>WBMY01006689.1:212131-336855 GCA_013397315.1 Donacobius atricapilla
TTTTTTTTTTTTGTTTTTTATTTTTCTTTTTTTTTTTTTTAATTTTGTTTTTAAATTCTGCTCCTAGTACATGTATTATCCAGGAGAAAAAATGTAGATAGCTAATCCAGAGTAGCTCTCACTGTTAACAGCTATGGGTTTTTATCAAAAATCTCTTCTCTATTTCGTGGCACATTATCTCTGACTCAAAACCTTTAAGCCTAGAAAATTGCACTGATAGCTTATTTTTCTGATATTTACTGGTAGACTAGATTAAGGTGAAGAGAAACAGAAGCACTCAGTGCTACCTGAAATGGAAGCAAACTAGGTTTTGTTCATTAATATTATTGAACTAACCTCTGTGTGACTTGCACCAGTTCTTCCCATTTGGAAGAATTTGTGGCTGTCTGAACCAGGATATCCTTAAATGGTGAAGTTCCTTGATTTCCGGTGCATGGAATTAGCAGCTCTGTATCCAGAGAAGAAAACTGACTGTCCCACAGGACGAGAGAGTTGTCACAGTACTCTGAAAAAGGGCCATGAGCACTGCAATTCATCCTTACTAAAGCTGCACTCTGGGACCATAGTTGGCTAATTCTTCACAGCAATGCAAGTGTTACTGGTGGAGATTGGAGTCACCAAAGGAACAGCAACAAGAACACTTTATCTTTGTTCTAAATAGGCCACAGATTTCTGTCCTCCTGGTTTACAAATCCCTTGGTTCATGTGGTCTGTTATGGACTAATAACAGATTAATGATTAATAAATATGGGCTGCTATGGACAGTGCTATCTAAATTATATGGGGCCTCCAGTTTCTATAAGTGGCTGCTCTCTGTCCCAAGAGAAACACAAAAGGTCTGTGACGTGTCTCAGAAATTCTCCTTGTACTTGGATATCTGGTTGGTAATGCTGTACTTGAGCTCTTGATGTGCAAATAGCTGTCAGCCCTTCCTTTCACCAGCCCCCCAAACAACATTTATAAGGTGAAACTGTAAAAAAACCCCATGTAAATCTGGAGCTGTCAATTTAATACTTTAAATTATATCATGCATTACAGAATATATTCACTTGGGTAGCTTTTTTGATAATGATTCATACTGTTATAGAGAGCAATGTGCTATTCTAGTAATTGCAGGCAGAGGATGTACTTGAGCATTTAATTTAGAGCAGGTCCCTTCAATAGCTTTGCCTGAACACGTCAAAAAACAATGCTGTGAGTATAACATGTAGCAAACTCAAATTATGTTCCAAAGGTGGTGTATTAATATACTAGCCAAGTAAATACTGTGCCTCCCAATAATAATTTTTTCCAACACATGTATTATTTGGAATAACACAAACCCAGCAATTTTTTAAAAATAGTTTGAGAGTAATGAGCAACATTACATTGCTATTGTACATAAACTGCAAATTTCATGCTAATTTTTTTAGTGTGAAAGCTGAGCAGAGATTCTGGTTGTATGTATCAGAATTTTTTGAAAATGATAAAATATCATAGCTGTGAAAAAGAAAGGCTCAACTGTGTTCATGTAGCCTACCTCTGTTTATTCCACCGATTTCAGAATAGTATTTTAACATGGAAGGAAGTGCATGTAAGTGCTAAATTAGTTTCCTTATCTTTCTTCGGTGCCTGCTATGTGAGCTCTTAGGTACCCGAGGGTGAATGAATAATTCAATTCATCTGGATTAATCAAGATGTGGTTTTCTCTTGAATTTTGGAATATTTTGTAATACTTGTAGCTGTTTGATAAATCCAGCTCACTTGAACCGTTGGAAGTGACAGTCATAGAACTTAATAAGTGTTGCCTGTAAGTGTAAAGAGGACAGCTACGACAAGTGCCTTTTATTATACTCTTAAATACAGTTCTATCTTTTGGACACTTCCCTCACCTGGTCCAGACACACCTGTTATTTAATAAACGTTGAAAAACCGTAAAGATGTACAGTAAATACCGTGGGGTTTTTTTTCCCTTCCCTTTCCAAACCTTTCCTGAGGAATCACAGAATGGCCCCCTGAGCTGCCAGTTCCGCACTCCTGAACCCCCGCCGAAGATGAGGAGGCGGCACTGGCGGGATCCGCGCCCTTCCCCGCCCCGGCGGAGAGATGGGGTGACCTGACCCGGGTCCCCCCTGTCCCGGCTGCCTGGGGCGGCGGTGGCACCCCGGGGCGGGCAGCGAGGAGAGGAGAAGGGGGAGAGGTGGGAGAGGGGAGAACGAGGAGAAGGGAGGAGGAGGAGAAGGGAGGAGAGGTGCCGCTGCGGAGGCGCTCCCGCTCGGCCCTGCTCTGCCGGCTGCTCCGCCCCGCTCCCGGCAGGTCGGGACGGCGGCTCCCTCTCCACATCCCGCTCCAGNCGGCTGTGAGCGGGGCTGTGCGGGCTCGGGGCGGGCTGTGCGGGCTGTGCGCTCCGCGCCCGGGCCGGGAGCCCAGCCCGGAGAGGGGCTGCAGCTCCCAGCCCCAGCGGGCTGCGGAGTTGGCAGCAGCAGCCCTGGGCGGCGGCAGCGATGGTGCTGCTTGCACGCGGTTCTCGTCTCCTGCCGAGGTTCTTGGTGAGTCCGTCATTCTTAAGAGCAACTGGTTTCGCGGGGTGGTTCGGTTTTATTCTCTGTTTTTCCCCTTTTCTTTAGCCCGAGAGCAGAACCCGAGGCGGGAGCCTGCGGCGCGGGGCCGGCAGAGACCCTCCCGCCGGAGCCCTGCCCGGAGCGGGGGCAGCCCTGTCCGGCTCCCCCCCGAGGGCACCGGGAGCTTTGGTGTCAACAACCTGATAGGGGATGCCTGCGCCTTTGCTTGGGGTTTTATTTTTGAACAGCGCTTTCTACAATGCGTTACCGTGAAAATCCGAGGTGGTGGATCTTCCCCGCCAGCGCTGCCGTCCGGGGTGGTTGTGCCGTGGGAGGGATGCTAAAGAACGGGCACGCAGTCCTCCTCGCCACTGAGCAGGTGAGCGGCTCTGTGGCGCCCAGGTGAGGATCGGCTCTGGCCCTGTGCTGCCTGAATTTTTCTTCCTTTAAAAAGTATAGTTACTCATTCTTAAATACAATAACGTATAACTTCAATTTGATTTTATGGCTGTACAAAGAAAAGAATAAATGATGGAGGCTGAGAAACAATTGCACAGTAGTTTTGGATACTTGGTAGCTACTGAATGCAGCTAGCCACCAGTCATTTCAATATTCCAAGTGTGGAGTCTTAGCATGGGAACAGGTGGGGATTGTGCTCCCCAGAGTCAGTGATTCTTGGAAAGCCTCGGTGGGAAACATTCAGTGTGACTGCCAGGGAAGTGGCCCTTTCAATGAATTTGAGAGGATAGAGGAACAGGTGGAACAATTACTCCTGAGGTGCACAAGTGTTACTGTTTTGCTGTGTGCACTTCAGATGAGAGATTTGTTCATGGTGCAGCCCATTAAGCATTTTAAAGACCCTTGTCTTAGAGATGCTGGGAACATATGTTGGTTTTGGTGGATCCAAAAGGAAGAAGCAGTTGGATCCTTGCCTAAAAAGGCTGAGGTGAGGAATGGACTCTTTACTCAAGGAAAAAAAAAAAAGGGGTTTAAGAACAGCCAGTGCTGGAAATTTGAAGTTGGACATCCTGAGGCTAGACAGAGAGGGGGTTTTTTTAAAATAAAAGCAGTTACTAGACTATTAAGTTCTTAGAGGTTTTCATTGCTAGAAAACTAAATCAGGGATTTTTTTTCTAAAGGCAGGTTTATTTATACCAGGACTTAGTATGGGGAAATCTTATGGGCTATATGTAGGGGAGGCCAGAACAAGTTATCATAATGAACCCTTACTGCCTCAGTTAGGTCTATGATCAGGAAAACCCCATCATCTTTGAGAGCACACTCCCCATGCATTCTCTTTCCTTTGCTTCCCAACTTCCTTGATGTAGAAGGGCTCAAAAATACTGGGAGCAGCCCTGAGGAGAGGAACGTGAAGGTGTTGGTTGATGAGAAGCTCAGCATAACCTGGCCATGTGCCCTTGCATCCCACAAGGCCAAAGCTGTCCTGGGCTCCATCAACAGCAGCGTGGGCAGCAGGTCCAGCAAGGGGCTTCTGCCCCTCTTGTCTGGTCTGGAGGGACCCCACCTGCAGGGCTGCATCCAGCTCTGGGGTCCCCAACGTGGTAAGGACGTGGAGATGCTGGGGTGAGTTCAGAGGAGACTGCAAAGATGATCAGGGGACTGGATCACCTCTGCCGTGAGGACAGGCTGAGAGGGTTGGGGCTGTTCAGCCTGGAGAAGGCTCTGGGGGGACCTTGTAGCATCTTTCAGTGCTCAAAGGAGCTACAAGAAAGAGGGAAGGGGGCTTCTGACAAGGACATACAGTGATAGGACAAGGAGTAATGCCTTTAAGCCGAAAGAGGGTTGATTTAGATTGAATATTAGGAAGAAATTCTTCACCACAAGGTTGATGAGGTACTGAAGCAGAGTGCCAGAGAAACTGTGAATGACCCATTCCTGGAAGTGTGGAAGGCCATGTTGGGTGGGGCTTTGAATAACTTGATCTAGTGGAAACTATCTCTGCCTGTGGCAGGAGAG
Source organism: Donacobius atricapilla (assembly GCA_013397315.1). NCBI lineage: Eukaryota > Metazoa > Chordata > Aves > Passeriformes > Mimidae > Donacobius > Donacobius atricapilla. Next base: position 216,649 of record WBMY01006689.1, read on the forward strand.
ATGGAACTGGATGAACTTTAAGTGCCTTTCAGCCCAAGCAATTCTGTGTTTCTGTGACAGCAATGGTTAGACTTTCAGTATATGTTTTCCTCTGTACATTTAATATAAATTATTCCCCAAGTGCAATTAGATCCAGGGATCTCTATGTTTCTGTTTTCCATCTAAGCAATTACAGAAGACAAGAGTTGCTATGAGAATTGCTATTCATAGATCTGAGTAAGATTTGAGAAATGTGGTTTGTAAGGCTCAGGTGTGAGTACAATTCCCAGGCACTATCAGAGTGTTTAAACATTTGAAGTTATTTAACGTGCTAACATTTCTGAGCAGACTTCAGCACTATGTTTACCCTTAAGAAATATTTAGTTGCAGATTTGACTTTTTTAGATTTCATGGTAGTTAAAATCTTAAGTTCTTTAGGGATGAAGAAATGCTTATTTAACCAAAATTCTATGTGTGTACTTTTTACAGTGGAAAGATAGTAGGCATGAAGGATATTATTAAACAATTTTCAATGTGATGGTGTAGTCTCCCAGTTGTTTGCCTGTCTGCAAAATGTGTTTGTATTACATAATGTAATATGGATCCTTGTTGGACTTGTTCTAAGTCTCCTTATCAAGAGAGATAAATTTCATATCTGATGATTAACTACCATCTCTTAGTAAGTCATTTGGTCCTGTGGGGTGGAGGGAGGAAGGGAATCTGTTTGCCAGAGTGGCTGAAGACATCTGCAGTGCAGGACTGTGTTGTGACTGAGCACTGCTTCCCAGCGCTTTATTGCTGTTTGCCCTGCCTACCTTTACTCTGCCTTCTAACCAAACTTCGTTCATACCAGGGATGAGCACATTCATGTGTTTGTCGTCCCAGAGCCTGGAAATGTAGTAAAGCAGAATAGGCAAGCACAGTGAGGAGAAATGACCTTGAAAGACCAGCATGGATTTGGTTCTAAGGGTGGTAGGTAGGGGGTAATGTCTGATAGGCACCGGAAGCTCTTAGCAGTGTATTTCTTTGAATTTCACAGTAACTTTTCTCAACGCTTCATATTTAGGGAATGCATAAACATATATGTACAATATATAACAATGAAGCTTTCAGCATTCTTTCTGTTCCAAATGCCCTTGGTCTGCTGTAAAAAAAAAAAACCAAAAAAAACCAAAACAAAACAAAGAGGTCTGTTTTAAGCCTGTCTCTTAGTCTGTCCTAGGTGTGTCTGAGTGACCCCATTTTGTGGGACTTTCCATATGCTAGGGCACAGCTTCAGGACAGAATCAGCTGCTTGAGAACTGAATTTGTCTGGGGTTCTTTTTTTAAATCTTTCTCTGCCTGCACTGAAATTTCTATATTCAATTACTCTAATTTGGACCTTTTTATTTTCTTCGTAACTTTTCCCTGGGTATGCTTTTTGTATTGCTTAGAAACAGAAATGGATTCAGAAATGAAACAAAATTCCATTGTGGTTTGAACTATATTCCACAAATGAGTATTAACAGGAAGCTCCTTAAATAAGCACTTTATTTATTTTGAAGAGAGTTGCCCTGCACCTTCACTTAAATGCACCTCTGGAATACTAAAAGTACCTGAGGCATCCTTCATTGTTGACATATAACTTTTTTTGTGTGTGAGAGATTATCTTTCACCATAGCCTCTGCTTTTTAGGAGTGTTTTTGTGTGAGGATGACTTGTGATCGGCATGCAGCTGGATATAATCATGTCTCTGACCTGGGGCTCCAGTGACTTTTGGATCACTCTGCCAACATTCACCTGTACAAACTGTGCCTGGCAAGCTGGGGAAGTAGCAGTGCATCCACAGGTGGGAGGAAAACATGCTCACAGCATGAGGGTCTCTGCGTTTTTAAATTATTTACAAAATATATACAGGATGGAGAAATGCAGGAACTGTGTACAGCACCAATATGTTTCCAGGGCTTGAACAGGAGTGGAGCTTGGAGGAGATGTTTGAGTTTGGGGTTTTTTTTATGTGTATGATAAAAAAGTTGCAAGTGTTATCTGAATAATGTGGAAGCAAATGTCCATGACCACAGGAATATTGTTTCCAAGGATTCTGCTATTGTATATCTGGGAAAAAGTGATGTTTGAAAGCAAGCCATTTGTCACTTGGAGATTATATTTTTCATTTGCAGTTACTGCGTGACACAGTTGATTGCTTTTTGAGCAGTTTTATGTGCTTCGAATCTGAGCTGGCCTCCTTACTTCTGCAGCCATTGCAGAGCTTGAGAGGAGGTCAGTCCTGGCAAGAGTTATATTTATTATCGGTTCTAAAACCTCATTCCTTGTCCTGAATCTTTGCACAAAATCCCTGGTGCCTGGTGAGTCAGGGAAGAGAAAAATGGAGGAAATAGGGATCCAAATTCCCATTATCACAATATTAAGAAAATAAATAGGCTAGTAATGCCAAGATTAACAGGTGCTTGTACACACATGCAAATTTGGAAGGCTTCAGTTAAATACATATTCAATTAAATAAAAATATGGTCTAGGAATTAGCATCCATTCACTGTGGGCATTAGCGCAGCAATGGCACCAGCTGCATCATGGAGTGTGTTAACATCAACAGCCAAGAACATGAGATTCGCGTGGAGAATGGTGAGTCTTGATCCTGTCTGAAGTAATCCAGAAGACTGAAATATGAGGAAAAGGAATATTCTTGAAGCCTTTAGATTTGAAACATATTTGAGTTTTGCACTGAAGATTAATAGCAAAAAAAAAAAAAAAAAAGTGACACAGCTGCCTGCATGCAAATGTTGCATTGCAGAAGCCACTTTTCCTGGCAGTGTTTTCTGAACTAGCTGTTGTTTCTGTAACATTTATCACAATTGCCAACTATAAAACAGCTTCCTTGACTCTAGTCATGTTCTGGAGTAGAAGTGCAAGTATATTTGTCTCTGAAGGAGCATTTCTATTCCCTTTTTCTAAAGATGCACTTTATACCTTTTAAATATTTTAAAATTCAGATGCTGCAGTAGTGAAAATGTCTATTAACTCTTGGCATCCTTATCCAGATTAGAGCTCTCTTTAGTGTTACTACCAATGTGAAATTTTAGAGAGGAAAAAATAATGAGTTTTTAATGGGAACGTAGTTCTTAACTCTGTCTAGCTTTGAAACCCTCACTGTCAGAACAATATGGATGAGTAGGAAGCAGTTAGGAGGAGAACAGCGATTAATGCACTGAAGAAAAACGATTTATTAGGTAAGACTGAAAATGAATAAGGGAGAAGGTTGTCCCTCCTTGGTATTTTGTCTCTGCTGGGGAATTATGGCTGCAGAAAAGGTGGAGAAGTTTGAGAAACCTGTGCAAACACAGTTGTCACCTGGCTGGTGAGGGGTGAGTGAGGAGTGCCCTGGAAGAAGGGTGGGAATTCTGTGTGCCGTGGTGTGTTTGTAAACCTCGTGCTTCCCTTAGGGAGCGTTTGTTTGGCTTTGGCCTTCCTAGATACAGATGCAGAAACTGAACGGAGTTTGTTCAAATTTAACCATGCATTCTCCCGGTATCTGGGCTGTTGCCACTGGGCACTAGAAAAAAATATTCCTTTGGATTTCCTGTTTTTCCTGAATGTGTTTTGGCAGGGGTTTGTTTTGGTCGTGATTGTGGAATGGAATTATTTAATGCAATTATTTAAATGGTATCATCCATGGTAAAGTAAAAGTCCCTCTTGATCAAGTTTTTTCTTACAAACTTTTTTTGAGACAACCTCTCATTTTGCAGGAATTTGCTGTTTGCCATGAAATCACTTTAAACCAGGACCTTGCCAGTGACATTTCACTTTTATTGTGGTAGAGAGCAGAAACATGTCAAAATGATTTGTGGTACACTAGTTTTGAAAGTGCACATTCTCAATTAAGTGTCTAAATAATTAATGTCATAGTCCTTAAATTTGAATTGAAATTATGAGATCACTTCTGATTAATTTTGTGAAAACATTTTAATATTAGTCTGCCACACCATGTTTCCAAATATTAAAAGGCTGTGTTTGGGAGTAAAAGCAGTTAAGAATTCAGCATCAGGCTTGGTGAAGACCTGGACCATTGATATCTGTAAAAGTCCTCTCTCTGAACAATGCAGTCTGTCTTCTGTCCCATTTCTGTGCCCACTGAGAACATGAAGGTTCTGGATTTCAGTCATTGAACCTCTGCACTCATTCACATCTTGGTTTCTGATAGAATTGGTCTGAGCCAGTTCTGTTACTAAAGACAGAATAATTTCATTAAGTTCATTTTAAACATACTGTTGATTCATTCAGAGGCTCACTGTGTCTGTAGAGGGCCACCTTAAAATGCATAACAATATGACAAATAATGCTATTTTCTTCTGACCTTTCTCTGTTCAATCGAAAAAGTAGTGTTTAAACAGCAATATCTGTTTCTGAACTTCAAATGCGTGCAATATCATATTTGATTTGATACCAAAACCAGCCCTCAGACAATGTCATGGATGATTGCAAGTTTGTTTGGGGTCTGTCAATGTGCATCACTAGCACACAAACAGCTGATTCAACTGTGAAAACCCCATGAGTTCATGAAAAGTGAGGGCACTTTAATTGCATGAGTGGGTTATGGTGGAATAGCTCATTGTACATGCTGTGTGTAGCACATGGTTTTTTGAGCCCAAGGCTCAAAAAGCTAAAAGTAGTCCAGGTCTTTTTTGGTGTTCTTGCCATCTGATTTGATACAGTTGTACTGATCCTGCTTGGCAGTAGATCCAACCTCATGTACAAACTTGCACTTTTTTCAAACTGAGTTTATTTTTGGCATTCTCAAAAAAACCCTTTTTGAAATTCTGGCTTTTATTAATGGAGAGAGAATGAGATCAGGTTGAAGGTTTTCAGTGTGACATTCAAGGAACAGAGGAATGGCAAGAGGGACAGAATAATGTATCATGTGGCAGTCTCACACAGCCAGGAATGTGAGATTTTTGTTTCAGGTTGTCTTTTTGTTGTTGTTTAATCAGTAATTCTAATAACAAAATAACCAGTAACAAGACAGGGAATAAGCAGGAGGCCAGTGGCAATTAACAACCCGTGTTTGTGGGTTAGGAAGAGGTTTTTTTGCTTCCAGTGGGTTTTTGTCGAGTTTTGAAGGACCTTGTGTACCTGATCAGTTTATGGTTCATTTTAAACCATAGACAGGAAGTTGCTCTTTTGAAACAGTACCTAAAAATAGCAATGGAAAATACCTCTAATATTGAAATGTATTCCCTGGATTGAGATATTTTGTTTACCAGTGGCTATGGATAGTGCAAAAAGAAAATAGGCCAACTGCACAGCAATCTAAAAATGAGAATCATTCAATTGGTCAATCACAAGTCAAGCAAATGGTTTTGAATTAGCTACATGTAATTTCTTATTGTACTATAAAATGTCTGCATCCTCAAATTAAGAGACTATGACCATATTCTTTGACCATTAATACATTACCACTTTTCTGGTCTTATTTAAGGGATGCCATGGCATTGATCCACCCAGTTTATTACTTCTGCATCTCCAGTTAATACCTGATGGAATCTGAAGATGTTGATTTGATAAATTTACAGCGTGGTACAGCATAATTTTGGCTTTCTGTCTGTGGGTTTTGTGCACTGCAGTATATAATCCTCAGTAGTAGAGGTTGACTTCTCCCATTGTGTTTTGAAGCCCTGGCATAAAGCGAAACATAAATAGCAGGTCAGCATGATCATAATGGTGTAATAATGAAATGCTCTGTGGTACTTGAGATGTTTTGGATTCTTTAGAAATAAATAGAAATTCTACAAATTGTGCTTTTTGGATGAAAATATGTCCAGTGATTCTACCAGAGGAAGAGTATGCTTTATTGTGCTCAGGGGCCGTGTTGNTGGCATTCTCAAAAAAACCCTTTTTGAAATTCTGGCTTTTATTAATGGAGAGAGAATGAGATCAGGTTGAAGGTTTTCAGTGTGACATTCAAGGAACAGAGGAATGGCAAGAGGGACAGAATAATGTATCATGTGGCAGTCTCACACAGCCAGGAATGTGAGATTTTTGTTTCAGGTTGTCTTTTTGTTGTTGTTTAATCAGTAATTCTAATAACAAAATAACCAGTAACAAGACAGGGAATAAGCAGGAGGCCAGTGGCAATTAACAACCCGTGTTTGTGGGTTAGGAAGAGGTTTTTTTGCTTCCAGTGGGTTTTTGTCGAGTTTTGAAGGACCTTGTGTACCTGATCAGTTTATGGTTCATTTTAAACCATAGACAGGAAGTTGCTCTTTTGAAACAGTACCTAAAAATAGCAATGGAAAATACCTCTAATATTGAAATGTATTCCCTGGATTGAGATATTTTGTTTACCAGTGGCTATGGATAGTGCAAAAAGAAAATAGGCCAACTGCACAGCAATCTAAAAATGAGAATCATTCAATTGGTCAATCACAAGTCAAGCAAATGTTTTTGAATTAGCTAAATGTAATTTCTTATTGTACTATAAAATGTCTGCATCCTCAAATTAAGAGACTATGACCATATTCTTTGACCATTAATACATTACCACTTTTCTGGTCTTATTTAAGGGATGCCATGGCATTGATCCACCCATCTTATTACTTCTGCATCTCCAGTTAATACCTGATGGAATCTGAAGATGTTGATTTGATAAATATACAGCGTGGTACAGCATAATTTTGGCTTTCTGTCTGTGGGTTTTGTGCACTGCAGTATATAATCCTCAGTAGTAGAGGTTGACTTCTCCCATTGTGTTTTGAAGCCCTGGCATAAAGCGAAACATAAATAGCAGGTCAGCATGATCATAATGGTGTAATAATGAAATGCTGTGTGGTACTTGAGATGTTTTGGATTCTTTAGAAATAAATAGAAATTCTACAACTTGTGCTTTTTGGATGAAAATATGTCCAGTGATTCTACCAGAGGAAGAGTATGCTTTATTGTGCTCAGGGGCCGTGTTGATTGACTGCAGTTCCCTAGCTACCTGAGACTTTTTGGGTTTCCTCTAACAGCTGTAAAACAACATCGTATTAAAAGTATTTTAGTTTCCCTCAAAGTATTTTTGAGGGAAACTAAAAATGGAGCTGAAGCCAACTGAACAATATAATGACAAATCAATTTCTTCAGCAGATCTGTATCAGTTTACATTACGGGAGAGGCTGGATGTCTGTAATTAAAGCAGTTCAAACTGGGCTCTTCATTCTCATGGACAATTTTGTCTGGCAAAATGGATGGGGAGAATCCTTTTAGTGTCCTTCCAGACACAAATTTAAATGGTTCATTCCCTTACACGTGGGCACTCAGTTATATGTGGGAATGCCTGCACACTTGAAAATCTCTTGGAGGCTGGAAGCAGGACTGGGGGCTGGTAGACCCCAATCTTTAATGAAAACCCAAACCTGAGATGTGCATTTTCATGGGGACAGATTTTAGTGTCAATCCTGACAACCAAATTAGGCTTTCCAAGGTTTTTGGCAGTTTTGCATTGGAAAAACATCTAAACTGGATGGGCTTGAGTGGGTTTTATTCTCGAGTGAGTGTGAACAGAATGATTGTTGCAGACAGCTGAAACAGGAAGGAAATGATAGGTTTGAGCTCTAGCAAAACCAGAGTTTTGCACAGGTCTAATTATTTTACCCTCTGAGTCCCTTTTCCAACCTCTGGTACCATTGCTTTTCAATCCTTTATTCCTGTGGAGCACTAAAGATGGGGGACTACTTTGCCAAAATACTGTTACTCCTTCTCCACATTAAAAGACTTTAATTATTTATGTGTCTAGAGGCCTCAAGTTGGGTGGGGGTGAGAGAAGCTGTAACAAAATGGAAAAAAAATAATAAAAAGGAAGAGCAGTTAGCCAAGTAGAAAACAGCAAAATAGTATTTAAGGCTCAAAACCATTACCTGTGATACATTACAATGATATTTCATGACCTGTGCTAGTGCAGTTTTTCTTGCTTTCTGAGACCAAAACATGAGAGCATTTACATTATGCCAGAAAGTACAAAAGGAATGGAGCAAATGCCAAGGAATACTTTTGTTTTCCTTCCTACAATTTTCATAAATCCAAACTTAAATAAAACTGGTGCCTCTATACTTCCTTAGTTAAATTTGTGTATGGACTGTTGCAATTAATAGACCTGACAGTCTAAAAATCAAAGCCAGCTTTCTAAATTCTGCAAAACCTCCCAAACTGAGTTGTTTCTGTACTGATGCTGCAGGGTATTTATCTTAGCTTTCAGGGCCTTATTCTCTCAATCTATAGTTTAATTAACTTTTGCAGCATTTATAGTATTGGTTTAGATGAACAAGGCATCAAAGGAATTATTTGTTTTGGTGGGTAGTGCTCCTTCTTCTTACTAAGCAAATAGTCTTAGCTGTTCCAGAGGTTTGAATTTCTTTGTTTAAGGGATGACAAAGATGGTCATGGAAGGTCATGGAAGACTTGAAAGAACCTCCCTTCTGTTAAGGGTGACAACAAGAGAACAGATGGAATTAACCGTTTTGGATGCACTATAAGTGGCATAACCAGCAATTCTTATAGATCAGGTTGCCCAATACCTCTTGCACATAGTATATTTTTCATTTTGTATTTATTTTTTTGTGTGCTTGTGGTTGTTTTGGGGGGGTTGGTTTGTTTGTTTGTTTTTTCTTCACATTCTTCCAAAATTTCCCAAATGTGACCACTGGGAAGTTTGTCTTCATGGTAGCTTTTGCAGGACTTATTGAAATTGTATGAGCTATGCCTTCCTCCACAAGCTTAAACTATGGTTTTGACCAGACAAATTTTAACAGCATCTGCAAAGAAATGTTCCCTGACAGAAAATATTTCCTATCCTTTTAAGTTTGAAGTCCCTGTCCTAAGACTCCTGTATGAATTTGTGAAAATGGGAAGGGTACACCTATGACAAAGTAAAGCAATGTGGTGGGTTTACTTCCATGCTCTTTTCAGAATGTTCATCTAGAATCTGTCCCTAAGCATCAGTGTGAGTATTGCAAAAAACCTAATTTTTGATAAGTAACATGGCAAAGTTATTAGGAAATTGACCTTTTATAATGGAAAAAACCCCTGTTAGTTCTTTAATGGAGAGGCCTCCTGGCCCACCTGATGTTGTACGCCAGGCAAATTTTCTATTTGCCACAGAAAATAAAAGGAGAATTTTAGCTATTTGATATAGTGTGTGCATTTTAGCGCAATGTCTGGTATACCCATAATGTCAGTGAGCCTCTTGGCCCTTGATATGTTTTCCCTTGGCATAATCTCTTGGACCAGGAGATGGGGGTCTCCCTGCGCTGGCTGCAAGCAGAAGCAGAGAGAGCCCGTGAGATTTGCTGTGGTTTACATGTGTTGGGTGGCAATGGCTTCTTCTTTGTACCAGCCTGCTGCTCCTCTGGGAGGATTACCCCTTCCCATATTTTTGCATGGGTTTAGGAGCTCTCGTGAGCAGTAGTGAACTGATAATTTGCAAGCCAAATATCACAGAGCAAAAGCATTTAAGAAGCTTCCCAAGAATTTGGGGGTTTTATAATAACTTGCATGAAAATTCCTTGTATAGAAGGAATTTTTATTTTAGAAATATCTGTAATAAATTCCTGAGGAGACACAATCCAATTGAAGAGTTGGAGAGAGCCAAGCAATCTATATGCGCCTTTAAATGATTTGTAGTGAGCTTTGCCTGCTACTACAGCAGAAGTGAATACACGAAAAGCAGATGAACATTTCAGAGCTCAACACAAGAAAGTTGACAGAGCAGGAAGATTGGTGCATGGATTTTGAGAATAGTTTCATGGGATATTATATATATGAGCAAGTATAAAATGAAATATCCTGTATTCCTCAGAATTCTGCTGAATCTGACAGTCTAAATCCTTCTTAACCCATTCTGTGGCAGCAGGAAAATGAGAAGTCTTGAGTAAACTGTGTCAAAGTGGTCAGCTAATCTTCCTTCTGCAGGCTGGAGGGAATGTTCCAGTATCTGAAAGCATTCATGCACTTCGTATTCAATCATATCTTCCCTTTGTCTCCACAGCAGGTCATGAGAAATCTTCTTGTGAACTGGTTTGTAACAGACAATAAGGCCCGCACTTAGTACATCTAGGAGCAATGAATTCATTTATTAAACCAATTTTAGTCCACGCCTAGAGACCTGGAAATCTAATTGTGTCTCTCCTTTTACCTTCATGGGTAGGACATCCCTGTTCCCAAACATTTGTACTGTGTATAAATAATTAACCTTTTTATTATAATTTTTTATTTAAACAGAATATTTTTGAGTATCCTGGCTTACTCACTTCACAAACAACTTAGAAGAACATCCCACATGTGAGATCATCTCCCATACACCTCCTCGGTGATTAGGCAGAGGCAGCCTCTCCTTTATCTGCCAAGGATCTCAGGGAGAGTCTAGATTTTATTCAGGCAAATCAGATTTTATTCACGTGTGGGCAGCGTATCCTTGGCCCACACCATCTCCAAAGCTCCTGTTTCTTTTCCTCTGATGTGCAGGCTTGTATCCCTTGCTGTGTCATGGGAGCACCTCTGCCCTGAGCTGTGGGATGGGTGCTTCCCATGCACTTCGGGGAAGGGCTAGATCTGCACAGGGAAAGTGCAGCTGGGAATTGGGCTCCCTGGGGGGCTGCGACCAGGAGGGATGTTAAGGTGTGCTGCTACGAAGCAGGTTTTATCCTCCTCTCATCCCATCTGACAGATGTGTGGTGAGCTGACCAGATGTGTTTGTTCACAACTGGAGATTAAGGTGGGAGCTGAGTGAATCTTATAGATGAGATTTGACAGCTCTGCACCTCTGATGGTAAAATTCTTCTTGAGAAAGGAAAAATGGAATGTTGAGAATAGAAATAATTTCTATAGCGTGTCTGCTTATTAGTTTTTCAATAGAAATCTATTGAGTAACATCAGCAATACGTATCAAAGCTGATCATGTTTTGGTTGGAAAATCCAGTGATCTAAAGGTTGATCCTTTCTATAGAAAAGCACAGTTCAACCTGCAACCGTTTTTCCTTACTGCACACCAAAAAAAAAAGCGCTCAAGTTCTAATTTAATTCAAGGAAATCTTAACATTTTGTTGTTGTTGTTAATGGAGTGGTGTTCCCTGCTTGAACACCACATGTATCCTTATGGCAGGAGACCTTACTGAGGATGTTGTGTGCAAAAAACTCCGCATCCTGTGGTCTCTCTGTGAGTGCTGGAGTTCACACTGTGTTTGACCTTTGGGCTGGCACAGCTGCACTGCAGAGTTGTACCATCAAACAGGCTGCTAAACAATGCTGAGTTAAACTGGAAAGTTCTTCCATCTGCCATCCTGAATTGTTTCATAATGTGCTGTGCTTCGCTTTCTTAACAGGCTATGCAGTAATGCTACAGGTAGTTTATTTATAAACTGCTCCCTGTAACAAGGTGAAGAGTTTTGTACTTCAGGGCATGACACTCAAACTGCTGCGTGTCCATGAGTTTCTTGAAAATAATGTGGGATTATCTACTCTATACTTGAAAAATCAGGCTGTCTGTAACTGGATCCAGAGATCAATATATTTTGATTACCAAAGTGTTTCCCTTCCTGTTCTGCTATTAACTTACAGGATTTTGGTTTCCTAAATAAAAATTAATATAGCAAAATTGTTATATAAAGATCAGTGTTTGTAAGGTACTTGGATACATGTGTACAAGTATGACATAAAAGCTCAAGTCTTCTATTAATTCTGTATTCAGGAGTGAGAAAATGTGCCACTAATGAGACATGGGCTACAAGCTGAATGGTGGAACTTGGAAGAAATTTTGGGCAGCTGCCTTGCCATGAATTTTCCTGATTGTTGAATGGAACAGAAATCCTGTGGAAAACAAGATTTGTGGTTGTGTATTTTTAACATCTTTCCATACTGTCAAGTGAGCTGAATAAAAATTGACACATTTTTAAGGTGTTGAACAGTTGAAAGCCTGACGTAGTACCAAAAGCTGTATCTAAGACCTTGTGACTTATGGGTTTTGTTTTGTTTCCTGAAGAATTCCAAGGATATCATTCACTACAGAGCAACAATTGCTTAGGGGGGTTGTGCACACACACACAGACACACAAGCTTAATTGCTGAGGATTGGGATATTACTGATATTCACAAGTAGTAAAGGTAGGAGTTACTATAGACTTACTACATTCACTTAGGATGATCAGAAAGTGTTTTTGTTAAGATGCCTTTTTTGTTTCTGCTTATTTATTCTCATTTCTGGAAACATTCCTTTAGGGACTTGAAATTAAACAGGAAAAGTGTGTTTGAGCTTGCTGGTTTGCACTAATCACAGACAGAAAAACTAAAGATGTAGATAGAGTCAAAACCATGGGCTTTTTTAAATTTGGGAAGGCTTATTCTTCAGTCATAAAATAACAGATTTCTAGTCCTGACAGGTTCTTCCCCTTCAGTCTCTGAGGGGACCCAAATGGTTGTCTGTTCCCAAATGGCTGCATTTAGGAACACAGGGCAATATCCACCAGGGAGTGGTGTTCCAAAACCAACAGACTGGAAAGATGATTTCATCTATTATAGAATAAATCACAAAAAAAATCTGTCTTTTTCTCTTCCTTAGCCATCTCAATTTATCATGTAAGGAGCCATTTTTTTCCAGAGTGTCTTGGAACACGAGGTAATCTGCCCCTGATAAGGTGCATTTAGGAATCCTTTTAAGAGGAACCCCTGCTAGGCTGAGAGCATGGGCTCTGTGCAACAACAAGCTGATACACTCACTGGTGTGGGGAAAATAACAAAACCTGCCCCAAATCTCTGCTCTGAGTGAGTCAGTGATTGAATAGATAAATCTTATTAACCTTTCAATAGGCCCTTACATGATATGTAAGGAGAAATGCTCAGCTGTGGAACATGGGCATCTAGCATTGGACCACTGGAAAAAATGTAGTTCTAGTCACACTGAAAATTATTAACCAGGCTTCTGTAAATATATCCTTAGCACTTAAAACCTGTACTGGTAAATGAGGAAATTGGCTTTACAGTCCAGTTGTGATGGCATGACTGCTGTGGGGGTAGCAAGAGGCAGCACCAGTGCAAGAGACACCACTGCTAGCAGCTCCTGTTGTGTCCAGGCCATCCTGGAGATGCTCTTTCCAGTTGAGGATATGGGGCCACCCTCCATTCTGGGCTGGCAGAATTTGGTTGCCCTGTCTGTGCACACTGACCATCCCAGAGAACTTGTTCTGTTCTGCAAGATTTTTCATAGATTTTCTACTGGAAGTGTGCCTTCACTGTGCTTTCTGTCCCAAACCCTGACCACTGAGTAGTTTGACCCTCACATAATGGTAAGTTTTGGTATTATTTCAAGTGGCATAAACTGTCTATATTGCAAATGCAATTAAAAAGCTGAAACACTTATTATGCAGATAGCTGCAGTAATCTTGGCCAAAAGGAGGCAGAAAGATGCTGCAGAAAGGTCAAGTTGTGATTAATATCCTGTGAAGGCAGCTCTGTGCAGTCTTTCTCCTGAATAATTTCTCTTTCCCCATTTCATCTAAAATCTGGTATCCTAGCTAGATGTTGCCTGTGCCCAGCATCTGTTCTTCTGGAAATTTGGACAAGTAGCCCTAGGATGGGCAGACAGTCTGAAAGTTCACTTCCAGGTTCTTGAACTCTTTTGCTTCTGGTGCCACTGGAATTACATATCTAGCTGGAAAGAGGGAGATGAGTATGATATGTATGGTATGGTAACAAAAGGAACCCGTAGTGAAGAGACATTATTAAAGGTGTGTCTGTGCTGGAGTAGGAGCGGCTTCTTCAGAGCTTCAGTATCTTCTTGCTGTTTGAACAGCACCCACTACTATTATATTATGGAATTGCCTTGGCAGATCACAGCCAGAAGGGTAGAGGAGAAAGCCTGTGATCCTTTTCTTACAGTTATCAAAAACTATTATGGTATTGTGTACATTAGATGTTTGTTTGAAAAATTCTGATTGCTGACAAAGACTGGTTAATGCTTCGGGTCTTGTATCTCTGCAATGGGCATCTGGCATCTTCTGTCATGTTCTACAAAGTAATCTTTAGCAGTTGCACTCAGTTCCTTCTGGCTGGGAGCACCTCCCACACAGCAATCCTTTGTGCAGCTTTGAACTTCACTCCTCTGGCCTTGTCCCTGTCTGCTGCTCAGTGACCACTGCTGCAGACTGCACTGCCCAAGAGTTGTGGTTGCTTTTTGTGCAAAGAAGACAGAAGCCAGTCTGTTCAGCACTGTCAACTTCAGTGCCTGTCCTTGCCTCAGGAGGCATCCATCTGAGGCATGGGATGGGCTGCACTGCTAGGGCAGAGGTTTAAAATGCCAATGAAAGCCATCCCAGATGTTCCTCTGGCTTGAATAACAGTATTTTCAGAGGAATCTGCCACTTCTCTTTGTCGTGCAGTGTGTGAAAAAGAATGCTGATCCTGTGCCTGCTGCTGGCACACAGTCCATACAGGCTGAAAGGACTCCTTGGGTTCACTGGGGTCCTAAGGAGATCCAACAGCAGAGTCCAGCTCCTTTCTCACTGATCTAACTCTGCTCCTCAGCCATAAATGACACACAGCTGCTCCCCACAGACCATCTCCTGTTACTTTGAGCTGTTCTGGACAGACCTCATTACAAATCCCACATTGGGAAGCAGAAGGAAGACTCCACATAGTCCACTACCTCCTCTGCCCCACTGAAAGGGAGCCTCAGGGCTCTGATAGCTGATGCACAACCCACACTTCAGATGGACAGCACTGTAACCTGTGAGAAGACATTTTCTTACTAGGTTTTTGTGGGGTTTTTTCCCTGCCTGCCAGAAGAATTTTGGAAAATGATATTCTTATATATGCAGACTTTCAAACCATGATCATTTTGGGGCAGATACTCTGGAGGAACACACTGATACATTTCATGGAAGATTTAACAGACCTGTTGGCTTTATTTGCTGTTTGTAGAGAAAATCATTGTAGCATGGAATTTAATGGAAAACAAAACAAGGAAACACTCCAACCTCATCCCACTCTCTAATTAAGCTGTTTATATCCTCTGGTAGGTTTCTGGACAAGTGTCCTTGAGAACAGCCCATTTCGTGCTGGAAATGAGAAGTAGGACACATTTGCTTACGTGTTTCGCGTGCCTACATTTGGGGTAGTCAGGCTTCATCCCCTTCCCAGTCAGTGGAGAGAAATGGATGCTGCCAGACAAGG
This sequence comes from Donacobius atricapilla, assembly GCA_013397315.1. Taxonomy (NCBI): domain Eukaryota; kingdom Metazoa; phylum Chordata; class Aves; order Passeriformes; family Mimidae; genus Donacobius; species Donacobius atricapilla. Next base: position 231,817 of record WBMY01006689.1, read on the forward strand.
GCTCCTCTGACCTTTTTAAAATGTTCCTGTGAAGGCGAGGTGAGTCATGGCCTGTTGCTTATAGAGAGGGATTGGAATGGTTAGGTCAGAAGAAATACGAGAAATCATAGAATAGTCATGGTTTGAATTAGAAGGGACCTTTAAATATTACCTCGTCCAAAATCCACAAAACCCCTACCATGTACAGGTGAATCACCTAAAGACTTTTCACACCTCTATAAGAGAGAAGTCACATAATGTACGATGAGATACCCTTGGTATGTGTGGAGATCAAACTTAGTTCTTTTTATTAAAATGCAAATCCTGTCGCTTTGTTAAATCAAATAGAAAGTCACTATCAAGAATAGTGGAATATGAGTGTTACTACACCACACTGATGTGGCAGAAAGGCAAAAGAGCACTTGGCATCAAAGAGGCTGAAATAATGGAGGACTGGGGTTCTCATCTCCTACAGACACACCCTCATGCTCCTTTCCTGACTCAAAGCACTCAGACGCCAGGTCTGTGTTACCTTCTCCCCAAGCCCAGAGTGGGTTTCACTGGCTTGGTGGATGCCTTCCCAAATGGCTCCTCTTGTAGATTTTCCTTCCCTCTTCTCTGACTCCGCAGCAGTTCCTCAGCAGTCCTCCTGCAGCCCTCTTGTAGAGCTCAGAGAGAATTTCATTTTGGTTTGTTCACGAAGAAAGCAAAATCAATGACAGATTTTTTTCAAGTGGGCTAAACCACCTCAGATGAGTCATGAGTTTTTCTGCAAAATGAAACATTTGATGAAGTGAAGGCACTTCCTTTTGAGTACTCTTGTTCAGCAAATTAGTGGAAACATTTGAATTTGAAGATACAAATAGATTTCTTTTGTGTTTTAGAAGAACCCTCATCCATTTCTGTGCAACATATCTGCCACTGTTTTTTGGGTGAGAAAATTCTGCTGGGGGAAAAGAATCAAATAAACCTGCTCATATTTCAGTTAATCAGTGACTGCAGTTAAAAGAAACAGGGATTTCCCTCCCTTTTTATGAAGGAGTCTTGTTAAGTAATGAAAATAGTCCACTTGTTCTACCACGCATTTTCTACTTCAGGTCAGATGAAGCTTCCTGTGCCAGTGTTGCAGTACAGACCACTGCCCCAGGGGTCTCATAACATGTGGTGATGGATGCAGCCTCAAGTCCCAGTGAAGGGGAGACAGGGAACTTGAGGAGGATGAATAAGGATTTGGACATGAGAGAGGCTTTTGGGTGTTCTGTGCAAGCTGCTTCGCTCCTGTGTATCCTGGTGTCAAATGCAATCATGTCATAACACGATATGTATCAATTTAACTTCTCCTAAACTGTGTTGATATTGTAAAGAAACGCTAGTGGTTAGAAAGAAGATTCAGGAATCTTGTTGGCATTGTACTGTCTTTCAATATCTGCAAGAATTCAATGCCAAGAAGTTTTCTCCTGCTCCCAAAATGCCATGTCTGTTTTAATGTGGGGAAAGGGCGCTTCAGATTTTCAGCAGCAAAGAACTGATATATTTTCCTCAACTCAGCTTAGTTAAATTTCATAAGGGTGAGTCTTGGTTAAATTCATAATTTATGCATTAAGCAAAATGTGTAAGGTCAATATTAGAACTTGTTTTACAACTGTGTATGAATCCATTCTATTCTAGACTTCAGTTTACTGCTTCTCCTCCCATTTCATCACAGAAAGTATGAAGACACAGGGATTAACTTAATATATTAAGGTAAAGTTCACTGCTGCATGAATTGCTGCCTTCACACACACTGTGACTAAGCAGTAAGATTGAGATGACTCAAGCCCTAACTTATATTTTCATGGCTGATTTAACATTGCACAGATGCTATTTGCTTAACAATAGCAGAAATATTTTTCCTTCGTTCATTCTTTGATTCAGATCTGTTTGGTTTCATTGATTTGGCAAACTTGATGCATTGAATTTTCTTTCCATTCTTGTCCTGGGAAGTGTCTTCTTTTCTGGCTAAATAGTCAGCCAGGAAGGTAAACCATATTTACCCAATGATGAGTGAAAGAAAAGAAAAAGGTTGCCGCTCTACCATGTCATTCTTCCCACTCCTTGCCTCCTGCTTGCAAATAAATTACCTTAAACATGACAGATTGCCCTGAATCTTCTTTTAATATAGAAAAGATTCTTAGGTATTTGTTTATTCCAAAGCATCTCTGAAGAAGTTAAATTCTTTCATTGTTTTGTAGGATCTCTAGGGAGCCTGGGCTTATGTTCACGAATGAACTGCCTGGTGTTCTCTCTACCTCTGGTCTGTTCTGCACTTGCTCCCCTGCCTGAATGGCTGCTGTGTTTTTCCCAGTTTGAAATATAAGCCACGCTTGTTGGGGTGGCACCCAGCAGTGTCTCTGTAATGAGCTTTGTCTGGGCAGTGCTGTTCCCTGTTCCTGAGGGTTGTAACCTCACTGCACACTTGCATGAGCCTGAATTTCTACAGCAAGGGAACAGAAAATGTAATTAAAAAAAATAAGTGTGTGTGTTACTTAGTGCTTTTTATCAGGGCTGAAAAGCAGAGGGAGACCTGTAGAAGGTTTAATGAATGCTCAGGCTGTCAGTGCTGAGCTTAGTCCTAGCTCTCTTATTTGTACAATCAGGCAAGTTAATTTACTTCTTTCTTACACAGCAAGGTCTGCTCCATAGACTTAATGAGCTTTAACATTATTGCTTTAGTCTTTAAACACTCAGGATTTTGGTTTTGAAATATTATTACAGTAATTGTAGAAATTAGCTATAGCCCTCAGGCATTGACTGTGGCTGGAGAGATCTGCAGTCCTGTAGGAAGGAAGACAACAGCTCTGCCAAGACATTTCCAGACAGCTGGAATTGTGCCTGGCCTAAAAAATTAACTGCTTCTGAATCCATTTGGTTTGTTTTATTAACAAATCTGAGTTTTTCTAATTACTCTGAAGTCAAACACACTCGTACTACACTAGTTAGAAAGAAGCAGACATAAGGAATCAGCTGCTCTCTCAGGCTGTGTTCCCTGTAATCGATACCAGTTTGTGCTTTAAATGACTCTTCCAACACTGTTGCTGTCACTCAGACATGATCCTTTCCTTAATGCAATACACGACTTCCCAGTTCATAAGTCTTCCAGCTCTTACCTCTAAAGGTCTTTGAAGATTGCTCTTAACCAAAGAATCTGCTTACTATTTACATTGTAATACTGACCAGAGCTCTCACTTGAGCTAATCCACGTGCAGTTAACCAAGATCACATTCAACAAGTGTGGCTTGGTTTTCCTTTCTGACTTCGGTGTCTTGACTGGCTCTTTCTCACCTTACAAATCTGTTGATTTTGTGGAGCAAGCATTTCCTGGTCCTTCAGTAGCTGCTGACATCTGGTTTGCTCACCTGGGTGTGTGCCCTCTGCAAACACATTGCTGAGAAGCGAAGCTGGTTTTTCTTGCTCCTGTTCATGGCATTCTGCAAGCAGCATGCTTAAGTGAGAGCAGGAGGAGAAATCAAGGAGAAACCACTACAGTTTCAGCATGGTAAGCTTTACATTTATGAACTTTTATGTCTTTCTGCCATTAGAATTAATGTAGGCAGGCCTTCCCCTCTTTCCTCCATCATTGGCTTGGCTCTGTGCCTCAGAAAAGAGAAAAAATAGCTGTGGATGTGGACCACGCTTTGGTGGCTACCTTCTGATGCCATCTTAGTTTTGAATTTTACTTCAGACCCCCATGTGAATGAACCCAGTGTACAGAGGATTTGTGTGTTTTAGGCAGCACATACATATATGTGCCTCTTTTCATTTGAGTGTTGAAGCTGTATGCACTGGGTTTAGATTCACCATGCTGTGATCTGCAGTGCCAGCACTGAGCTGGGAGGTGGAACCTGTGGCTTCCTGAAGCACAGGGAGGAGTCTGTGATGCCATTAATCCTGTTACTGTGGAGTTTCCAGCTAGGCTGTCATCCCTCACACAGCTTTGGTTCAAGCAGTGATTGGTGCCTTTTCAGGAGATGATCTATCTCAGCTTCAAGTGGCAAAAGTCAATTAAAGCCATCACACCATGCTGCATTCAGCTATTCTTGTTAGGAATTTCCTTACCAGTATAAAAATACAGTTTATGCCTATCCTAAATACACCCATGCTAGTAAATATATGCAGTGCAAACAACATTTCTCTGCTGGCAAAGAATTTCCTGCCAGCAGTAGGTGGAGGCTCTATCACTCAAGCCATGTGAGGCAATGCTCTGGTTCCTGTACCAATGCAGCCAGTGCACATGGCAAATGTTGCGTCTGTTGCTGACTCACTAAATTGTTCCATGACTTGGCTTCCAGCTAAGTAAACATAATGGTTCAGCTGTAGGAGCAATTTCTTGCATCAGGCAATTTGATGACAGAGCCATTGACGGAAAGAGGATAATTCCTCTGCCTTTATCTTGATCCATTCAGCTTTGTCTCTAGAGAGCAGGATACTTCTCCTTTCCCAGGAAGATGGGGGACAGATGAAGCAAAAGTATTTTGGGGTGCAGATGACTGTTGTCCTCCTGGGCTCAGGAGGATGCCCATGGCAGGAACATTCATGGTCACTGTGCCTGTGGTGACTGCAAAGGTCACTGATTGCAGCGGATTCACCCTAATTCCTGTGTCTCTAAAGTCCCCCAGGGAGGTTCAGTTTTGGGGGTGCTGTAATGGTCACCAGCAGCTGTGTGGCTAGAGCTAGAAAAAATAAATGGTGTATTCTTCCACACTCTAATGCTTTTTTTTTTTTTTGGCAGCTTTTTTGTTTTGTTATTTTTTAGGCAATCCTTAACTCTTTTGTCTTGGGAGAGTGAGCAAATGCTCTCTGGATAGACGTGGCACCTGTGTGCAGTGAAAGCAGTTATATACAGGATAAAGTGTACCCTTTTTATTAATTTTTGTCTAATTTTGATGTCTTATGCAAATAAGTGCATGTTATTTTTGATGTATCTTCCCACAACAATAGCTTCAGAGAGTAAAACTTCATTCTAGAGATGCATTTCTATGGGGGTAAGAGAAGTGTCAAAAGCACGGGGGATAGTCTCACTGGGCATTTTTTCTACCCTTCCCATGAGGCCAGGGAAAACCACCCCCTACTTGAGAAGTTCACTTACATACAGCCTTGGGATTGTGTCACAGTGGAGCAGGAATGAATGGTCTCCTTCCTCTGCAAGTCTTATATCAGATCATTGCTTTACCCTGGCTTCAGAACTTAATATTCTGTCTACATACTGAATGTAGATTAGAACAAAGCTCATACTTTCAGGAGAGGTTTGCATTTTTCCCAATGTCCTAATTCACATTTCAGTGCTCCAGAAATTCTCTGTTGTGTGAAATCTTCACTCACTTTAGGATGAAAACAACTACATTTCCTAATCAGCCCCAGGGCTACTTAATAAAACATCACAAGTCTGTTAAAAGGAGCATTGTCACCTTGAAAAGGCTGGCTGGCTGCTTTTGTTTTTAAACCCTAGGTTGATTCATGATTCAGCTAATTTATACTGGACCATTTATAGAGACAGCAAAAGTAGTGCAGGAAAGGAGAAGAACAAATTTTCCTATTAAGTCTTAATTTGAAATACAGGCCTGGTCTCTAATAATGTGTTGTCCAAAGCAGGGAAGTCTTAAGTGGTAGATTATTAAAATCAGTATCTTTACTCATTAGTCTCCTTTCCTATAGAGCAAATGTTCCTGCAGGTTGTGATGTCGTTGCTCTCCTGTTTAACAGCTACGTGTGCCTCAGAGGTGCCCAGCACTTACCACAAAGGGCAGGGGGCCAAACCAGGTGGTCTCCTTCTGTGAGGTGGGGGATGTTTTGGCACATCTTATACCAGCACAAGGCAGAACAAGCAGCAGTCTTTAGAGTTTCAACACAGAATCTGTCTAATTAGGCAGGAGTGATGTAGGACCAAAGATTTTTCACTAGATCTGCTTCCTGACGGGAAAAAGACATCTGCAGGGTCTTCAGTCCTGAAAGTTAGCCGGGCAAGGGTAACATTGTCTAAGAATTATAAAGGAATTGGGAAAACCTGTTTTATGCAAAATTAACTGCTGCCACTACTTCAGCTAGCCTGGGGTACAGAATATCACCAAGGCAGAGATCATGAGTGTAACATGTTCAAAAGGAAGCCTAACTGAGCAAAGAGGAGCTTCCCTTGAGGTGTTTGCTGAAGCTTCATCAGGGAGGGAGTACCCGGTTATGAAATTGTATTTTTGAGTGGCAATTTCATAGTGCAGAAGGAAATCTGGAAGGTGAGTCTTACTGTCGAATTATCTGGTAGGTGCACATACGTTGGACAGGTGGCAGACAGGAAAACTGGGCTGTGTCAGCATCAGGTCTGTTACTGCAGCCTGAACACAAAACCTGCATTGCTGATGTTCTCAGGGTGCTGCAGCTGTTCCCCCACCAAAGCAATAAGATAATTGGAGGATGCTGCTTTTAAGACTCTACTTGGTGGGGTTTACATCTTGCTAATACTGAGTAGGAGATCATTAAGCAGGCTGCCATCTTGGTTCTCTAAGAGAATACTGTTGCTAATTGGCAATGTATTTAATCTACATAGAGCTGATTGAACACATAAGCAGGTAAAATTGTATTTCTTGACAGTCACCAAATGCCTCTGTTAGGTGATAAGGACAGTTAAAATCCACAAGGTTTTTGTCACAGATGTGACTAAGAATCAATTCCAAGGAATGTTCAGTAACAAATGGAGGGAAAGCCACATGAACCATTGTGAATAGCATTCAACTTCAGTTGATTATAGTCATTCTATAAGAATAGAATCTACTACAAACATATTTCTGTTAATGTGGGTCACATGAATGTAATTTATGCCTATCTGTCCATCTGGTAAACTTCATAATGCTCCGCATTATTCTCTATGTTGCAAACTCTGACATAGTTTCTGTTGTCTGTATAAACAAGACTGTAATGGTTTCTAGTCAAGATTTGCAGAGTTCACCATAATTTAGTTGTCAGCATGAGATACCAGAATTTTGTTGAATAGACCACTGTGTTTTAGGATTTCTTCCCTGTAAGAAACTAAATGGAATGATCTTTCATCTGATTTATACCTGGCACAGGAGTGTGCAGCACTCTCTGAAATTTTGCCCGACTAATCTGAGAGTTTGTGGTCTCATCACTCTTACCAGTGCTTAGTTCTGCTCTGGGCTGTGTGTACTTGGCCCTCCAGGTGGCAAATTAAATATCTGGATTCCCAATTATGGCTTTAGAAATTTTATGCTTCCCTGAATTGAGAGAAAAATCTCCCAGAGCATTCCAGGATCAACAACACACTTAGTCAAAATGAATATTTGAGGTTTTCTTAGGGTCTGGTAGGAGTACTAATCTCTTTAGAGGTAAAAGAAAAGCTGAGAAGAAATTAGCAGATGTCAAGGTAACCTTATCAAGCAGTTTTTATCTTCCCTGAGCTCCCAGTGCCAGAATATCTCACAAGGTAGAGTGTTCTTGGCAGCCTGCTTGCCATACCACTGCACTGCAGTTCTGCAAGAACCCCTGGTTACCTGTAGCACATCATCAACCCAATAATGGTGCTGTCAGAGGTAACTTTTAACGCTTTTTTTGTCCCAAATTTCTAATTGTTTCACTCAGTCTTTCCCCTTTACCTCTTGGCTTTCCGTTTCCAATAAAACCTGGTACTTTTTTCCCCAGTTAAAAATAATAAATTCCTGTGAGAATAACACTTTCTGTCACCCATGCTACCCCTGCAAGGAAAATCAGCAAACACAATGTCAGAGCACCTTGACCAGACAAGAAATGACTCTGTGAGATTTGTGCTGATGCCCCATGATCCCCAGTCTGCTGATGTTAGATCCGGTTGGGTTAAAAGTGCTGCTTTCACCAGGCAATTTTCTAGGCAATTCAAGGAAGAACCTGACCTTCTTGATAATAACAAAGCACAGTTCACATGCTGGATTTCTTCCTTTTGCTTACAAGTAACTTGGTCTTATGGTATGAATAGAAACACTTTTTTCAAGAACTGAAGAACAAACCTAATGGTTGGGCAGGGTGGTTGTGTTGTTTTTTCCTATTAAAATAAATGCAGAGAATAGAAGCATTTTTTTCCATGTGCATTTTTATTACTTATCTGTTGTATGTCTAAGGCAGCAATCTAACCAAAAGCAGTTGCCTATGGTTGGCTTGTTTCCCAATTTTCAGTGATAAGAAGCTCATAACTGGCACTCCTGGCTTGTATTTCTGCCTTGCATTGACTTGTTGTGTGCTTCCGTTTGTGTATCACCTTCCTGCCCCATTTTCTTACCTGATAAAAATGACACAGAGTGTTGGATCTGTATTGCAGAAACAATGATATTTTTTACTCTTAGGAAAAAACCACCAAACTTTTATGCCAGTTGTGTATTAGTAGCCCCTGAGATAACCAGGTAAGTCTGCAGGCCATTCTTCAGTGGCTTCCAAACCATTACTAGATTCAGCTTTTGTCAAATCAGACTCTGATGGTAATTTGAAAATCACCTACACATGTTTGTTTTGACTTTCAGGTAGTTGGATATAAATACACCCAGTGATTTTCTGGCTCCAAACTACAATTAATCAGGAAGCTTATTCTGCAGCTGCAGTGGATGCAATCCTGAAGGCTTGCAGTGAGCATTGGTCAGTACCCAAGGGCATTCAATAACCAGGAAAATGACGGCCTTTCCCAAAGAAGAAACAAAGGAGTAACATTTATTTCTTGTGTAGCTGGAAGGAAAAGCAATACAACCTTGCCACCCAACTAATTTAGAGAAGCACTTCTCAAAATACCTCTCGACTGGGCAGATCTTGTCTCTGATGCAAACGTGCCTTTGGACTTGTGCAAATAAATCATTGGAAGTATTGATTGGGCAAAGTGGTCATTGATAGAGTGGCTGTTGAAAGATCATGACGAAGCACTTGGAGACGATCAATTTGTCATTTTTGCTGGAACATGAAAGGGAAACAATATTGGGAGTATTGAAGAGAGATGAGTACTTGAAAAAAGTTGAAGATAAAAGAATAAGGTAACCCTTTTTGTTATTGCTTTTAAATATATGGTTGGTAGAAATTTTTGTGGTACCCAGTGAAGGTTTTCTATATGCCTCACACAAGGATGAGTGCTACAAGATGGTACAGTTAATTGTAAGTTCAAGTAAAGTGTGTTAAAAATAAAATTACTGGCTAGTATGGTTCTCAGTAAACAAAAATCATGTCCGTTGCTTCAAGACAAAAGTATAAGAAAGGTAACAAGTGCAAAAATATGCAGCTGTGTTTTTCAAATTTCCAGTTCTGTAGATTTAGTCTGGTTTGACTGAATTTCTCCCTGTAAATGGAAAGTTTTAATAAGTCTCTTGAACTCTCCTCCTCTGAGAGGAGCTGCACACAGAGCCTGACTTCAGAGCTGACTGAGGGAGAGAAGTTTGGAAGGTGTCAGAAGTATGGAAAGTTGGCATCTGCCTCTGTTCAGGACTTCCTACAGCATGGGACAAATGCATGATGGTGTCCTTCCTCTTTCTGTTGTGGTGCTTACAGAACAGGGAGGCGGGACACCTCATTTTTCAAATTACTTAGATTTACAAATAAATAAAATTCAAACTCTCAGGTATTTATCTCAAAAGTCAGTGTTGGGAGAAGTAGAGTCTCAGCATATTAATAAAGTCCAGGTGCTCTTTTTCTACTCAGAAAAGTAAAAACTAAAGTTCAGAGAACAATGTGAGGAGGCAGGCTGAGCCAGCAGTTTTAGAAGGCTCAGTTTGAGTTAGTTCAGCTAAGTATCAGTTCTGGGAAGGTCCCTATGCTTTTCAAGGATGGTTTTGCTGTTTCATTTCACTTCTCTCCCACTACCTTTTTAAAGTTTCATACAGTGTTGGTTCTGAGAAAGAGGCTTACTGTGGATGAATGCAGCACTTGGTGTTGACAAGGCTGCTGAGTATAATATAATGACAGAGGGAAAATTTCCAGCCTTTGCTGGTTTCTGTCCATGTATCCCAAGGCCAGGCTGCATTGTTCTTCCCTTTGATTTTCTAAAAAGCATTTAAGACATTGTGTGAAGACATTTTAGACATTGCAAAGGTGTATGTTCAGCACCTGCTGAAGTTTCTACTGTGTAAGACCATTACTTGGAAATCTATGCAGAGTTAGCCACGGGTTTTGAAAGCTTTTCTCCTTCAACTGAACCCAGTCTAAGAGCAACACCCCTGCTGGTGTGCAGCCCATTTACCTGGGGAAACACAGTGGCTCATTAAAAGGAGGGGTTGAAAACTGGTTGCTTCCGCTGCTGCAGAAGGAAGGAAAGGTGTTTCTTTAAGGTGGTGTAGGCAAATTAATCATTTTGTCTCCTTAATGGTTTGTGAGATGAAGAAGAAAACAGATGGAGCACTGCTTGTTCCGGGCATTCTGCTCTATTTAGTAATAAAATAAAAATTGCAAATAAAGTATTTTAGTTTCCTGAGGTGGTGGCCTTGGAAATGTGTAGTGTGCCACTAATCATATGTCAAAGACATCAGTGTGGAGTGTATCAGATCACCAGATTCCTAAAGCCCCTGAAAGCTTTTTTTTTTCTACTGTTGTCGTTTCCCAGTCTTAAATGGAAATTGAAACTCCTGAGGTTTTGTGGGGCTCTTTGTTTTGTTTCATTTGGTTATTTTGGGATTTCTTTTGTTGCTGTTTTTTTGTTTTGTTTTGTTTTGGTTTTGTTTTTTTTTAATATGGTATCTTAACCCTCCAAAATTTCTGCATTTTATGGCATTGCTGGAATTCACTCTGCCAAATTTACTGAGTCTGGGAACTTGCAGCACCCCTGGAGGGTACAGTTCAGCACAGTTCAGTGAAGTCACAGGTGGTATTGGCTTATCGGTATTTTGGTAAAAATGGAAGAAGCACCTCAAGAAAATACTCAAAATCAAGTTAATATAAAATATAATGCTAATTAGGATAACTAATGATGCTATGTGGTGCTTATGCACACTTCTAGCAGCTGTGTATGAACTGATTGGCTTTGTGTTTATTGTCACTAGACCATACTTTGCCTGATAACTGTGGAATGTGGTCTATAAAAGATTTCCAGAATATAAAAACTGTAAAGAATTTGATGGTTAACTGCTTCCTAGGAGACTTTTTAATTTTTGTTTCTTAGTACAACTTGGCAAGGATCTATAATAATGGCTTATAAGCATACTTCGGAGGAACATTTGTTGTCTTTAAAATTCCATTTGGTACAATCTGTTATATACTTTATTGAAGTACTTTGCAAAAGAGCAAGTCCCTTTTTATTTATTTTCAAGGCATTTCCCACTCTGGGAAGATGCTTACTTGTACAGTGTACTGAAGAATTCTTATTATCCTGTTCCACTCTTTCTGAATCCATTTTGATAATTGGGGTTTTTTTTCTCTTCCTATTAGTTTTCCAAAGCCCTTGTAACTTAAAAAGACCTTTCTATTCATTGTGAAAGCAATAGTAAATGTGGGAGGATGTTCTAATAATGAAATTGTAAAGGGATGTTTTTACTATTGTTACTCATACTTGTGTTCTGGAGTGCAGGTGGCTCTTCCTGTATTTTTCTTTGATGCACAATTATTTCACCCACATGAGAGACAAACACAGAAGTCACCAAGTTCTTTTTCTGAGCTCTAGTTTTGATGATACAAACAATCAATCTCCTTAATAAAGATCATGATTTATGTTCTTAACTCCAAGTGTACATCTTGCATGAATGGAAGTTTTCTTTGAATATTGTTTTGAAGCTGTTAATAGATTACTTGTACAAATAACCTACTGTAGTCTAAACATTACTTTATGATGCTTTTGATGTCAGTTGAATTACCATGATTTTTTTTTAATTGCTAAGATTATTTGAGCAAAATCATTAATTCTTAACTATTTTCTTAGGGATTCGAATAAAAAGTTCCTTTCCATTCTTTATGGCGCACAGCTATAAATGCCATACTTTTAAAGGAGATAGAGTAATAATTGCTGTGCTGGAAAAGCAAAGAAGGAACTTTCCAGTTTTGTCCAAGAAAAAGGATTTAATGGGTTGTTGTTTGAACCTCTCCCTCAGCATTCAGGTTGCCGGAACTTGTGTAAGAATTACACCAGCCCCAGATCTGCATTGACAAGGAAAGTTAGCATTCCTGTCTTTTCATCTGACTAAAATGGCATCCTTTTTGAGATGCATCAAAGAGATCAATGGAAACAATTTAGGGTATTAACTTCATTAAAATATAGGAAAAATTGTTAGCATGGATACCACCATGTGGTAGCTTCAGGCAAATACTTTAAAAAAGGAAAAGTTTGAGGACTGGGAAGTGACTTATCTGCTGAGTATATATTTGGACTTGTTTATAAGCACAAAATGGTTGCAGGATAACATACGTGATTTGGTGCATGGTCTGTGTTTCTGTACCATGCTTATAAATATTGGAAGGAGAGAGGCCTGATGCTAAAGCACATTGGCCATCTGTACCTGGAAGTTGCAAAGTTCCTGTCTGGCAGCTCAGACATTCGTGAGGTGTATTTAACACCATTTACCATATTGCTATTTTTTGAATCACAGACTTTTCCATCAAGGGTTATGACTATTGCCAGTACTCTAAGGGTAGAGGTGCCTGTTTTGCTGTCCTGTGTTCTTTGGGAACCATGATCCTGCAGTGATGAAAGAGTTTCTCATGGTGACTAGTGTTCATACACTGGGTACAATCTGTTTTATTGAGCACTGACAAGAAACCAACAGGGGATCTGGGTTTTGTGTTTATTTGTTTTTCTATCTTTGTAACCATTTTTATTTGAGAGGATGAGTGAGTGAGTTACCCAGAAAAAGTTTCATCTATGGAAGTTTGTCATCATTATGATATCCAGTATAATTTCAGTTCCCATGCCTCCTTTCCTTCTTTTCACTGGGCTCTGTTCTGCCATTCGTTCTGCCAGATCTCTTTTTCTTTGCAAATTCATTCTTTGCTTGTTCCTTGTGTTGTTATCAATGTGCCTCCATACTTGGGTGTCCTTAACACAGTTTTTATCACGTTGATCAGCTACATAAACAAAATGTGGAAACCTGTGCTTATTAAATAAATATTAAAAATACTTCAGTATTTTTCACAATCCAAGGAGATCTCAATGGAAGTTGGTAATAGCCCAGTTCTTTCTGTGAACTCTCAATAATATTTATTGTTATTTTCTACATACAGTGCCAGACAGTGTGAAGGGAATCTGGTTGAATTTGGAGAAGGCACTGAGAATCAGGCTGGAAAGAAAATTGCCTTTCTTCCTCATACTAAAGAATGTTGATGCCAGTTCCTGCACAGAAAAATTCTCTAGTGTCTAAGTTAGCAGCTGCATAGATTCAGAACCAGGGTGTTTTTATTCATCTGTGCAAAAGCAATTCAATTTTTTTTCCTGGCAAACTCTTTAATTATAATTGACTGAGGGAGGGAGGAGGTTGCCCTTTTTTATTTTTTGATTCAATTTTTTATGACTCTTTGAACTCTGGAAATTTAGAATGGCAAAATAAAATTAGGTATACTTGGATTACGCTGCTCTACATCTTCAGAGGAAAAAGGGTTTTGAAATGGGGAGAAAGAAGATCCAGGGGAAATTTGAAAATCAAACTCAGGAATCATGCATGCTATCACATTTGATGGTTTGTTTGTAGTTTTTTTGGTTTTTTTTTTAATGAAGAGGAGATGAGGTAGAAAAAAATTCAAAAGAATAAGTCTTCTAAAATCCTACTGAAATAGAAAAAACCCATCCAAACCAGTTAGTTTGGTATTTATAGAAAAAGTTACCTAGCTTAAAGGAAGTGGATAATGCTTACAGAGTTAAAGGAAATTATGGCATTCATTTAAGTGCATGGCTTGGGCAAAGAACGTCTCGCCTCTTGCAGCAGTACAGCTATTTTACTTTTGAGGGATAAATATTCTCTAAGATAAAGCTTGCTTTTAATAAAAAATGGATCTGTTAAGGCTTCTCATTGCTTCCTCTTTGCAGTAGTATAGGGGTTTGAGAATATTTAATCTCTCAAGGCTGCATTTGTGAAGGAATAAGGACCTTCGCTTCGTTTCTTTCAGCATCCGTAGGGAAGGACCTGAGTTCTTTAGGGATTCCTGTGCCTCTGGTAGCCGGTGACCAACTGTGCCCAGAGCTATGAATTCTGGAGTTGGTTTGTTTGGTTGTTTTGTTTTGTTTTGTTTCCTGCTGTATTTTATATGGGCCTTTTAGGCCACCTTTGGAAAGGCTCAGGTTAAGACAATCAGTGTTACCTGGAAAACTGATCACAACAGAACTCTTCTCCAATGTGCTTAACATATTTCCTCAGACAGTAGAGGGATCTTAATATAAATTCATAGCTTAGAAAACTGGCTACATATTCTATCTGGCAGAATCAAATTTATTTTTACTAGCTATCTTTCATCAAACACCCATTGTAATAGAAGGTTTAGAAACTCCAGTGAATGATAGGATTCTTTTTCTCCAGAAGCCTATTAAATTGGCTTCTGCTGAGTTTTATCATCCCTTTCATATTACTCGGAGAAGATTGATAAAGATTAATTCTTGTTTAATATTTGCAATTAAAGATATCTAACTCCACCTTTAAATGTATTCCTGTAAAATTATGGAGAGTGCAAATGTTAGACTGGCACAAGGAAATTGGGTGTTTATAATCCAGCTGGTTCCTGCCCTGGGAAATAAATGCCGTGGTACGTCAGTGCAGCTACAGGCTGCTACAGGCTGCTGGTCCTTTCTCAGTATAAGTGGTGCTGCTCAGCTGTGCTTGTTTAGGGACTGTTATGATGATGGATTTTTTCTAGATGACTCACCCACCTCCTCCTGCTCTTCCTGGCTCTTGAGACGGTTCATTTTTTATTTTCTTAAGATATGAATATATTTGTGGCAGTTAATCAGGAGTTCAGCTTAACAAATAATATAGGAAATCTCAAATGACAGTTCATATCCAGTGTATTAGTCCATGTGCTCTTTGCTTGCTTTTAAATTTTTCTTTCTTATTTGTTTAATTGAGTGGAGAAACTGTGGGTTGATTTATCTTCTCTCAGTTCCGTGGAAGTCATCAAAGGCATTTTATATTCAAAAATAAGAAAACAAATGCTTCTCAGAGTTTACACTGTTATCAGATCAGCAATCGCCTGTTAAGAATTTTAGACTGGGTTTCACCTAAGCAGCGGGAAATACTGTTGCAATCACCACTGCTGAATAGCAGGAATAATGTCTTTTTAATGTCACAAGAACATTGCTAAGTTTTTCAACATGTTGATCTCTGAGCAAACTTTAAAAAAAAAATGCTCTGTTTATTGTTTTGGGCCTATAGACAATTCCTAATTTTAAATTGGAACTATTTAAAACAGATTTTGTGCCCAATAATACTTCTAACTAAGCACAACAGGGCCTGAATGTTGCAATGGGGAGGGAGAAGGCTGGAGTGGAAGGAGTCCAGTGAAGGCTCTGTTTCATCATTAGACACCTGGATGCAGTGCACAGGACACAGTGATTATCACCAAAAAGATAACAAATGCCAATAGCTGCATGTCAGGTTCCTGAAATGCAATGGGTCATGATTAATTTAAGTCTTTTCAGTAAAAATAAGCCACTGGGAACGAATCTGTTATGAAAAAATAAGCCTTTGCTAGTACACAGTATTCTAACCCGTTTGAGGATTAAAAATACTCACCTTCTGAATTACTCTGACATTTGGGTAAGGAGCAGGTGCTTGGTTTGAATACAGATACCCAATTGCTAAAAGAAACTGGAACCGAATTATTTGTGCCTCTTCAGTTCTTTGGTACCTGACTGACCAAATCTTCAAACCTGAATAAAAAGTAAAAATACAGTTGACTCTCAAAGACTCTCTGTTGAACATTCATCAGCAGTTCTGCTTTATAAAAAGTCACAGTTTTGACAGGAGACCACGAAAAAGATGAGACAGAGAGAGAATGACCAGTGATCAAGTAAAGAAATGTTGGTCCAGTTTGGAAATCAAATTAGGTGAGATTAACAGGAGAATGTTGTAATTGAGAAAATGGAAGACAAGGAAGGGTGTGGGCCTGCTGCTGGGTGGAATAGAGGACCTAGTGACAAAGCATGTGGAAAAGGCCAATGAGCTCAACATCTTCTCGGCCTCAGTACTTACAGGTCTGATGGGTCTTTGGGAATTCCAGGTCCTGAAGTCATTGCAAAAGTCCAGGGCAAGGTGAATTTGAACCTGGAGAGTGCTGCAATACCTCTCACTGTGTGAAAGCACAATCAATCTTAACAAATTCCCCTAAGGTCAGCTAGTACTCGACGAGGTCATGTAGCACAGCACTTTATCTCTGACAACTTCACTTTGCTGGAGGGATGACAGTAAATCATTAAGCATTTGTGAATCTTGTTTGATGTTTAGTGAGATGTGAGTGACCATAAACTCAGAGGTAATTAGATGCTTTCACAAGCACCTAAAGGTGTATTTGTTATTCAAGAGGACAGAAACGACATCTCTTTTGAAAATTGTGTGGTCAAGAGCATTCTGGTGATGGGTTGCCTTTAGTTCTCAGACCAGAAGAAGCAGATGAGTTCTTTTTTGATGTTTGAAGGCAGACTTGTTTGGAAGGTAGATCCAAGGATGTGGCTGGCAGAAACAAAGATCATCTCCCTTCTCTGTGCAGAGTGGCTACACCCAGCACCACTGGCAGGTTTCACGGCACAAGTCACCTGTCGGCATTTGGAGCTGACTCACAGAAGGAAATGGACATGTGCCTGGAACCAAAAGTGTCTCTGCGGGAAGTGGGGAGATGTAAGATGTAATCAATAAACTGCAAGAACAGTTAACAAAGTACCAACAAAGCACATGAAGCCTGGACAGATTTTGAAGGCTTGGGCATGAGAGAAAGGCTGTTTGGACTGGATGTGGGAGAAGGGTCTAAAGCTTTTGGATAAGACCAGCAGAGGAAAAGCCTTGACTGGGGTTTGCAGTTCCTGCCAGGAGGGATTGGGCATGCCCTTTTTCTAAAGATGGCAGAGGCTGAGCATCCACAGGTCAGGCGGCTGCTGAGCAGCTGCTGTTCATGGGATCCCAGCGGGAAGCAGAATGCTGGCCAGACTTTTAGCAAGGCAGTGTATCCACACATAACCTAATTCTGTCAGGGCTGACTCCCTGGTGGCCCAAGCAATGCTCCTGGCTTCCTTTACCGGGCTGCAACCAGCAATCTTTTATTGCTTTTATCTTCCATGTGGTTTTCTCCTGATGCGTTTTTACTGATCTTTAGGTGAAGGTGGCAGCAGGTTTTTAAATCCCCCCTTAAACATCTATGTGTGTACAGAGATAGTGATTTCAGTGAGCTGGACTGCTTCATGACTGAGGGACTCTGGAGGCTCCTGGCTGATGATGAAAGAAGCATAGGGAAGGGTGGGGTAATGGAGACACAGCAACACCCAGGCATGGAAAACAGAAAGAATTGAGCAGCCACTGAGCTTAGTTACTTCTCACAGTTGTTTTCTTGTTCAGGACCCATCTCATTGGCCATCAAAACTGCAGACTTCAAAATTAAGTCTTAAACACAAATATTTTTATTCTGTAGAGTCAGTGGTAGAACTGGTAAAACCTGCAAGTCACACTATTTAAACTGGCATTCTCCTTTTTACTTTGATTTTGGCATCACGGCATAACAAAACTACCTATTCAGATCTTTTGGTTTGGTCTGTTTCAAGGCTTTGAATAACTGGTGCAGAATTGCATGTGTACTCCTAACTAACTCTGCGCTGGCATATTATTAAATGCACACTAATTGCAGAAAATGTTTTCTTCTTCTCCTTCTGTGAATGCACTGGACGGTCTCAGTTCTGAGTTTCTGTCAACCTGGGCTCAGCATGACTTGAATTATTGATGAGGGACAAGCAAAGGTGGTTTATCAGTTGTCCAGAACAGCGCAGCTACTTACAGTTACTTATAGTGATCTACCAGATTTTCCTCTTGACCGCATGTCTGACAGCTGGAGGACAGATTTACTCTGTGTCATGTGCGTGTCAAGAAATACAGCAAATACAACCAAAAAAATAGCACTTACTCATGTCTTGTATTTTTAGCACAAAATCTTAATCTGTCAATAGGTTCTTACAGATCATTGAGCTGAATCTCCAAACCGAGATATTTTATTTTTTTACTTCTAGGAAATTGAAAAACGAGCTTTTGGAAGTGAAGAGGAAAGGCGGAAACCGCCACTCTGAACAGGACAACAGCAGGGTCTGTGTTCGCTGCCAGAAAAGCCTGGGCTTCATCTTTGACAGGGGAGACGTGTGCCAGACCTGCAAACTCCGAGTCTGCAGCACGTGCCGTGTGGAGGGAGCTGATGGGCAGTGGAAGTGCTCGGTGTGTGCCAAGATTGCGTAAGTTGGGCAGTTTCTACCACCACATTTGTAGGTTGCAGCCCTGTCAGTGATTTTGTGCTGGTGCTGCCACTGTACATCCCCTCAGCACAAAAGAACATGCACAGAGAATACACAAGGGGAGAGGCTTAGCTGGGGGTTTATTTGCTGCACTCTTTTCCCAATTCCAAGCCAGTTTCAACTAGCTTGTTTCCCACAGACTTGAAAGAATAGTTCACTTGATTAATTTGGTAATATGGGAATTTTTAGCTTGACTTGGTAAGATAACCACAAAGGAAAAGAGAAATGCTTTGGGCAACAAAACTCAGTTATGTATCCTGATGTAAGGGCTGGATGATGTAGGAAAGAGACTCGCTAAAAAAGAATTGGAGGGATTTTTGTTTTACAAGATCTTCAAACTAACAAGATCAGAAGGGGAAGGCTTTCTGTAAATTGTTTCAGGAAGTGAGCACAAATCAGTAATTCTGTCAAGACTTTGGCTACCTGGACAGTGAAAAATTAACACAGCAGGGCGTGGGGTTTAGAGTTTGCGTCTTCTAACTTCAGCTTTAGAAGGTTGCATCCATTTTTAAGTAGATGCCTTAACCTTCTCTGCATCCAGTGGGACAGATCCAAAGGACAGTGTCTCACCTCCTAAAATGAAAAACGTTTAAGTGTTTGATTTGTGAAATGATTTTAAATTGGTAGGGGCCTGGCTGAGCTCCCTGTATTTTGCCTCAGGTAGTTCCTGAGATAATGTCAGTGCTGTGCCTTTCAGAAGTGATGGGATCCAGGTAAGGTGACCGCATGGAGAACAGCAAACACAATGCTACTCTTTAAAAATGAAGAAGAGAACAAGGGGTTTGTTGACCCTGCCAGACTACCTCTAATTTCTCTGAAAAACACTGAAACAAATGGTAGCTGTGTTGTTTGAAAGCTGAGACAAGGTGACAGGATCATGGGTAAGAGCTGGCTCAAGGACAAATAATGTCAAAACCAATTTAATTTTCACCTTTGATAGGTGACAGAGGAGGATGTGTTGCTGTCTTATAATTTGGCTGAAGTCAACCTTTTGATACTCTCTCTTGTTGCTTTCTAATAGGCTGACAGATTAGGGTAGCTGTGCCCTGGAATAAATTCTGCCAATGTGATTGCAGACCCGACTGGAAAATTGTGAAGTTCTGTTCTCAGCTTGGTTATGGACATTTCACTGTCAAAAAAAAACTCAAGAAAACAAAGCCCAAAACCCTTAAAACAAACAAACAAACAAAAAAAACCCCAAAAAGCACCCCACATACAACCCAAAAAATGTTTTTAAAAACCCCAGTGATGTAGAGCAAAATATTTCCTGGCTTATTGCTATTAAATATTTTAGTTAAGGACCTTGATGCAGCAGATGAATTTGCCAGTTACACCTTCAGGAGACCTAAAACTGAGAGGTGCTCCAGGCATACTGAAGGACAGGACTGGGTTTCAAAATGATGCTTAGCATTTGGAGAAGTGGTTTGAAGGTAAAGCAAGTGATGGCTCCCTATGAGCATGTGGAAGTACTACATTTGGGGAAAAAATGCAGCTGCAGAAACACAAAATGAGGATAAAAAACAGCTTCTGCCGCTGTTCCCTAGGAAAGGGTCTGAATATTGTACTTGATAAAAGCTGAACATGAATCAACAGCATTTTCCACTGCAGAAAAACTGAGCATCGCACAATTATGTACAAGCCAAATTATGTAAAATACATGATAAATTCCTATTTTATGTAGAGTACCTTCCTGCCCATTTCTGTGTATCAGAGTTCATACTGGCTACCTGGAGAAAGTTCAGCAGAAAATACTGAAACTTAGCACACAGGATGTCCAGAGCAATGGAAGGAGTCACAAGTGTTGAGCCTAGATGAGAGAAGACTGAAAATGCCTGAGTTTTAAATCTACAGAAATCAGTTTACAGACTGTTCTGTGACCCCTCTTTGGGTAAGAAAAGTAATGTGATACTTAAATTGCAGTGAAAGGATGTAATTTAGATGATAGGAACATTGACATAACTTGGAAGGGTTGCAGAATGTTGTTTTAAAACAGGTTGTGTAAACTTCTCTTGGGATGAAGACACCAATAAAAGTGGTCCTGTTTTAGGGCTGAAAGATGGGTGAGGCAACTTCTCAAAACACATGCAACCTCTGCTTCTCCTGATTGTGCTGCAATTCTGTGTGCCAAGCAGCGGCCTTAGCAATCACCTTGACAATTAATTCTGGTTGAAACCTGCCTTAAGGTTGTTACAAATTACATGGTGTAATTTGCTTGCCAAGTGCTAAACTTTGCAAGTGCTAAAGTTCTGTCCATGTTGAGTATCTTTATTAAATTGAAAGCTCTCTCTCTCCTTTCTTTTTGTTCATATGCAGTGTTTCTGCAAGACTTCATGACAGTTAATGATGTGTAAAATGTCTTTTACATTGCTGGGAGTACACAGAGAGATTATCTTCTGTGTGGGCACTGAGGAGATGGAAGTTTGGGAAAGGCATTTCAGTTACATCATTGTGCATAGTTCTTGTTTAAATTATTTCAGTTCTGCTTTTCTACCAATTGAGAAATGCAGGGGGAATCAGGATTATTAGCCTTTTTAAATTACAGTTGATGGAGGAGCTGATTAAGTTAATAGGGCTTTCAATAAGATGAAAAGGCAGAAGGCAAGGAAAAGAAAATAACCCAGTGTTAAGAGATATTTATGCTTTATAAGTAGCCAACAAAAGGCAGGAAGAGAAGAAAAATCTTTTAGCTCTGTAGCATTGAGCTGCACAGCGTTTGTGTCTGTCAAATTGGACTGTTTCACCATGCTTCCCAAAGGGTGCTGGAAAACTTTTGTATTTGTCCCTCTCCTTTGTCCCTCTTTTATCAGCCTTGATTGTGTTGATACCTGTATAGACTCAACCCCCTGCTGAGTTGTTCCATTAGCAGAGCCAGGTTAAACTCTCGTTGTGATGTGTATGTCTGTTGTCATACAGACTGAGAGACCCTTAAAAGTCAGGGAGAAGTGTTTGTGTGAACCCTTAATAGTTTTGGTGCTGTACTAGCTCATGGCTGTGGTCCCCAAATTGTGCTCCAGAGTATCTTTTAAGTGCTGTTTAAGGTGATGGTCATAGCAGTAGCTTGTACAAGCCCTCTTCCGTAGTCATGAATTACACCTGCAGGAATGTGTCCAGAAGTTTTTCAGAACTGTTGGAAAACCTAATTAGTACTTTTGGTATCAGAGAAGAGGGTCTGGTACTGGGTGGGGAGTTTGTTCATTCAAAGAGACAACTACTGCACTAATTTCTGCAGAAATACATTGAATTACGCAGATAATAGAAAGTGGTTGCAGAAACAACTTGTATCAATAAAAAGGATGTAGGTAACATCACCAATTGCCTGTTGCTTCATTTAATACATTTTGACATTTCTTTCCTTATGAGTTTTTGAGTCCTGCGTGTCTGGTCCTAACACTGGAGTTTGGGATACTTTCAGTACAGTGAAAGGGCATTTTGTCACATGGCCTGGGATCAAATGTTGTTATTGCTTTAAGAGTTATGATGGATTTATGTCCAGCTACCAAAAAAAGAAAGAAAAAGGTGTCAAACTGCAAGCATGCTCACTTTGATTTGAAGAACGGTAATTTTAAGATGCTAATTTTATAAGTATGTGGTAAAGCATAATATTGTTATAGGAGCAAATTAAAAAACCCCAAGCACAACATAGTAACATGATGGTGGCTGTAGGGGTGAGAAACCAATTCATTAAATAATACAGTCTCTTTGTTCATCTGTCAGTCAGAACATCATCTGGCAACAATAGAATCTGACTTCTGTAAAATAATATTTAGAGCATTTCATCTGCCATTTCTCCAGAGACAGACTTGCCTGAAAAACAGCTTATGGTGATGGGGAAGCTCATTACAATACATTAATTACATTCTGAAAAGCTTTCCAAAAAAGAGATTTAGTGAATTTGAGGGAAGACATTTGAATGTGAATAGTGAGAAAGGTTCATCAGTATTTTTAAGTATAAAAAACAGACCTATGTGTAAGTTGTCTTACAGTTTGCAGTTACTGTCAAGGGATATCTCCCTTGAATGTCCATAAAGAGAAAATAACCCAGTTGGATTTTCCCTCTCATGGGTGTTATTATCAGGTAAAATATAAAGTCTCAAGACAAAGCATTTACAGGTCAAGAAGGATTAGAGCTAAGTCTTCAGCCAAACCCTCAGTACTCCAGCTAAGGTCAGAGAACAAGGCAGTCCTTATCCATGTGATTGTGTTCAATAGTCATGTATTTGCATTATTTAATGAGATAAATCGAGCCTGTATGTAGTGATGCACTTGAAAGAGGAATCTTTCTGCTCCATTCCCTGCATAAAAGGAACTGAGGTCATCAGGAGCTTTCAAACATGGGTGTTAAAAGAGAAACTTTCCATTGAAGTCTCTTTTTTGCCTCCTGCATCTTCTTAAATTATGATCAGTTTTTGCTTTGAATTTGGCAGACAAAATGATAAATAGATTGAAGGAAATAAAGTTCTTCCAGCTGTATCCTGAAAGGAATATTTCACACCTTGATGCTGTCTGTATTTCTTTTTGCAAGAGTGTCTAGGTATGTGAGAGCAATGCCTTTATACATCAAATGCCTAGGTAGCCCAAGTTATTACAGCAGAACAAAGCAGTAATGGAAAATTTATCTTAATCTCTGAAATAATTATGCTGTCTTAACATGTCATGAAAATTCATTGGTATCTCTTAGTAACATTTATTCCCATTAGGAGCCTAAAAATAGAGCCATTTCCAATGTTTTACTATGCAAATGCTTTGCAAATTTCTTATAATTTTATTTTAGTAACTTCTAGGCAAGTTTTCCTTCTTTACACGAGGTCAAAAAATTCTGTTTAAAAGCCTCATAGCATAATGCAACTTAAAGTGGAATTAATTTATGTTGTTGAAAATACTCTGTGGAATCAAATACAAAGAGTATGTGAGGGTATATGATGAGGCCTTGGTATGTTCAAACACAGGCTGCATTTTATCCAGTTTTGCCTTTTTTCCCCACATTTTCTTCCTGAAGAGGAAGTAAAAATAACTTGAAGAACATGAGATGGAAAGGAAGGTAGGCTGAATCTCTTGCTTCTGCTGTGGATGTGAATTAGACAGGATGATCAAATGGAGATGAACCTGTTTTACCGATGTAGGGCTTTGCCCTAAAGAAATAATTGAAAGTAACAATTGGGACTTTTGATCTGAAATGGATTTTTTATTATTAACTGGGGCATTTAACCATGAAGTGCCTCATAAAAATGAGAGTGGGAAATCTGAGTTTTTGAGAAGCGCAGTCCATAGGTTATGTTCTGTTTTTAAACTGAGCTGCATGTCAATAATTTGTTTAGTAGGAGGTCACAGAGGGGGAAAAAGCACGGAACCATAACCTACCCCCTCTCACATGATGATGTGAGTAGGTGGATCAGTAATTAGTGTAGAAGGACTTTAACAGATACCTAAAGTATTTGTTACTCAACTTAACTGCTTGAATGTTAATTTTCCTAGCTATTCTGAGCCTAGGAAAGAGCAATCATGCAGAAGTTGCTGTTATTAAAATTTACAATACTGCTTTCTTTTTTCCTAAAGCTACTGACTTCAGCATCTGTTGAACACTTTGGAAGGCCGGTCTAAATCCTGCTTTGGTAGAAATTGTACATGTTATTTACATCATGAGTGACATCTAACAGCAAAAGTAAAGAAAATGCATGCACATACCATAATCTGCAGTCAGGATGGACCTTGGGCCCATTTTGCAAACAACAAAGCCAAACATGAAAGCACTGATTCAGTGTTCTGTTGAGTAAAGCCCTTGTTCCTTTTGACCTGACAGTGTTCTTTAGACAGAAAGGGTTCATTAAAATCCTGTATCTGAAACAGTGCATCTTTCTTCTATCTCAGTAGGAGAGAGACTCCCCTTGTCATAATTGCATGAAAATAACATTATTATAAGACTCATATTTAGGTCTTACTCTTCAAATTTTTGATTCAGAATGTCAAAAGCAATTATTAAATTCCAACTTCAAGTCAGAGACTTAGGCAATCATTTGATCTGAAGTATTTTCTATTTATGTGTAGAACAAGAATTCTTTTAATAGGTACTCCTGACATGTATGAGTGATTAAGATACCATGAACACTAGTCTTGTGTGAATTGTTCAGCATACATGGAAAATACATCCAATACTACTGCACTAAAAAAATCAAAGCTGCAAAGCTTGGGGATTTTCCCTTCATTTCATTAGAAAGTGATATTTTTGTAGAAATGAACTGTCGGGTAAGGCCATTTTTGCAAAAACAGGTCTGCCAGCTGAAGTCAGGATCTCAAGCCAGACAGTAACACTGATGAAAATGGGGATGAAGGTCTGAAGTGGGGGTTGAGGCCTCTTGCTCCATGCAGCACTTGCAATGGCTGGCTGTCAGTGCCTGTTTCATTCTCCCTTTCACTGTGGATAAACCGGGCGGGCCAGAGGGGTGAAGCACCTGACTAAAGCAAGGCAATTCTCCCTCTATTTGCCATGTTTTGTGCCTCAGTTGAGGGAGTTGTCTGTGTTTTGCCTCAGCCCTCATTCTTCTGGTGAAGTCAGAGCAGGATGGCTGTGAGCCTCTTCAGAGTATCCCTCTCAAGGAGTCGGCACCTCACTGAAAATGTGAATATTAATAAGATAAGGCTAATGAAGAAGGTGGGCAGTTCAGTTTGCTGGCATTACCGGAACAGACACACAGTTCAGCTCTGTCAATTTAGTGACTGTCACACTCCTTGCCTGCTCAGCCCTGAAAAAGAGATTTTCACCCTCCTGTTTCCTTGGGACCCAATTTGTGTTGGTCAGCAATGCCCTGGCACTTTCTCAGTTAAGCAAGAGGGCACAAGCTGTGTAATTCGGGGCTGTTTGGTAGTGTAAGGTTGCAGATAGCAGAGAGAGATTAGCGAGAGAAGTAGATTGCTTAGTTATCCTTTACCAGAAGACAAAGGAATCAACCATTGTTGCCCAAATAAACTAATCTAACCCTTCCCTGCAAAGCTTATATTTTGCGGAGGATGAGTATTGGGTCAGTAGTTACACGGGGATGGCAAGAGGAAGGGAAAGTCCCTCTGCTCAGTTCTCCTTCCTCGCTCCCAGCCTGCTGCCAGCCTTTCCCACCTTGTAGGCTGCTTTACTGCCAGAGAGAGAAGCAGCAGAGGTTGTTCACACGGCGTGGGATGGAGTAGGGGCACAGGGAGGGACACTGATGGTGAGCTCTAAGGTCCCATACCACAGTGCAATGGAGGAGAGGAGGGCCCTCTGCCTGGGATGGAGGGCCTGCCTCCACCAGCAGCATCACTGCTGATCCTTCCTTGCACAGCCCAGAAATCCTCCATCTGCTTCCTTCCCAGCCTCCTTCCAAGGCTGCCCCAACCATCCTTCCCTTGGCTGCAGCTCCCTCGGTCTCTCCAGCCCCCATGACTCTCCCTGAGCTCTTGGTCCTGCTATTGCAGGGTCAAATCTCCACACCAGACCCCAAAACTACTGGACAGTAAAACAAGCAGACACTCTGGTCTCAGCCACCCTTCCACTCAGGCTGAAAGCCCCTGGGCACCTGTGATGCAGGAGGCACCAGAAAGGTTTTCTCTCCCTCATCACTGCTCACATCTGGCCAGAAAATGTAGGGGTTGGCTCTCCAGGAGCTCCGTGGCAAAGCGCTGCCCCTCCATGAACCACAGCAACACACTGGGTAGTGGGAGAGTGGGTGCCACTATCAAGGCTGTGTGTGAAAATAATTGCAAGGTTTGGTTGTAAAAGCCTGGAGCTTTGTACGTGGCAGCCTCTAACTCTGCTGAAACCCTGGGTGAAGGTCACAGCTCCTTCAGGTTGTCAGAGCTTGGAGAAGGGTAAAGATGCTTCTTTGGATAAGGATGTGGGCAGAGTTCCGTCTGACCTTGATCAGGTTAAGTATTCCTGGTAAGATATCAGGGATGGGTGAAATCTCCATCCAAGAGGATAAAACCACTTGTGGAGTTTTGTGGTCAAAATTGGTCGCAACTGAGGAAAAGAATGAATAAACTATATAGAGCATACTGCAATGTGATATGTCATTCACATTGCAATGGAATTTGGTGGTGTAGTGAAAGGTCTGGAAGGTTTATGGTTTGACATAAAACATTAAACATGCCATAAGTCTTGGGATAAAATAACTTCACAGAGAAGTGCTTGCTGTTAAGGAATTGTGAAAATATGCATTCAGATTAAAAACCATTTTTCACACCAGCCAGACCAGGCATGGTTTCTAACGAAGTGAATTCTTTTCAGTGTTTGGAACCAACAGAAGTAATTTAAAAATTCCTAGTTGCAGCATAAAGATTTTATTTAATACCTTTCATAATGACTGAATGATTGTGATGATGAATTATGGAGGGCTTTTTCACTAGGAGTCTGCAACAACAAGATAAGGCAATAATCTATTTCTAGGCTTGTGGGCATGTATTTGGATTTTTGATTTTTCTATTTTTTTTTTTTTAGTGAGTAATGAAAGATGCATGATTCATTAACAGGTTGGGATAAACTGTTAATATTAGGTCTTTTCACCAGTGTCAGGATGTTATTCTGTAATTTTTCGTATTTTCTCAAGTAAGACTCCATTCAAGCATGACTCAGAAATAACTTAATAGGGAAGACATTGATAAGTGCTCTAAATCTGTTTGTAGTAATTTTTGTGTCCAAGATGCTTTCTTTTCTGGTGGAGGATTGAAAGTAAGATTTCTTATTGAACAGAAAGCAGGAACGTGTCTGGAGCTAAATCACTTTTTAATTTTGGGGGTGTTATTAGTTTGTTTATTTGCTTTTTGTTAGAGTATTCATGACTAGTAGCTTTTTGCCATCAGTAGTGTGTAGTGGGGCAGTAGAACTGGTGATGCTGTGCCATAATGAAACTAATTCAGGAAAAGGCTAGCAATCAGCATTAAAATATACCCAGCAAAAACCCCAGCAATGCCAGTACAGGTTTTCTTAATTGCTAGTATAGGTAAAAGAGTTTGAAGCCAGAAAAAGCAGCATTATCCAGAACAGCAGCAAAGACAAATTTTCATTGCTCTGAACTGCTGACACACAGCTAATTCACAGCAGCACTGCCACGGGAAGAAACTGCACATATTGTCAGCATATAAAACTAGAAATGAAAAATACATATGGACTTGCAGCAACCTGTCTGTAACCATGCAGGGTCCATGAACTACTGACTCCTCTGGCAGGAGCTTTGGTGGGGGGTTTTCTCCCTCAATCCACTGTTTCTGTTTCTATGTCTCTTGTCATTTTGGAGATATTGAAAACTGTGACACTGAGGAGTTCATAAAAGACTAAGATGACAGAATGCTCTTTGTTTTTTACAGAAATCTTGTAAACGTGGTTGAAACACCTTTTTGCCAAGTAAATTTCCATCTTCTAAAAATTCCCTTCCATTCACACAGTAAGGTGATATTTTTCTGCTAAGTGTCTTATTATTCCAAGATCTACAATCAATCTCTTTACACCTTATTTTGAACTGTGCAAATGTTGTCTAGGATTTGTCAGTGTGGCAGCTGATTGATGAACTGCAGTAGCGTTGGTTGGCCAAGTTTGTTAATGTGGATGCATCTCTGTCTTTTTTCATTTTCCTCATACAGAGAGCTACGGATAGTGACAGGAGAATGGTTTTTTGAAGAGAGAGCAAAACGCTTCAAACAATCAAATCTGGGAACTGATGTGGTCAGACAGTCAATCCTTCACAAATTCCCAGGTAGGGACCTCAAGAGGGAGATTTGCTTGTGCTTTATATGTTCAAAACCTTGTTTCTTGAGTGTCTGACTTGTATTTTATTCCTGACTGAAGAATAATCAGTATGTTAATTTTTTATTTGTGCCTATACGGTGATTTACGAATGATTAATATTCAGAAAAGGTAAGGCCTGTATGAAAGAAGTATCCCTGTGGAGATAGGGCGCTGCTAAAAGCTCACTGTCCAAAGTGATGGGCAGTGTTAGTCAGCTGCGAAGCCTGGCAGCAGAGACTCTGAAATTTGTCCTCAGTTCCTGACAGGAAGGTTGGCTGTATGGAGAGAACTCAGCCCAGTCATTTTTCACCTCTGGCTCTCTTATTTGTGATAGTGATGTGTAAAGATCACTCGAATTTTGTTTTTCATCTCTGAAGAAGAAAGGTAGATGTGAGCTCCTTTGCTGTCTGCTGGAGCATGGGCTATATCCAGGCCACCTGGTATTCAGACTTTCCTTTTGCCCAGGTATCTCAAACAAGCTGCACCTGCACTTTTAGGTGCAGTAAATTATCTATCTGTCTTGGCCAAGCACAGCTCGGTGTGTGTGAGCTGCTCTGTGACCTTACAGGGTACCACAGGACCACTGGTGTAAGAAATAGGAGTTTTTCCTGAATGCTGATGGTTTGCAGTCACTCAACCCCTTCACTCCGAACACAGAAGCTGTTAGGTGGTCTGTTTCAGATGTAGCATTTATGCCCAGTTTTATCCCCTAACTTGTTAGCAACGGGATTGCTTTACTGCCCCTGGAAAAAATACATGGTGCAAACCTGCTCCCTGGAAAATACAGACCTTGCCAACATCACTGTGTTTCAGAAGCTGTAAAACTGGCAAGTGTGTAAGTTCTCAATATTATGTCAGTGGTCAGATTGGGTGTTTCATGATCTGCTACTTGATAGATATATTGAAAAATATATTTAAGCCATTTTTCCCCATACCTTGCTCCTACAAACATTTTAATTGTGAAAACGCTATTTCACTCACCACAGAAAATACTGTACATTTCAAAATTAAATTTCAGGTCCTTTGATTATTAAATATTGTCACTGATAATTTTGGAAGTGTAGTTCAAGACAAGAGCTGGAAAGGAGAAACATCTCAAGCTAAAGTTTTTTATTTCATTTATTTCATTTCATTCAGATCCCCCAAGGCTTTCTCATTATCTCTTTTCGTAGGTTGCTTGACCTGTGCTGTGGTTTTTCGTGCAGAAATTAACTTTGTATTTTCTTTCTCCCTCCACTGTAGACACAGTTTCCAATGCAGATGATGAAAGAACATTCAAAGATCAATCCCAAGAAAATGAAGAAAAAAAGTCAGATGTACCAGTCTGTTCCACAAATGGGCACAAATCTGTCTTTAGCAGACCTAGAAAGATTGGGTAAATCCTTTGGTTTTGTTGGTTTTTGGTTTTTGTTTTGGTTTCTGGGTTGTTTTGTTTTGTTTTTTTCGGGGTATTTTTTGGTGGTTGTTTTTTGGTTTTTGATTTTTTTTTTTTTTGAAAACTGGTAAATCTAAAAACAGTGGTATACGGTTGGATCGATTTTCTTTTGAGTTTTTCCAGTCTTCCACATCAGCCTCAAACTTTCCGGGATTAGAAACAGCCTTCATTTAAAGGCATGCTTACTATAATTAGATTGCTGTTTCCTAGGAAATGCACCAGTAATTGTCCTTCAGCTATAAAGATAGCAGGAAAAAGTCAATTTTACTTTTGGATTTTTCTTTTCTTTCTTTTCTACCCAGAAGTAATAGAGTGTCCTTAAGGGCAGGCCTGCCAGAGAAGCAAATGCGAAGAATAGTTATTTGTAGGACCTGGTTTTTACGTGTACTGGTCAGTTTGGCTCACAAGACAAGTTTTCCTTTGAGCTTCCCGCTGCACAAGCACAGCCTGGGAGTGTGTGTGTGTGACAGTGAATAAGCAGAGCTGCTGGTGCTCACCTTGCAGGGTTTGGCCCCCTTTGGCTGTGCCCTTTGAGGGGCACTCACTCTCAGGGGACACAGGCAGATGTATTGACTGTGCGGTTGCACAAGTGGTGTCTGCACCTAGCTTGAGGCTATTGGGTGAATGGGAAGAAAACATGGATGGAAGTTCATATCATGGCTGGAGCCTCCATGGTAGCTGGAAAACTATTTCTGTTGAAAGGAAGAACACATTTTTATCAAGGATCTGAAGGATAGGGCAGGTGGATGCTTTCCACGGCTTTTTGACTTCTGAGGAGAAATGAGAATGGAATTCCCTGCTCCAATGACTCCAGAAATTAACAGAAGTGATTTATCTCTCTTTAATATAGGGGGACAGGGCATCAGAGCACCTCTGGCCTCTCAAATCATAGTGAAGAAAGAACCAACCCAGGGAATCCTCTACTATAGACCTAGATTCTGCTCTGAGTCATGCTAAGTAGTAGCTATAGTTAGAGGGCATTAAAATTTACTTTTCTAATCCTCCTTCCATTTAAATCCTTTAAGCAAACCAATTAGTCATATTCCCTTACAAGAAACAATTGTTTTTATAATTTTTATTTATTTTAGTGATGCCGTTTCTGTTCGTGGATAGAAATGTTTTTGGCGGTGACACTCCCCATTACAGAAATTTAATCTTACAAGAAGTTGGCTTGCCTTTGCTAGTATATTTGGTGGCCTCTTTTAGAACTATTTCGTTATTGTTCCTCTTCCTTGCTTGCTTCTTCCTCCCTCACACTTCACATTCATGTATCTCATGAGGGGATTTGTTTTAGCAAGGCTCTCTTGGGGCCAGCTGCTACTGACAGTGTGATAGGATAACTTATCAGTCTATTGTGGTTTGTAAGGTCATCAGGAATACTATGACTTTGTGAAATGTCATTTATTTCTGTCCCATTAGGCCATTTTTTGCAGGGTAAGGGGGTGATGCTATGTTTTTTTAGAAATAGCCTGTTTGCAGCATTTGATGCATATAATTCTAGAAATATCTAAAGAGAAAATACACACAGCATAATTTTCTAGAGGAAAATAGACACCCTTAGTCAAAAATACTTTGTTAAAGCTAAACTCCCCCCCCCCTCAAAATAGGTAAATTTTCACAAAAGGCAGTTCTGGTTCTAAGCTCGAATAGAAGGAATGTTTTAGTGTTTTGGTGTCTTAAAATGCAGTTTGTAGAAAATACGAAGCTCTTTCCCCCAGGAACCAGTTTCATAACTAGATTTGGTGCCCTGTTGACCTTTACATCCAGACTTGTCCATAGCTTAGATTAAATTAATGGACTGTGCACATCACAACTTTGAAAATCTTTTGTTCCCTGTTCTCAACAGGAGGGTTATCAGGGCAGTTACCAAAGGAGAAATTACATTTGGAAAAGATGAAGGTGAAAGGAACAGAGGCTCAGAGGTTGAAAGCCCAAGTCTGCGTGGTGGCAAATCAGCTCCATGCTCTGAGAGGTGAGCAGGAGTCCAGGGCTGGCCTGGGCACGGGTTCCAGTGCCCTGGGCTGCTTTGTCTCTTTGCACAAATGCTGTCTGAGAAACAGAGCTTAACGTTCAAAAAACACCAAAAACACCCAACTAACCAAAAAAAGAAGTCTCTACTCATTTTACTCTACTTGTGTTCAGCTGGTGTCTGATGTCAGCGTGTTGTTTTTGTTTTCGGGCTTTTAATTGGTGAGTTGTGTTCATCGTACAGAACTGAGGCTCTTTGTTTTTCTTTACTAATGAAATGGTCATTGATTACAATTTATGTTCTCTTCTTCAAAGGCAGTTTGCCCCTCTCTTTCCATAATTATTGTTCCAGTTCTTTTATCATTCTTCTGGGCTTAAGAGACCTCTGCTAGTGCCTCTGATGGCATTATAAATTCCAAGAGCAACATTCTTGTCATGTCCTACCATCAAAATGAGGACAAAAAGCAGCTCACTTTTCCATTGTTCAGTTGGATCCCCTGCACTGGATATAGACCCACATTCTTTGCTCAGGTGCACACACTTAGAAGTTTTACAATTTGCGTTGAAAAAATAATAACAGTTTGCTGTAAGTTCTAATAGTGATTTCCTGTCTCTAAACTAGTGTTTCTGGGAGACTCCAAAGAGATATGCAGGAACAAAGGATAACAGGTAAAAACAACATCACGGAGTTTAGTATGCACATAGATAAACCCTCTTGTTCAAGCAAGAACTTGCTTCTCTTCATTGCCTACAGTTCAAATCCCAATTTCTAGGTGTTCTGCGATATGCCTAAAGCTGATGGTAGCAATCTTCTTGACAGTTGATAATTTGATTTTTTTTTTCCACTGGGTGCTGAGGTACCTACCAGCTAATCCAGCTTTCAAGCTAGTTGTTTTCTTTAATGCATCCAGTTCACTATTTTTTTTTCACTAAGCTTATTAGGCCTTCTATATCTCACCAGACTCATACCTGACTTCTACGAGACCAGAAGTAGAATTTTCACTGGTTTTCTGCATTTTCATTTAGAGTAGAGGTGAGTGAAAGATCTAAGAGACAAAACCTCAGGAATCTGGTGTCCGTGCTGCTTAATACTGAGGTTAGGCAATATTAGTAGCTTTCTCTGAGAGTTTACCAGGATTAGGACAGAAGAGTGCTTGTGAGAGGTCTGTGCAGCTCTTTTTGTGTACCAAACTACAAGAAAGTTATCATTCAGTTAACCATAAATGAAGCAAAATAATTTTGTTTGGGTGGTGGAATTCAGCACCTGATAAACTCTCTGTACAGACTGAGGAGTGAAGTAGTCTATAAAGAGAGCTTTTATGTTTGATTGCCTTGCTTCAATTCACTTTCACATAAATCATCATTTTCTAGCTGTCTCCCAGAGCCAGAGTGCAAGACTTGTTAAATTAGGGGTATTGAGTGATTCTGACAACTTTTTCTCTACTTGTCATCTCATTCTCACCTGGTGAAATTGGTGTCCTGTGCCAAAGTCCAGAATAACACTGTCAAAATTGGTAGTATTTCACCTACCAGCAGGAAACACAAGAGAGAATTCTCATTCTTTTTAAACATTTCTGTTTAAGAGAAGATGTATTGATCTGGGAACAGGGAAATCCAGGCCATAAATTCACCTCTTCTACTGGTTTATTTCTACTCCAGCAGAAATGTTCACTGCTGAATGCTGTAAATGCTTTTGCTGCTGAATGAAGTGGGAGGCTGCATCAGGTCAGGATACTTCCAGGAGAAATAGTGTAGGAATTTCAGGCTTGTTTACACAGGCACTCCACCCCACTGAACTCAGGTCTTGTCTATGACCAGGAGAAGCCTGGCAAAGTCCCAACACCATTTTTCTGTTGTCTACTTAACATGCATAAAATGTGTCAAAACTCTCTCTAATAGTAGACTGAAATAAGAACTTAAGACACATTTTAAAATAATTTTCATTGTTTAAAAAGGTTAAACAAGTGCAACAGATTACCCTTTCTAACACTCAATGTTCACATGGGTTTACCAGCATTTTCTAAGAGAAAATGTTCTATGGAAAAATTTTCACCTGTTGTGATGTTAGACAGCAACTGGAGTCTGGTGTGCTGGTCA
The DNA here is from genome assembly GCA_013397315.1 of Donacobius atricapilla. Lineage (NCBI taxonomy): Eukaryota > Metazoa > Chordata > Aves > Passeriformes > Mimidae > Donacobius > Donacobius atricapilla. The sequence continues at coordinate 265,474 of WBMY01006689.1, forward strand.
CAGCTGAATTTTTTTTGTCACTTTTACCAAAGTGAAGCCTCCAAGAAGACCTGTCCAACCTTCCTAAATTTCTACATCGGTTGAAAGAATCAATCGGTTTGGGTCTGTACCTGCAACATAAACGGGACTGTGAACAAGTTGGTGTTTTCCTGGAGGCAGATGGATGGATAGATGGAGACAGATGCAGAAGGATTTTAGAGTTTCTGGAGAGAGCGCTGGCATTAAATTGGCTGTGGAAGTGTCCAGAAGTGTCATGCTACTGTAGTTTCCTTTTGGAAATGGAACAGCTTGGTAGGAATGGTTGCATGCATTGTCCCTACTCCTGCTGGAGGAAGGGATTGAAGGGAACAAATGCAGCTTCTGCAGCCTGGACAAGAGCTGCCCGCCTGGGCCATCCACAGCTCTGGTGGAAGCGCTGGCAATCCCTGTGTGACTTGTATGTGTAAAGCAACTGTAATTCATCTTTGCCCCTGTTTTTTCTTTCCAGGTGACCCCCGGCCCACCAGGGCTCCGTTACCCTCCTAAAGTTATCCCAGCGCTTTTCTCGCCGCGGTTTGCTAAACGGGCCGCCGTGGTTCTCCCAGAGCAGTAACCCTTCCCTCCTCCTGTCTCCCCCGCAGAGGCAGCACGCTCTCCCTGGGCAGCAGCAGTGCAGGGGATGCTGCAGGACATGCAAGGGGCAGAGGCAGCGCTCCCAAGGCTCCGCTGCCGCGCTCCCCGGCGCTCGGCACCCGCAGCATGACCGCGGACTGCAGCGGGGTAAGGGCAGGGCTGGCACCGAACCACGGCTGGGCCGGGATCTGCCCTCTTGGGTCTCTTGGTAGCATTCCAACGACGAGCCCGACAGGGAAAATCTGATTTCTCCCTCCGTTCTGCTGCGGCCTGGGGAGGTCTCGGCTGGAGCACGCTCGTGTCAGTGATGTGGTTTTGGGTTTGGCGGGCATTTCTCGTTTGTCTAAAAATTGCTGTGGATGTCCAGCATTAGATAATGAGTTACAGATTCTGAACTGGAAGGCACGAGGGGTGGGAATAAGCTTTTTTTTTTTTTTTTGGCACTTCGTAGCCTTGAGTAAGTGCTTTGAAATAAGGATGTGACTTTCAAGCACGCATGATCTAGCATTCTCCCTTTGACACCTAAGGGAAACTTTGCAAGTCCAGCACGTGCAGAAAATCAGGCCAAACTGATCTGAGTTTTCCCTGGATTTGGACACTGGGCTCTGCATAAATTATTCCATAACACAAAATGTGTGACAAACACGTTGTCGGAAGAATTCCTCTCACGTGCTCTTAGGCCTCTTGGGAGGTATTTACCATTAATGTTTGGAAAAAGGTAGATGAGTGTTCAGATCAGAGCCCTATCGAATGCATTGATTTTCTTTCTAAATTCCAGATACCTGGTCTAATATGTTGTCTTTCCTAATAAAAAAATAAGTTAGTGTATATGAAGAGCAGATTTGGGAGCTGTAAATGAATGGATAGTTGTTTTGTTTATATTCTTGTCTGCACATAGACTGACTTGTTTTCAAGTGCATTAGATTTGTTTGAAAAATCCATTTAATTTAGATGGAGTTATGTTATTAGCTTTTCTTTTACAGGCAGACAAGAGGTCACAATGATATCAAAGATATTGGTTTTATTTAAGGGGTTATACTAGCATAATTTAATAAGTTCAAGTGCATTTAGTTTTGCCCTGGCTGAAATCATTATGCTAGTACAAAAAGCATAGGTTTTGTCTTTTCTTTCTTTTCTTTTTTTCTTTTTTTTTTTTTTGTTTTTTTTCCTGATTTCTGAGCTGGGTGAGCTTCTAATAGATTTGAGTGTTTCTTTTCCCTGATACTTTACTCTGGTTCTTCAGCTGTAAACTCAGAATGTAGACAAGAATTGCATCTCTGTGCAAATTTTATGCATCATCAGTGCTAAGCAAAGCAGATTAGACTGGTATCTAAATATATTCGGTAATGTTAAAAAGAGCTTTGGACTTCTGTAATCTAATAGAAATTATACTTTTATGAACTAATAGTGAATAAACTTGGGTTTTGTATTTATGGAATGTGAATTTTTCCTCTTGGGCAGGATACTGGCTTGGAAAACAGCATGATTATTCCAGCAAGTGAAAGCGTACCTGAGGATTTAGTAAAGAAGCACTGCAGGAAACCATCTGGAACACCTTCCATTGCAGTTTCTAGGGTATCTTTGTCATCAGGCAAGTATTAAGTCTCTGTCTTCGTTCTGACAGCCTTTATTATCAGAGGATTATGCCCATTCTTGTGACTCTGCTCCTTTTGTTCTTAAAACATGTTAAAAGATCAAATGTAAGCTTCACAAATTTGTTCATGCTGAAAACACTTCCCTTTTACTAATCAAGTTCATACCCCTTCACAAGTCTTACATTAAGAAATGGTAATCCTTACCCCAGAAACACGGGTACAGGGGTTAGGTAATCACATGCTCTTAGAGTTGTTACAAGATTTCATTCACTACTGCATGCTGTTCAGTCATTCTCTGTGTGCCCCCTGGATGAAATATTACCTGTAGATATATATTATGTACAACTATGTTTATCACTCTGCTGCTGCCATTACATTTCACACCCACTTTGCCCAGAAGCAAATTTGGGAAGCAATGAGTGGTCAGAGAACAAGCCCCTCACAGACTTCTTGTCTGTTCATTTTTACATGTGGTGCTCTGAACCAGTCAATCCATCTGTAATTTACCTCATTTCACTGGAGGCTGGCAGGTAGAAAGGGCTTACAGAGGAAGGTGCTATCACAGCCATTTTGCAGTAGTGGATGGAGATCCTCTTTTTCCTCTCTGAAATGGGAGGCAGGAGCATCCTGAACTCTGCTTCTTCCTCCAGGCACTCAGTTAGCCTCCTACAGGGCTGATGGAGTGGGTTTGGGTTTACAGGCTTCTCTCTGGAACACAGCAGGGCTCACTTTATTGTAGCTGCATTTAGCCCGAAGCAGAAACCTACTGGTGTATTCCACAGAGCTAATCCAAGGGGGGAATGTTCCTTACCTCAGACATTTCAGCCTGAAAGCATCGGAGTTTCCTTGAGAGTATTGCTCAGTGCAGTTCCAGGCAGAGGTGTTGCAGATGGCTACTTTAGAAGTAAAAATTCTCCTGTTTCTTCTACCTTACAAAAGAAAAGCTTTCCTGGTAGATAAGAACTGACCTTGTCAGATGGATGCTGAGCAAAACTATAGGCAACTTGGGAAAAGGCCTCAGGCTCTGCATTGTCTCCTTGGCAGACTCAAAGGACATTAAACTCAGGAGAGTGACCTTCCCTGCCACATCAGCTGTAGACCAGGCAGAAGATGAACAGTTAAAAACCTTTCAGATTCCTAAGAGCAGGATCTAAAAGTACTCTCTTCCCCCTCTTTTCTTTCTAAATATATTGAAGCAGTCACACAAAAGACTTATATGGGGAGCACTAAGAGGCCTTAGAGAAAGATTTTCTGTCTTATGCTATAGAGTGGATAAGAGACCTGTAAGACTGAGAGAAACTGCTGGAGCTCTTGAGACTCTTTCCTCCTAATTTCTGCACCAGGAACACTGTTAATGACAGAAGTGCTTTCTACATCCATCTGTATCCCAGTTGCTTGATTATGATGCAGATGCTGGGGAGATTTTGGTGGTGATGGTAGATGTGACAGTCACTGTGAACACTTGGACAGTGAGTTTTGCAACATTTCAGGCTGACAGGCCTACCAGAGAAAGTCAAAATCTTGGTGACCAATGGTATCATCCACAGAAGACAATCCATATAGATAAATAATAGTACAGGAGTAAAATTATTGTCCAGAAGGCTGAGCAGTATCAGAAAGCATGTTTCTCCATTTATCACAGCACTGTTTAGTTGCCATAGTTTTTGACAGATAACTTAAAATAATGTTTTAATTTTTTTTTTTTGCTAAAAACCATTGGGGTTGGGACAATACTTGTATGGAAGATGAAATGGAATATTTCTGTACAAACTATTGCAAACATTTAATTTTTTTTATTCCCCAGACCGTAGCCGATCTGAGATAGATTTGAGTGAGTCTTTCTCTGAAGGAAATGAAGATACCCTGAGCATAAGAAGCAAATCTGTACCTAGTGCCTTAGATCAGGAACTGGTGAGTTATAAATATGTAAATGTTCATCTGATGGAAATTCTGTTTGCTTGAACCAGTGAAATCAGGTCTTTATGTGCATCTATATAAAATATGGGTAAGGCAGAACATTCTTTCAGGGATATTTAATGAGTTTTTTAGTAGTGTCATCTTCTGAGTATGTTTGCTATAGAGTGATTTCAATGAATAGTCATGGTTCCAGTTTGTTGTTAATTTGCTGGGTGTTTGAGTTCACAGATGAAAGGAACATAGCCTGGAAATAAATTCCAGGCACTAAATTGCACACGCTCCAATATTCTGTCCATTCATATTTTCATAAGCTTTAATTTTGATGCTGAGAAAGTTCATAGTTTAAAGGCTTTGATCTTTGTCTGGTTTGGTTTTCCACTTATCTGTATTTTTAGCAGGAAGACCCAACTTTCTGTTCTGGCAGAGTTGCTTACCTTATCTTCCTGTTGACCCTTCCATACATGTCCATGCCTTTTTTTTGTGTATTCTGTGGATTGCTTTTCCCGAAGTGATTCACAACTTCCATCTCCTCTTATACACATATCCAGGATATACAATTTGCAGATGCGCATCAACGCTATAAAAGAACACCCAAGCTTATTAAATATGCAGGGAGAGAAGCTATTTAAATAATTTTTTATCTGATCACAGTTATGATCACAGTTTATTCTAAAGTTTCTAAATGTATTCTTGTAGCTTATGCATTTTGCCTGTGGTCATAGTCCTGCCCTCCATTGCTCTTTCCAGAAGAGCCATGGCAGATGTCTTCCCTTCCTGTAGTGTTGAAATCTGAATCTTGGTGGAAAACCATGTGTTTGGATTTCCATCTTTTCTTGGATTAGTACCAGTTAGAGAATGTGCCTGCAGCATTGCTTTGGGTTTACCTTTGAGGAATTAATAAAAGACCTTCCTGTGTGTCAGGTGTTGGTGGAAGAAAAAGTTCAAAAATAAGTGGTCCATTTTTAAATTGTAATAAAGAAAAAGGATGCAGTCTTTATTAAGAATCTGGAAAATAATGCAGAAGAAAAGCACAAAAATGCAGACTTTATATTTCTTTTATCTGTTCTCAGCTCTGACAGTTACAACATAGTCATTTCTCTGAGGCAGCTGCCAGAGATGACAAATCCAGAGAGGTTTCCTGTTCTTTGTTTTTTGTCTTCTTAATCAGAGATTTTGTTTTGTACTTCTTTCTTGCTGATTTTGAATGAAATTTCAGATTGCATCTCTGCATCTCTGCAGCTTATTTTTTAGCACAGGAGACCTCTCTTGTGGCATAACCTTGATTTAGCTGCTCTGGAATCTGGTGCTAATTCCCCTTTAAAATTCATTCATAGCAGGAGTCACAGATCTCTGATTGTACCCATATCCTTGCTTTCTCTGCCTTATGAAATGAACTGATTGCATTCATCAGCCTTTGTGTTACTATATTCATTTAGGGTAGTTTGTCTCACAGGACTCCTTCAGAGTCTTGTCCCATATTCATTATGGATGCAGTGGTTTGAGATAAAAGCTGTATTCCTGTTGGAATTCAGTTTATTTGTTGCTTGCATGTAAGAGGCAAAAAGAAAGGTATCTGATGATGGTAACAACAGCTCCTGCAGCCTGAGAAAAGCTGGAGTTTTACCTCCTTTTCTTCTAGCTGAGGTCCTTCAGTTCTTATTCCTGGGTGATGGGAGATGCCACCTGTCAATAGGATATGCAAATTGCTGGAATTTATCAGCTGAAAGGATGGGAAAAGGCTTTTAGCTACTTTGCTCCCACCTTTATCAGGAAAACCCATTACCCATACACAGGAATCAGCTGAGAAATGGAATGGATATTTTGCTTCTCTAAATTAGTATTGCTTTTGATAATGAAGAGGAACAATCCCCAAAACCCACATGGTGTGGTACAGATTATCAAGGAACATGGCGAACTAGCTAAATCCAGTGTTGTGTTCAAGTGTGAGCACCTTTTGTAGAGAAGTGTGTGTTGAATTCCTGACCAAGTAGTGTTCCTTACATGCTCAGCTGCTTTTTTAGGAGTAATTGGATGATGTGCATTTTATGGCCCCCACTGGAGACCATGAGATTAATATCTGACTACCTCGAACTTTAATAAGCTAATAACACCAACCAATTACATATTTGCAATTCTGTGGCACCTCCTGAGGAATATAATCGTTGTGGTGCAAAATAAATTAGGAGTGCAAGTTAAATATTAACCTTTTTTTTTAAGTTTTAGATTTCTGCTTGCAGACAAAAACTGGTATTGAGCAGTTGTTAGGACTCTGTGAAGCAATGTTAGTATTTGAGTGTCTAGACCTGAAACACCCCAATCTGCAGATGTTGCCTTACTTTTTTCCCCTGTGTTTAATTATTTTGCAGTAAAAATGTAGCACTGTTTATTTTCAAGTTCACTGGTATGCATACAACAGTGCAAAGGAAAAAGTTTTTCATGTATAGAATTTCTTCTTCCGGTTCCATGGGCAAGTAAGAAAACTGTATTCTTGTTCCAAATTTAAAACTAGACAACATCACCTGACATTTGATCTCAATGAGGGGAGTAGAAATTACAGGTGGAGTGGGATTTTTTTGTTGTTGTTTGGTGGGGGGAAAGTGGTTGTTTTTGTTTGTTTGTTTGGGATTTTTTGGGTTTTTTTTTTTGGTTTTTGGGTTGTTTTTTTTTTGGTCTTATTTCAGGGTGTTGGGAGGTTTTACTGTTGAATGCTTCAGCTGTCTGTCTCCCTGAAATAGTTAGCTCTGTTGTGTCTAGGTCTCCAAGGAATTTTCCTTTCATTTAGTATAAGGTATCTGTTACTTCCTTTTTTTTTTTATCGTGGGGTGCTAACAGTGCCTTCAACAGATTAGAAACATAAGAGACTAGCAGAGCAAGTTCTTGGCAAGAACATGAAATTAAGTGTTTTCTTCAGTATGTAAATTTTGGTGATAGCTTGTTCCGATTTCCCTCTGCTCAATATTCCATATGCAGTAACAATTGGAAGGCAGTAGTAGAAAATCACTTTTATGTGATTTTAGGTTTTATATCAGTTCAGTCACTGGAGCAAAGGAGAAGAGATATAACACCCAGTTTTATTTAAAGTATGGCAAATGTGCTGCAAATTTTATTATGTAAACTGTGAATTCAACTCTCCAGCAGCATTTCTCTCTGCTCTGTTTTTGCCGATTAGCACAGAAGTCTTTGAGACTCCTGAATTTGAATACAGTGTTTCTCTGTTTAGTTTCAAAGACTGAGAGCAACTAAGCAATAGAGAATGAGGTAAAGTTTTTATAGCCGCAAAGCAGATATAAGGAGGCTGAAATTTTGACTTCCACTAAAATTAAGAGCAAAGTCTTGCAAAATATACCTGACATGAGGTTTATAGAAACAGAGATTTCCGAGCTATGCCTAATACAATTATAATTGTAGCATTTTTTTTTTCATATTATTTTAAGTAAAAGTAGGAGTACCACTAGGACCTTCGACCAGATCTAAACATTTGGTTTAGATTTTACTTTATTCCCGTGTTTAAATAATGAAATTTTTTTTCTGTATATAGATAAAGTTGCTAAACTTCAGTCTTGTTTATTTAAACTCAAAACACTTATATGAACTTGTGCAATTACTGATTCTCCGCCTTTTTATTATTAATACAACATAGAAATTTAATTATTTTTCAAAATGCTTATCAACTGGCTTGATATAACAAGACATGAAGTGTATGTGTAAAGATTTTCAGTTCTTTAACAACAGAATCCTGAAACCAGAGTTGTCTCTTCCCCTTACACTCTGTGCCTGTGCAGAGATGTGGAAAATTTGAATCAAAATTCCTCAGCAGAAGAGAATTTGAATGCGACTAGCACTATCTTCTTAAAGTGAAAAACTTGTGAAGCAAAACTGTCAGAAGCTGACCAAGTACAGTGCAGATCATGACAATTAGAATGCCTGTTTGTCATTTAGGGCTATCTGGATGAAACAGAAGAAGATATTGATGACATAGTGGCCTCTTGTTATCCAAGAAAACATGAATATATGACAAGTGGATTATCAACAGTAAGATCTTGAGTAGAAAACATGCATTGTCCTCCCACAAAAGACCATATTTCCTCCCGAAATAAATTTATTTCATATCACTTACCACATTCATCTTTCATTCTACACTTGAGAAACATCTTTTAACATTCAGATAGACTTTCTATTATATTATTAATGCTGCTCAAAGCTAAAACTCTGTTCTCTGCAGGGCATGGAAAGAGAAAACTATTTTGCATTCTCATTAGCAGACTTCCTCATATGCTCGGGTTATTATCAAGCTTACATGTGGAGAAGGCAAACCAGAGGTGTTTGCAGTGTGTGACTGCTCAGCCTTGCAGAGGAGCACCTGATCTTAATTAAACTGCAACAAAGAGAACAAGGCTGTGGGGGGGTGGGTTTTCCTTCTCAAACAGCTTTCTGATTTTTCGGGTTCTTGGGACACAAACATTTGTCTGTGTGTTTGCATACATCCCACTTTCATTGTCCATGCCCCAGCTTAGCTTCTCTCATTCTTCATGGCATGGTTGCTATGCCACCCACAGCTGGAAAGTGTTTCCCTTTACTGCAGGAGAGAGGTGCTCGGGGATTAGGTTGGTGACAATGAAGGGACAGCTGCACCTGATGGTAGCAACAAAATTGGTATAAGAAGCCTTCTGCTGTTCATTATGCAGGCTATTATTCACTGGGAAGGAAAATAGATAATAAAAGCAGACTTCAGCATGTCTAGTTTATTACTGTCTGCTGTGTACCTCATTTTTGGGATCTGTGGGCAACGGATAGTATCTTCAGAGAGTCCTCTCTAGCCTCTCTTTATGCTTGTGTCTAAGAATAGCTCTGGACTGCACAAAGCTGCAACAAATTCTATGTAGAGTGCGTGAGCGCTGAAGAGAATGAAGAAAGATGAGTCTGAATACTAAAAGGGAGGAGAAAATTAGGTCTGTGACAATAACCAGAGAACTGTCCTTTCTAGATTGCACCCCCATTAGTCTCTGTGCAAGCAAGGCCAAGGGAATCCCCAATAAAGCTCTTGATCCCAAAAAAGTGGAGTTGGCTGAACTTAGGCTTGGCTTACATGGGGAGGAGAAAGGGCTGAGAATATTAACATCACAGAGCATCTGGATGTCTTAGATCTGGCCGTGTCGAACCATTTTCCCCTCTGTTTTTTATCGTTCACAGAGACAGACACAACATAAAGCACAGCCCTTCACAGCAGGTCAGGCTTGAGCCCTGTAGCCCGTGGGCGCTGGTTACACCCACTCATCCCAGGCTGGCAGTGACTCACAGCCTGCAGTGCTCGCTGCTCCCAGGGACTTTATAGACAGAACAATTTTCGTTTCCCCTGAGTATTGATAGGAGGGTGGCAGGGGCTTAAGTGCTTCCTCTGTTAGGCCACAAATTAGGGAACTGCATTTAGGGATCCTCCCCTCTGTGCTTCAGGCAGCATTCTGTCCATGAGCTGGGTTTTGTCCTTTGCTGTAGGTTTCCCTCTGACCTTTAGTTTAAGCAAAGGGCAGCTTTTCCACTGCTGTAGGTTTGATATAGCCTGACGTCTCCATGCTCCCATTTCTCCTTATTCACCATGGCATGATTTTAATGTCACTGCATGCAGTGGTAATGGCAAAGCTGTGGATGGCCAGCTGCTTCTTCCTTAAAGAGCAGGGTAATTTTACAGGTTTATTTCTTTGTTCCCCTTAAGTGTGTTGCTAACATTTCCCCATCATATTTTTACCTTCACTTTGATTGTTTTAAGATTTTGCGCCTTCTTGCACAGTATATTTTTTTATCCTGTGCTGTCAAATGACAATTAACTATTAAGTCACATTGAAATAATGTTATTAATGAACAGTAGACTCATAACTGTATGATCTCTTCTCTTCTCTTCTCTTCTCTTCTCTTCTCTTCTCTTCTCTTCTCTNTTCCCTTCCCTTCCCTTCCCTTCCCTTTCCTTCCCTTCCCTTCCCCTTGAATTTAAAATAAGTATGGCTAGTCTTACAATGCATATTTGAGGAAAAGAAAGAAATATCACAAACTATAAAAGACACTCGGAATCTATCTGCAACATGAATGAGCAGAAATGGAAACTGACATTGAAGAGAAACTGTGTATCAGTGTTAGTATTTTCTTTTGTGTTTTCCCAATGTTATTGCATAAACTGTGAGTTTAGTTTTCTCTTCATCCTCTACATATTTATGTGGTGTTGTCAAGACCCACCACATCAGTGAGGCTAGAATGTTCCAGTGCTTTTCTGCAGCAATACGATATGATTCTTATTGAGGCATCAAAATGAGACTCTGTATCCTTCATGTGTTGTTTGCTACTTACTAAACAAGAATATGAGTATTCTTCTTTGGGATTCTACATTTGGTGTATGCAATGTCCAGGGTAAATGCTACAGAACAGAGTCTGGGATGGGGGCAAAAAGTGAAGTATATCAAATTCTACTAAATTCGTATAATTTTCTTCATGGTTTGCAAGCAATTCAGAAATTTTGTTGGCATAAATTCAAGGGTCAGGGGCCATCTCTTTGTTTTGGACCTTCTGTAATTTTTTTTTTTTTCACCCAACCATTTATCCCTTGCTGCCTACTTACATAAAGATTGAGGAAAAAAGGATATAGATTAGAGAGGGAAGTGTTTGGAGTAGAAAACAACTCATTCATCTCCTTGTATTGTTACAACCTTGGTTTTTTTTCCTGAAGTGAGCATAGAAATTGTTGCAGGGATAATTTAGTCATTTTTTAGCACATACTGGTCTGGTTAAGTTCCCTAACAGTGTAAAAGGATATTTTCATGTATTTTAGAGGTATGTATAAATGGTAAAGGCTGGAATTTAGCTCAAGGCATGTTAGAAATTGGAAGAAATACCTCGCATTGGTTGGTATGTGTTGATAATTCTCCAGTAATTTTAACCAGTCCAGTTAATGGAATTTCAGACAATTATAAAAAGGATTAAAAGGACAAGCATTTTTCTTTTTCTCTGTTTTTTCTTAATTAATTAAGAAAAAAATTCCTTAATTAAGGATAAAACCAGCCAGCAGAAATACATCAAAACCACCTTTTAAAGCTGTTTATTTTTCCTACGTGGGGTATAAAATTAAATTTATGGGTAATAATGGCTTATATAAAGAACACTTTTTCCTGTCTGGTTTTTGTTTACCACATAGACACAGAACTGTTTATCCCTTGAGCCTTCTGTGCTGCAGGGCCCTTGGGCAAGGTGTTGGGAGAGATGGGTTTTGTCACAAACCAATTCTTTCTTTCCCTTTCCCTGGTCTGTGCTCTTCCCTGCAGCTGGCAAGGAAGGAGATGGACCGGGACACAGCTGGTGAGATTCTGCCCTAGCAAGCAGAGAAGGGAAAATGTGTCCCCTAATAATAAATTACTGCATTTTTTTTCCCCAGGGAGTGACATTTTTCAACATTTTTGTGCAATTATCATCTATTCTTATGAACTCCACAGAGAAACTGCCCTTTCTTACAAAGGCACTGATGCTGCAAATAGATGATTAGCTTTTGACTGGCTTCAGGGAGGACTGACATGCACATGGACATGTAAATGAGAACAAATCCAAATGTAGTCCAATATGAATCCAAACCTGCTGAGCTGCTGTTCTAAAATATAACTTGCTTATTTTGATGCAGAGGTTACCTAATTTCTATACAATTACTTTGAACCATGCATCCTTGTGTACTTTAAGTGTATGAAAACCAGCCTCTCCTCCTTCTCCTTCTCCTTCTCCTTCTCCTTCTCCTTCTCCTTCTCCTTCTCCTTCTCCTTCTCCTTCTCCTTCTCCTTCTCCTTCTCCTTCTCCTTCTCCTTCTCCTTCTCCTTCTCCTTCTCCTTCTCCTTCTCCTTCTCCTTCTCCTTCTCCTTCTCCTTCTCCTCCTTCTTTCTCTCTTTCTCTTCTCTTTCTCTCTTTTCCTTATTTCTCACTGTGGCTTTGCAATACAAACTTCCTTTACCATTCTATATAGATTTCTCACTGCACTTATTCTTTCTTATTGCAGCAGTCTAATGCTCATTTCTCTTGATCTTTTTCACTGTCTTCTTTAAAGAACTCCCCAGAAGGCTCTGACAGAAAATGGACATATTTAAATGTTCCCGAAGCAGATGGTGATACTGTGAGTTCTCCTGAATCCTCTGCTCTAGTTTACTTTTAATGTTTCTCTCTCCTTCCTCTCTTTTTGTTGAAGATTGTATCTGTGTATCTTGCAAGGCTCTGTGTGTCAGAATTTAGGTTGTTATATATGTTCTGGAGCATTCTCATTCAATGGCACAAAAGGAAATTTACACCAGAGTTCTCAAATGCTTTTGGTTCTGGCATATTTCTCCAGTTTTCTTAAAAAAATATTCAGTTCTTTCCTAATTGTAAACTTTTGGAAGAGGGAATCCTCATAGCAGTACTCTGCATCTTATGAGTGTGAAGGAAGAGAGATTGAGGGATGATATATTATGCTGTAGTGGAAAAAATTATTGTGTTGATGATATTATTGATAAAGTTTTTGGCTTTACAAAATCTGCAGAAATGGGGTGGGGGTTGAATTTTGCTCCTTCTTTTAGAATCGTTAATGAGAGACAGGTGCCACTTAAAATAAATATGGTTTTATACTACTCCATTATGGGAAGCATCCTTGTAAGTTTTCCTCAGGGCTCTGTCAGCAGTTGTCTTATGAGGCTCAGTAAAAATGAGGTGACCAGCTGAGCCAGAGAAGTGATTTTTTTTTTTTTCTACTTGGAACTTACATGAGCTTACAATTTATGTAGCCTGTCTGCTCTTTACTTCATACATTTATTAAAAGGTGGTAATTTAGATTTAGTCATGTTTATAAATAGGTTTGAATCTTGCATGAAAAAACATCTGTCTAGACATTTAAACTACTATTAACTACAATTCTTACTCCCTTCACATCAAATCATGGCAATTTTATTCTGTGATATATCGGTTTCCATAGTAGGTCCTAAAGAGTGTGACAATATTGCAAGGTTGTAGCTTTATGAAAAAAAAAAAAACAACAAAACAACAGGTTTTGGAAAAGAGCAATGTGTTTCAGCCTCTGAGCTCTTTTTCTGCTGCCCTGCAGACGAGCATTAACAGCATGACGAGTGTGTATAGTGAAACTGGTGACTATGGCAATGTGAAGGTCAGCGGTGAAATCCTCCTCAGTATCAACTACATCTACAAAACAGGTGCCCTCAACATCCTGGTGAAGAGCTGCAGGAACCTGGCCGTTGCAGACGAGAGGAAGCAAAGGACAGATCCGTAAGCACGGAGAAGAATTCCCTTGATCCCTGCTAGGGGTGTCCCCCACCACACCCCATCCTGACTGTAACCAGGGTTTGGGACTTGAGGAATTCACAGGATCCAGTTGGCACAAGCAGCATTTTGGTGATGATTTGGTTTGGGTTCCCTGTGGGAAGGGCATTTCGTGTGCACTTCTTAGGGCAACATGTGTCTGTTCTGGGGAAACCATAAGATTATTTAAATTACCAACCTGTTTGATACTAAAAGGGAAAAAAGAAAAAGAAGGAATAGGGAGGCAGCATCGAGTTTCTTTCACTTCTATAATCAAAACTGAAGTATATGAGAGGAGAGATATTCTGGAGGCAAGGATTAATGGAAATAACTTTGGTTTTTTGAGCCCATATACTCACTTTGCAAGAACCATATTTTCTGAGATTCTCATCATAGTTTTCAGTATAATATGTAAACTCTCTCATTAGAAAGTAACAAATAATGTCTCTAATAATGATTAATCTATGGTATGTAAATTATTAAGTTTTTAATTCTCTTGTATTTTTAGTGTATATTTTATTATATGTGACCAGTTGGTAATCATATATGGCAAAAGGGAAAAGCTTGCTGCATTTCTGAGGATCAGTAAATTAATTTAGCCCTGTGTTTTGTTATTCTGGTCTTATCTGACTTACACCACTACATTTATAGGTAAGAGCCATACCTCTCCACGTTTTGCATATTCTCTGTTATATGTTTACATTTTTATTCTGCAACAATTTAATTTCCTCATCTGTGTTGCTGATGCAGCAATGTCAGGTCTTTGCTCAAACAGTTTGCTTTTTCTCTTCCTTGCTAATCCTTTGCTCCTTGCTCTGCAGATATGTCAAAGCCTACCTCCTGCCTGATAAGTCCCGCCAAAGCAAGCGCAAGACCAAAATTAAAAGTAACAGCACCAACCCAGAGTTTAATGAGACGCTGAAGGTGAGAACAGTCTCCCTCTCAGGCTCTGATGAATGTTTCACTTCTGCTCACAGGTATTTTCTACACGAGTTTCAGTACAGGGATTAGAACTTGGAAGAAATGCCTCAAAAGGGAAGGTATCGCCCTGATTTTTCAGCCCTCTCTTCTGTTGCACAGTTTTCATAGTTAGGTTGTTTCTCACACATGGGTGTTATAAACAGAAGCAATGTTTTCATAAAATCAAGGAAAGTTTACATTCCTGTTCTTAGAGCTATGGACAGCTGCTGGACAGTTGTCTTGACCAATGGGATGGGGAGAGGTGTCAACCTTCTGCCTCACTCCCTGGCCTTTGTAGAAATACTATAAAATGGAGTCAGATTTTTGTAATGAACAGTTCATGCCTTCTCACCAAAGTGTGTGTGTGTGTCTGTGTGACAAACAACATCAGGAAGGTGTTTAAGCAAAATCATCTAGTAAACATATGAGTTTCAATTTCTGGCTTTCAGCATTAAGAAAGTGATTTTGTTTGGTTCTCCCCATTACAGTTAAAAATTCTATAAGTTTCCATAGATCTGTTTCAAAACTGTTGATGTTCCCATCTACCCTGAGCTTAGAGCTGTTAAAAGCACCTTAAAGATTTTATATACCTGATGCTGAAATAAAGAACTTCTCATCTAACTGATTTAGAAGAGAAAATAACATTTTGCAGTAAGATCTGAATTCTCCCAGAAGATTTAACTTATTTCTAAAGCAGAACTAACTTGGATAAGAAAATGTCAGGAACTGCTTCACTATTTGTCTTCTTAAAAACCTGTGGTGAAGTTCATTTTCTGTTGCAATGGACTCGATGCTCTTGAGGACACAGCACCCGCAGCTCTCTCCTTCCTGGCCATTTATCCATCCCCACTGGAAAGGCTGAACCCTTCTGAGCTCCTCACAAGCTGCTTGTTCACCTCCCTGGCTCTGTGGTGCAGGTGGGAGTGGTGCTGCCCCTTCACTCCCTCTCTGGCATCTTGACCCCAAGGCTCCTGATGACTCTCTTTCCTACCAAATGAAATGAGTTATCCATCATATACCATGAAACCAGAAACACTTTAGTTTCTCCTGAAATTTTTTTTTTCTAAATATCTCCTGTTTTTTTTTTTTTAATTTCTCCTGAAATATATATATATTTAATTTCTCCTGATTTTTTTTTTTAATTTCAGTTACATTCTAAATAAGTTTCCTTTAACAGAGGCAAACAGATGTTCCCTGGCCAGTACTGTGTACTTGGCTTAGCCTGGCTACAAAACCATTTTGCAGACACACACAGTCGGTCTAGCTGTGCTGCTTGCCAAGGGAGAGCCTTTTTATAGACTCATTTTTAAACAATATAGAGTAAAATTAAGGCTTGCCTCAACTGGGAAAAAATAAAGAATTATACTTAATTTATGAAGCAATATAGCACTGAACATAATTGCTGGGTGAAGATAGGGCATAGAGGTTTCTCAAAAACACAGATTGTAACAAAAGGAGGTTACTTGAAATGTGTGTAGATAAGGAAGAGATGTTTGTCCCAACTGAAAATCCTGTTAAAATAAAAAGAAAAGGAAAAGAATTAAATCTGCCTTGTATCTTCCCTCTTTGACTTTTACTCCATTGTTGTAGAACGTGAGGTTTCTCACAGTGGAACTGTTGGCATCTAGGGTTAGGTGTTGTAGATATATCTGTACATAATTAGCCAACTGACTTGACTGTTCCAGCTTTTGGAGAGTATTGGTCTACATCCAGATATTGTTCCTTGTGCAAAAATAAGACATCTGGGTGTCTTCAGCTAACACTAGAAGGGTGAATGGCAGGGAAATAATGGGCTTTTTTTGCTAAAAGTAGAGCGTGAAGAGTCAGAATTCCAGATGTTTTTAATTTTCTGTGTATTTGCTAGAGTACAATGTGAGCTTTTCAATAGTTTTGATATATTTATAGCTAGAGATGAAGTTTTTTCGCTCTCAAACCCAACAATGGTTTCTGATAAACTCCACGCATGCCTTGCAGATGATGCTGTACGCGTTTTCAGAACAATTTTTTATAAGCTACAAAGAAAAAATTGGAAATGATGGGATGATTTCTGGAAAAGAGTGTTCAGCAGATTCTCTTTAGGGATGAAAGAACCAGTGGGGTTTCTTCTTATCAACCTAGATATTGATCTTCTTTTACAAAAATTTGCAGGGAATTAACAGGATCATATTTTTAAGCATCATTATTTACTTTATAGTCACAAATACCCAGTAAATAACAACAACAACAACAAAGCCACAATAGTGATAGTAACATAAATTATCACTGGATGCATACAGCAAAGAAAGATTTCACATTAACATTATGAGCTTTCTGGCTAGATCGATCTTGTTTGCAAGGAAAACAAATCTCTCTTTCACGCTCCATTTGTAAACTGCTGTGGGCTTGGTGAAACTGAGCTAGAGCCATAAATGGCTAAACTGAGCTAGAGCCATAAATGGCTCAGTGGAAAATATTATTTCTGCTTATTCTGAGAGTTTCTTTTTCTCTTTTTCTGTTGGTAGTATGTCATCAGTCAGTCCCAGCTGGAAACCAGGACCCTTCAGCTTTCTGTCTGGCACTACGACAGATTTGGACGCAACAGCTTCCTTGGGGAAGTGGAAATTCCATTCGATTCCTGGAACTTTGAAAATCAGGATGATGAGTGGTTTGTGCTCCAGCCTAAGGTAAGGGTTTCCTGGACTGGTAAAAGTACTGTGAAGTAAATTTAGCAAGAGTTAGGGTTTTTTTCCTTTGGAACTTGTTTTTAAAGCAAGACTTTAAAGTGTCTAATATGACAATAAAAAAAAATTTACTTGTTCTTAATTCAGTAAAAGCTTCACAAAAATTCAAAATTTCACATATGATTGGCTACTTAAAACTAATTACAAAAAAAACTTTTAAATAAACCATCCTGTAATAAACTGCACTAAAAATGACCTAGTAAACACATTAATTTTTTAAAATAGCACATAAAACAAAGGACTTTCCTACCATTCCCCCTACCAGACCCTTTGGCGGTTTTTAAAGAAACAAGCTTTATTTTTTTCAGTTCCAAGTGCTTTTCACCTTTCAGATGTGACAAAAAATACTTCTTAGTCTCTCATTCACCTTAACTAGAAAGGCACAAGACTTCAAAACTTCTCAGCCAGCAAATTCAGTGGCCTGTGAAACAGAGCATGCCCTGTGCTTAGTGAAGGATTGGGCGACTTCTGTGCCCAGGGCTCCCCTGCTTTGGCAAAGGTGTTTATTTTTGGAAAAGATTCAAAGCGCTGTTGTAAAATAGAGGATTAAAGGCTTCTGCCTTGCTTGCTCCTGCAGCAGGCACAATCCCCAGGAATTCCAGGGGCTTTGATTGACATTTAAGAAAGTGTATTTTTCTGTGGCAAAAAATATATAAGGTGTGCATCTAATATTATCGAGATTGACTAGATGATTTGGTTTTTCTGTTTGTTACATTTAAGGAAATCATATTATCTTTTGGGTTTCAGGAGAGTATGTTTAATTTTTGCCTTTTTATCAGGTGGGAGATGGATCTGTTTGCTCTGTAATTAATTTCTGAGTAGTTTCTTTTAATCCTAATGGGAAAATAACCAAAAAAGTCATGAAGCTCTCCTGCTCAGGAAAATAATAATGAGGAACTAACCTTTTCAGGCAGCGCAGCTGGAAGGTGGTGTCTGATTATTTCCAAACCCATTAAAAGGATTTTTTAATTACTTCTTTTACTTTCAAAGAAAGCAAACACAGAATTGGTCTTGTCTGCCTCCTAAGTTGTTACCAATAATGTTTCTAAACTTAAAACACTGCTAAAGTTTTTGATCGGCAAGGATGATATTTTAAAAAAAAATCAATTATTGGTTCTTGAATTAACAAAAATGAGGCACAGGTTAGTATCCATGCAAAATACACACTGTTCTCCTATATGGACTGCCTGATAGAGACAGGAATGCAGGAATGGCAATCAAACATTTTCTGGGATTTATTACAGTGCTTTGTTTGTTTAATCATGAATCATTTAGCTGCTCTAGTGAAAAGGCTGGAGACTTGAAGACGTGTTTCTTCTAAGAGTATTGAGAGATCTGTTTTCCAGAGGAGTGTGGTTATGTCAGAAAAATGGAGAAAATAGTTCTGTGGCTAAAGAGGGGATAGGGTATAGAGTCAAGTTTTGTGTGGGTTTGGGGGACAGGCTGACAATTTTTTCTGGCATTAGGACTTACACCATTGCTTGTCCACTAGTAGGACTAAATAAAAATAACTTTGATGCCTTCATGGGAAACTTGATCCTAAGCTTGCTTAGTTTAGGCCATAAATGAGCTGCCTGACTGGCAAAATGTAGCTGAGCAAATTATTCCACTGCCGTTTACTACAGGTTTTCTTTAGTCCTTTGTTGTAGCAGCTGGCATTGGACACTGGCGTGAGACAGGACTGTTTTCCTCAGTGCAGCAGTGCCTGTGTTGCTCTAAAATGCTTCAAAGTCAAAAAAGGGTCCTGTTGTTATGATGAATTGCTTTGTTCTCTGTCCCATCCTTGGGTGCAGACTTAGCCCCAGTGAACGTGGTCAGTGCCTCAGCCTGGAGTCTGTGAGGTGAAGGCAATGCTTACTCGGCATACCCCTTATGAATTCCTGGTGGGGTGTTTTGGGTTTTTTTTCCTTGTTTTCTCTTGGTAATAGAATTTTGACCTTCATGGGGTGTCAGTAAACAAGCTGAATAAGTCTCAGAAAAATACATTGACAGGTCAGACATAAACAGTTCTTTAAAGGCCTCTGTGGTGCCTCCAGCAGTGCTGGAGGATCCTCTCCCTTTATCCATGTCATTTATCCTTCTAAAGAAATGAGGAAGATTTGCTCATTTGTACCCAAACCTGAGCATTGCAGCATGTACAGAAATCATATCACAGAATCACAGAATGGTTTGGGTTTGAAAAGATTTGCTCATTTGTACCCAAACCTGAGCACTGCAGCATGTACAGAAAGCATATCACAGAATCACAGAATGGTTTGGGTTTGAAGGGGCCTTAAAGACCATCCTGTCCCAATTCTCTGCCATGGATCAGGGTTGATCAGCCGTCTGTCACTGGACCAGGTTGCTGAGAGCATCTGAGTAGTCCCACCTCCATCAGTGGAGCTGGATCTCTCTGTGTTGCATCCAGTATTTTTAAAATGTAGTTTCCAACTTCTGAGAAATGTGAATGGAAGTTCAGAACCCTGCCAGGTAAGGCCTACTATTGTTTTCACAAGGATGGACTGAAGAGCATCAATTGCATTATTCTGGGTAAGATATAAACATTTATAAAAAAGATATAGAAATGCAGAAATTAGTAGCTGTGTAGAAAAGAAAAGGACACTGGGAATAACAGTTTTTAAGAAGTTTTTCTGTTTCAAAGCTGCACTCTGCCCTCTCTCACCTTTGTTCCCCACACATCCACTCAAATGGTGACTCAGGAATGACTTCTCTGAAGCACATGAAGCTAACTACATTTTAAATCCTGACTGGTGGAAATAAGGGCTGACTATCAGCTTAAATCAGTTGCAGTTTATATACTCAGAAATAAGTTTAAAGGGTTGTTTTGCTGTTGGTTTTTTTCACTTATTCATGCTAGATAACTCCTCTGTGTGTTCACTGAACTGTGTCTAATGCCACATGGGTTTATTTTCCCGAGAGCTTGCATTCCCTAGCTCAGAAAGTTTTCTAAAATGTGATTGTCTCCAATTTGAAATGTCTAATTATCTGAAAGTGGGCTGGTACATCTTAATATGTTTAAGAAGTGTTTAAAACACTATATGGATGTATTGATATATTTCAACAGAATTAACTTTAAAAGAGGAAGTTGAGTGATTAACCTTGGCTGGATTTCTGGTTGGTTTGTTTGTTTTCAGGTGGAAGTTGTGACAGATTTTGGGCTTCAATACAAAGGAGAACTGACAGTAGTTTTACGTTATATTCCCCCAGACAGAAACCTAATGCTTCCTCTGGGGCAGTTTCAAGGTAAAACAAATGTTAATAATGGTGATTTTAAAAATCATGTGATGATGATGATGATGATGTATTTAAAATCCTCAATTAGGGTGAAGTAATGGTACTAGTGAAGATTGAAATCATACTTTAATATGCTCGTTCGTAGAATCACAGAGTATTAAGGGGTTGGAATGGACCTGAAAGACCACCCAGTCCCAACCTCCCTGCCTTGAGCAGGGACGCCTTCCACTAGACCAGGTTGCTCAAGGCCTTATCCAACCTAGCTTTGATAGTTATGTGTGGAAATTCTGAACCATGTGAATGTTTCTTTTGCTTCATCCTTTTCTCTCACACTGAACTTAAGGAGAGAGAAAGGAAGAGGAATATGCAGTCAATGGTTGATGCATGGCTCTGACTTAATTAAAAAAAAATTCCAGACGTTAGGTAACATGATCAAGGGCAGCCACAGAAAAATAAATTGTCTGCATTTTAGTCTGAGAGTTCTTTTTTTCAGCTAGTTATATATAGTGTTTAACTGATCAAGTAGACTTCACATAGATCTCCACGCTTAATTCACCTCAATCTGCCTCCTCATTTTCACCCCTTTTTCACACTGCTTTTCCTCTGCTCAGTCTTACACTACTACTGCTGCAATTCAGTCTTGTAAAATCTTATTTGAGTTCTTTAGGATGAGCCATTATTTTCATCAGCCACGAACAAAAGAGAAGAGTTACTATCTCTTTGCATTGTATTAACATGAGGAACAACAATTCTCTGAAGTGAGAGCAATCATTGGGTAGCACCTAAGTGCACATGGATATACCAGATGCAGGTATATCACAGTCTTAGTAAGAGTATTGCTTGTTAGCATTTGATAAATTAGGTTTCTTTCTTTTCCTTTCTTCTTTTTTATGACGGGTGATATTCCCTGCTCAGGTAGTAAAGTTTATTCAAGGTTTGCTCTCTCAAAAGCTCATTGTTATCAGCTCAGTCCAGATACAATCTGCATTTTTTAAAATTAGTACTTTTTAACATCACTCCTGATTTTCCTTCCCTGATGTTTTCAGCCTGAATCAGAGTGTGCAACCTCTGCTGATAAGAGCTTCTTAGAACCTGCAGCAGCTGCAAGCGCACGTGTCCTTGTGCTGCTGTTTGGGAACTCTGTGCTCTCTGCTCTGGGCTCTGAGGAGCAGTGCATCCCCACACACAGGATAAAATTGGCTCATTTCTAGACTTTAGGCTTTGGGACAGAGGTTTTATAGCTTCCTTCGTGGTTCAGGGCTGCCTTAATATCAGCACTGGAAGTAGATTCTGAAAAGAAGGCAGGATTTACTGGGCATGCAATTTTTTGTGTTCAGCATAGCAATCCTCAAATACTTATATTGGGACAGGACTACAGACAGAGCATGTTGTTGTGTCCTGCAAGGACTAGCTAGTTAGTCCTTGGTCAAGTTCTTTATCAAATATGAAGTGATTTTTTACCTCTGCTTTAATAAGGATTGCTTTAATCCCATTGCAATAAATTACTTTTTAAAATCTAGCCAAGACAATTTATATTTCCAAATCAGTCTTACAGTGTATATATAATTTCTGATTGTAATTTTGCACTTTGTTCTATGCTTAGGAAAGAGGGGATTTAAAAAAGGGAAAAAAGGAGACTCTCATCTGCCATCTGGAGGCATATTGGAAGTCCTCATCAAAGAAGCAAAGAATTTAACAGCAGTGAAATCAGGAGGCACATCTGATACTTTTGTGAAAGGGTTTGTGGGATTTTTTTTCCTCTTCTTTTTTTAATGACTGTACTGGATGTAATTTAAGATTCGTTATGGTTATATGCCTATAACCATGTGGGTACACACAAAATTTACATAGTATGACAATATATGTGTGGTTTTTTTAGATATGCAGCATTTTGTGTTGGACACTCAAAATCCAAACTACACAGAATGCTTGCGTTTGAAAAATATGAACAAAATCCTGCGTCTCTCATTAGAATGAATTTCTCATAAATGTAGGTTATGCATTATAAATGTTACATTTAGGGAGTAATAGATATATTAAAACTTTTTCTTTGCCAGTTTTTGCTCTGAAGGCTAGTTTTCAGGCTTGCTGATTTCTAGATATGTTCCAATTCATAGTAATGGGTTGAGAGTTGCTGGGGTCCACAGGAAACATCCTGTCTTTAATTCCCTGGTGGAGCTTGGAATTTATTGTCATCTTCTGCTGTGTTTAAAACTATCACTCAGCACATACATTTGAAGTAGAAAAAGTAATTTCCATTTCTTTCTGGACAATCTCTTCTTGTGCTTTGAGAGGAACACTGGACAAGGTGACTCCAGAGAGATCCCTTCTAGCCAGTGTTTTTATGGCTCTGTCTACATTTAGCCTCACTGAAACAAAAAGTTTGTGGTTGAGACTTGGGGCAAGAAGACCTAATTCAGTTTCTGCTAGTGGTAACTGACACTGTAGGTGTGAGAGCAAATGGAGCACAAATGCAAAAGAAGCACTTGAGGTAGATGCTTAGCTTAATACAGTGGGGAGATGGGGTCCTGATCCTGTCTGAGCCTCTACATGATTGTTATATATTGTGAACACTATGTGAAAATCCATTGCCATATTCACTTTCCTTCTCTTTCTCTCCCAGATACCTGCTCCCAGATGACAGCAAAGCTACAAAACACAAAACTCCCATAGTAAAAAGGAGTGTGAACCCCCAGTGGAATCACACCTTTGCCTTCAGTGGCTTGAATGCAAGGGACATACGGAATGTCTGCCTGGAACTGACTGTGTGGGACAAGGAGTCGCTTTCCAGTAATATTTTTCTGGGAGGTGTCCGTTTGAGCACTGGAAATGGTAAAGTCCCATCTGACTCACATTATTTCCTTATTCTGCTCCCCTCTTTCCTTACCCCACATGATTCATGTGTATGAAGGACAGAAATGCTACTGAGTGTTTTGAAAATATAGGGGAAATTGTGGAACTTGAAAAGGGAGAAAAGGCAGCATGTAGATAATCTGTGGGTTATTTAGGTCTTTCCTCCACTGAATGAGATGCACAAATTATGTGCCCATTTGTATTTCTGCACAGTCTAAAAGAACTGTGAATACCTTGGGAAACACTCATTAGCAACCCAGTGAAAGGAGTGAACTCCTCCTGCCCAGCAGCAGCCTCTCTGCTGATGATGGTGTGAGCTGGAAGAGGTGTGAATCTGTTCCTCCTGTGTTGGGAAAAAGTTGTTTGTGGTGCAGTGTGGGGAGGTTTATGAGCCTGTGTGCCTGAAGGAGTTCAGTGACAAACTGGTGCTCTCCAGGAGCTGCCTATTTTCAGTACAACTCCCTGTACAGGTGGAAGTGTAAAGTGCTTGTCATTTGTCTTGTACACCGTTGTAGTAAACGAGCAGCGATGTCATCCAACTCTTCCTAAAATGGCAAATTCCCTCATGTTTTTACAATTGCCAGGTGTAAGCGATGGCAAGGAGGTTGACTGGATGGACTCTCAAGGGGAAGAGCAGCTCCTCTGGCAGAAGATGATTGACAGTCCGGGAGCTGCAGTGGAAGGGGTGTTAATGCTGAGACCCAGCATGGGAAAACGCAGACTCTGAAAGACTTTAACTACTGGGGAGTGCCGCGGGTACCCCTGGCTTCAGTGGTGTCCAGGCTCTTGTCACTTTGCCCATTTGAACATGAGAAGGGTTGTGCCCTTTGCCTTGGATATTGAGGCTCTGAGTGAGATTTTAATGCATTCTGCACTTTCATGCACATGTTCTTTTTACCCAGGCTTCTTGTGTGAATTGTTTCTCCTGCAGCCAGTGAGAACTGGACCTTGTACAGAGATCAGACTGGCTTTCTCTGTCCCTCCTGGTGGCTGGTGTGCAGCTGAGGAACATTCTGCCTGAGAGCTGCTCAGAGTGAGCAAATTCTCTCGCTGGTCATTTAGTGAGTAATGCCAGGTTTATGAATCTGCTCCTGGCTCAGAGATGGCCCAGAGGGCAGCAGTGGCACAGTACAAGCAGATTCAGACTGAGTCTGTGCTTTGGTGTTTGTAAGTAAAGAAGCCATAATGTTATGAAGGACAGCAAACAGTGTTTCTTTATCGTGTTTGCTTGTTGGGCTGTGCACTGGTGCAGCACGACAGGCTTGGGACCAAAACACATCCAAACAGGGCCAATGCAGTGTGTTGCACCCCAGAAGCAGGCAGCAGTGAGCTGGTGGGCAGTGCTGGTGTCCTGGCATCCACTGGGTATTTTAATGCACGAGTATAAAAGACAGACTTGGTTCAATGTAATCAAAGAGCCTGTCATGAAAATAAATCATAGCAAATCCTCAAACACTTTTCCAGAGCTACATGATGCCACTGTGTTTTTCATTCAGTTGACAGCTCTAGCCAAGACCTTCTGATGTCATTGAACAGAGGGAATATGTCCACATGCCATTCCCCATCTGATGTGGCTGAGATGAGACACATGTCAGATTTGGACAGAATTAGCTAAAATTTGATTTCAACAGATTGTATAGAACAGAATGGGATTAAAGCACATGCCAAAATGATTTGCATAACTGTAAAATCTTCTCTGAATGGGCTGGGGTCTCATTCAGGCCCATGCACATTATCTATAATCCAAGTAGGACATTTTTTTCTCCTGAACATCCCCCAGTGGATTTAGTGATGAGTGGGTCTTGGCCAACACAATCATTAATCTTATTAACTGTGACAATTGTTCAACAGTAATTTTGTGATTCCTCAAGGTATAAGACAAAGGAATATAAGGAAACTGAGTGAACAGCATTTCTTCTGAGTTTTCCACAATTAGAGCACAGTTTTCTATTTGCACTGGTAAATTAATCTATAGCTATTCCTACATTTTGATTTTTCCCCCAAAGTTTATTGCAAGAAATCTAGATTGAACAACTGAATATGAACTGATAGCTAAGCAACTACAGCTGGAAATTTTGACATCTGTAGTTGTCCTAGTGTACCATTAAGTACATGCATTTAGAGCTGAATTCAAAACT
This sequence comes from Donacobius atricapilla, assembly GCA_013397315.1. Lineage (NCBI taxonomy): Eukaryota > Metazoa > Chordata > Aves > Passeriformes > Mimidae > Donacobius > Donacobius atricapilla. The sequence goes on from WBMY01006689.1 coordinate 290,809, forward strand.
TAAAATGTAATGTTAATTATTTTCTTTTAAGGATATTTTATGCTGGTTTTTGTTGAAGTGGCTGCAAACTGCAGGGAAGTTTACAGCCAGTCTTCTAAAACCATAATAATACTGGATAACAAAAGTATTTATTTGTGTTGAAAACAGTAGTTTTAATAAAATTGTTTCATTATGCATAAGTTATTCCAAAATTCCGATATGACTTTTAAAAGTCACTGGAGGTACTGCTTGCCCGGTTGGAGACTCACGGTTTTCAGAAATTACCAAGTCATCTTTGAAAATTGAAATTCTCTTACAGAATCTCAGACTGGGAAACAAACATCACTGGTTACTCAAGAAAACTGACTTCATTTTCCTTCTTTATCTTTTCTTCATATTTCTTCTGAAGTTCAGCTCAAACTGGGCAGTGAGGGAAGTCTAGTTTGGTTTTAGCTGACTTTTAATTTTTGCAACCTAAATGATTCTGTCATTCTACAATTCTGTGCCACAGATTCTGTGAGCTGATAAATTAGAGCACAAATATCAAGCACATAACATTTTATGACCTTGTTCTTATCACAATAATTTGTCTTTAAGTATTAGATTATTTTTTTATCAGTATCTTTCAAAGTGAACCCAAATCTAACTTTTGACACCTAAACTACCTCTCCCTTTAACAGAATTATTTGAGTTTTCTTGGTTGTTTGTACTACAAACCTGAATTTATTTTGGGAATGATATTATTACATCGACATGTAGGCACAAACTTGGGGGTTTTTTTTCTTTTGCTACAAGCTGTTTCAAACAGATAAAATTGTTGAATCTAAAGAAAATAGTTCTTCAAGGTAAAATTCCAGCTCAAGTTGTAGAGGAATATTAGTCTGTTGAATGGTTTGTTTTGATTAATTTTGATGGTGAAAATGGCAAAATAATAACAAAAAAATCTCCTCTCGGTCTTGGAATGGCCATTATTTCATTTGCCAAACTGAAAAAACTTAAAATAATTTTAAATTGAATTTACTTTTGCATGGAGCACAAGAATTTGCCTAATTTTTGAATGGTACTTCCTAACCTCCTAAGCATGAACATTTTAGCTAAACCTTGTCTTTCTTTGAAACAACAAAAAAAGATTGTATATTACTTCTTCAACTTCTGCCCATTTTGGTCCTAAAGCAGAGTTTGTGATGAATGGTCTCCTCTGGGAAATGTGACCCAGCACATACATGGGCTTTAAGCTCTGCCTTTTCCTCCCAAAGGGCCAAGATGTCACTCTGAGCCCACACCTGAAATTACAGGCTGGGCTATGAGCAGGCTGCAGTTCAGCCCATGGAAGGAAGAGTTTCACCTGGGAAGGAATTCTGGCCTAGGTGGTGGTGTTTGCCATTGGTGGGGTTTGGGGTAGGACAGGGAAATGATCTCCTGGGTTAGCAGGGTCAGTTCTGCAGCATGGTGTCGATATAAAAGGTGCCACACTCACCAGAGCCTCGGAGAGATGATGAGCATCAGATAAACACTGGAGCAATTTGGAAAGCTTTGCTGCTCTCTGATGTTATCAGCTCAATTGTGTCATCTGATTTATGGAAAATGTCACATTTAATTATGTCTCATCTCTTTGTTCTCTTCTTCTGTAAAGATGGTTTATGGTTTGGAAAAAGCACAAGATGATTAACTGCAGATGTGATTTCTTGTTTCCCGGATATTTGAATTAATTGCCCATAATTGTGCGTCATCATGTACTGTGTGTTACCAGGCTGAACAAAAAAGACAGAAAGCCAGGAATTAGACCAGAGCCTTCCTTCTCTATCTGTGTTTATGGTATTGAAGGTGCACGAATGGTTTATTCAACACTAATTTTTAGGAGGAAATAGCCACAATTTTAACACTGATTCATAAACTCCTGTCCTAAGTAAACAGATATAGCAGAGCTGATGTTTCTGCGGTCTTTTTCTACACAGAACTGAACAACTGAAGCTGCATCAGTGAAGAAGAAATCTGCTCTGTGGTGGGTGTAGAAAATGTGTTACAAAGCACATTTTACCCTGCTACATCTTTTTCTAGCAAGGTTTGTGATTAAATTTTGAGGGTTCAACCCATCAAAGAAGAATAAAAGTGCAACTTTTGCTGTAAAAGGTCAAGTTGGGCCAGCAAACACATCTACAGACTGTGCCAATAACTATCAAAAAGAGCTGATGCCGAGGGCTTTCCAAGCCCTGCCAACAGATTTTGGTATCCAGCCCTGCTCTCTGGTGGTTTTTTCTATCAGCTGTATGGGGACTTTAGGCTTCTAAACCTGCTGCTTGCATGTTGTGATACCAAAACCAGGATAAAATAAGTTTGAAATGTCCTTCCTATCTCCTCTACCGCCACCGAGTTACACTCGAGTGAGAGATGAGAGGAAAGCTGCAAAGACTGAGGGCTGCTCTTGCTATCTTCCTGTGCTAATCCAGGTGCCACTGCCCTCCCTGGATGCCTTTCAGATGCCGCATTTTCATCCTTCTTTTCCAGCTGTAATGGTTTAAGAGAGAAAGCATTGGGATGGTGAGCATCTTTTGATCATGGTACATTAGACCAGAAGCTTTTTGTTCTGTGCCTCTTCCAAGGCAGATTATGCTGAGGCAGCATGAATGAAGCATTTTTATATAATAATTTTTGATTTTTCTTTTCCTGACTGTTTAAGCCCTGCTAAATGCAATTATTCTAAGTTGTATTCTGCAAAATATCAACTCAGCTATAACAGCAGAGCAGCCTTTCAGCATCCACTGGCTCTAATTGATAAGAAGAGGTAACAGCAGGGTTGCATTTTTGTCTGGCATAATTTTGACTTCTTGATGGCTCTGCACATTGCCCAGCTTCAGGAATGTAAAGTTTGCAGTTTTCTCTGTAGTATCAATGAGGAGAAAAGCTGCTTGGGTCTCTTAACACCTTTGGAGAAGAGATCAGAGTCCTGTTTCCACAGCTGTCTGGTCTGTGGGCTCACTCAAGATAATAAGAGTTGTACCTGAATCTTTGCAAGGCTCTCTCTTCCCTTCACCTCTCCCTTTGGTTCAGCAGCCCTGACCAGAAGATTCTCCCTGGACACTGATCCCCAGTATCTGGAGGAGGCAGCATGCAGAAGTGATGGCAGAGCCCCACTTATTTTCTTCTATATGAAGTTAAGACTGAAATTTTTCTCTGCTAACATACAGTATTGATTTTCAGCACTTTGCCAACATGACAGAAACAACTATCTTCTGAGATCTGACCCATACACTTTATAAACTTTTTTTTTTAATAATTAGTTTGGGGGGTTTTTTTTAACCCCTAGAATTGTTAACATTTGAGAACCCTAGAGAAAGGATGGTGAATTCCAGACTAGGATGCAGACTTTTATTCACACTGATGCCCTTTACCACAGCTCAGCAGGAGATGCTGAGGAGCATGCTAACAGAACCTTACCACTGTGCCCATGAATTTCCTCCCTGATGATTTCACATTTGCAAATGCTGTTTAATAAGTGATAATAATACAGTGTTAATTATACTGTGTATATTGACACTGGAAACTGAATCTCAGCTTGCTTTTTAGGTGACTTTTTAGGTTGCTTTTGAAACCCACCTTGGCTGCACCTTGACCTTCAATTTAGATTATTTATTTCAACAATTGTACTTTGTGGCAATAACATTTACATGGCTGTGTGCTACTGCTCCTGACAGCCCTCTGTATATTTTTGAGAATAGTTCTAATTGTTGAGGTTTGCCTAAAGCCAAGCATAGTCATTTGTTGCAGCAATTAGAGAATGTCACATATCCCTCGTGCTGCCTTTGTTCTGCTTAAAATCTGTTGCTAACAATTTGTTCGATTATTCTGTTGGACATGAGCAGTAGCAGCAGTAAATGGCATTGCAGTATGTTAAGCTCTGCCCACATTGAGACAAAGCAATGTTTTCTGTTGAGAACATTTTTGTATTGTGCATTGTACATCGTTTTGTGGACAAAGATGGCTGGTAAGACATCTGCAGCTGTTTTCAAGATTTCTGATATGTCTTTTAAATTAAAATACCGAAATGTTGCTGTGTCTTTGTCTCTCCTAAAATGAATTCTGGGAAACTATGTTTCCCAGGAATTTCCCGTATTATCTCACTGAGGTAAAAACATCGCTTATATGTGATGACTAATGCAAGGGGCGTAGAATGTCTTCAGAGGTGGGACTCCATTGATGGTGTCTCTGTCTCTCCTTTTTTTGTCTTAAAAACACTTAAAGTTTAGAAATTAAGCTATTTTTGATTTCATGAGCATTAAATCTGATTTCTTTTAAATATGCAATTCTAAGGAAAAGGGAAGTACAGCATTCTCTTCCTCCTTGCTATAAAATTATTTTACATGTATATTCACTCTGCCTGTTCACCAGGTCCTCCCCTCCATCTCTGAATCTCCTGCCTCTTCCCTAGTTCAAAGTCCCGCCCACCTGAAAATCCAGGTATGTTCAAAATGCATTGTTTCTGTAATTTCTGGTCCTAATTTCTTTTTTAAATTATTATTATAAGGAAAATCAACTAGTATGCGACCCCTCAATTTACACTTTCAGCAGAGCCATGTTCACTTCAACTTAGCTCAGAGCTAAGGGCTCTCTTACATCTTCTGGTGGTTTTCCAGTTCCCTGGGCTTTTGTGTCTTGCTGTGCCTCCCCAGTGAGAAAGGAGGCAAACCCTGCTCCTGGGCTCTGGGCTTGTGCTGCCTCAGCTCCCTTTGGAGCAGTCTGGAAGCCTGGCTCCGTTCCTGTGCCCAGGTTAAGGGGAGGCCAGTTCAGCAGGGCTCAGCGGTCTCCTGGCGTGGTTTGGGCAAAGGGTCTTTTGTCTTCACACCACTCTTGTCTAGCTCATCCCTGTGCTGGTTCTGGCCTTTATGGGCAGGTCAGACCCCCAAAAACTGGAACGCAGCTGCAGGCAGGGGAAGAGCCCTCCTGCCATTTCTCTGCTCTCTGTACCTTTGCTCACATCTGTACTCAAGGAATTGCTTGAGGGTCTGGAAAGACACCTCTCTCACTCCTGTACAACTGAACTGTAGTTCCTCCTCCCCTTCTCTTTGAGGTGATAGATGACAAATTCTCCTTGTGAATTTGAAGTATGGGCCATCCTAATTATGGAAATTCAGGTTTGGGTTATTTTCTGGCTCTGTGGGAGGTATGTTGGTAACTTGATATGCACTAGCACATTCTGCATGGACACTGGCGTTCCCATTTGTTCCCTCTGTGTTTCACAGAGCATGCAGCAGCCTTGAAAGAGGTTGGAGAAAAAATGCATGTCCTTTCCTCAGCTGCCCATGTCCTCACTGGCTCCTCTAGCCCAGGCAGCTTTGCTGCTCCCTGACTTCCAGCATCTGCAGGTGGTTGTCCACTCCTCCCTTCACCAAGCTGCCATAAAAATATCCTCCAGCCACAAATGGGGAGAGAGAAATGAGCAGCAGGTACATGGCCAAGAGGAGCCGTGCCAGCTCCTGACAGTGTGAAGCTGTGGTTGTGCAGCAGGAATAGACTGTGGTGAGTGGCTGCAGGCAATCAAGCACTGAGATTGCACAGCCTGAGCTCTATGATTCCCTCAGCTCAATTTAAAAAGTGGGTTGTGAACATAAGAGTATTTAAATATACTCCAGGTTACTCTTTAGCCTCTGCATTTTCATTAATTATGTGATGCAGTCTGACTCATGTAAGTACTGAGCTGTAATGAAGTCCCATGTTGTGGTCGTTTAGTGCAGAGCTGTAAAGGATCATTGCTGTTTTCATTAAAACACAACACTTGCTGTCCCAGAGCGCTTTGAACTTCAAGAATAGGGATGTGCAACTTCAAATTTTGTCTCTCTTCTGCAGCTGTAGAGGAGGTATGTGACAGCAGGGGTTGTTCTCATCTAATTAGGTGGATTATTGGGTAGAATCTGGGGAAAATGGCTGTTTACAAAATGTTTTCTTGCTGAGAAACTGTCGCCTCCCACAATTTATCTCAGTAGTTTTGTTTGTAAAAGATGCTACACGTCAGGAATAGTAATTCCTTTCTCATCTGAAATAACTGAAGTCTTCTGGTTCATACTCAGAATCACCAGGTTGATGCAGGAACCTCCAGCCCATGAATTTATCCTCACACTGTGATGTGTCACATCTCCTGCAATGAGCAGCCTGGAGGTGGGATGGGAAGGATAGGATTTATGGCAGGTCTAATATTCGTGTTTTCAATCAGATTTGCATCTTGACAGCAGTGGTGGGATTAGAGCTATGGCAAGGAGAGCTGTGCTGGTAGTACGAAAGAGACTCCAGCCAGTGTAAATTTGAGGGAGGAGAATTTTCTGTGAAAGCTATAATAAAAAAAAGTGCACTGGTGTAGATACTGAACCTTGCTTTTGCAGTGCTATTATTCTAGGACCACAAGTGTACAGGATGAGTTACTGGAATATATTTGCATATATAAATGCTGGGCTAAAGCCAAAAATACTTAATCTCTTGTTCAAACACTCCCAAAAGGCCATTCTACCAAATCCCTGCATACCATATATGCAGGCTGATTTGACTCCAAAACAGAGATGGCACTTGGTATTTTTCACTGTTCCCCCCAAAAATGTACAATAGAAAATGCCAGAAACCTTTTATTACTAATCAAGAACAGCTTTTTTTAATCACAGGATTTTGACAGATGTTCTGTGCAGAATATAACTAGTAATCCAATCACTCATGCACTCTCGTCCACTTAATTCAATTTCCTGTAACAGCCTAGTGATTGCAATCACTTCCCTGATTGTAGCAATTGTAAAGCCCTGCTCCTGTTCACCCAGTCATGAAAGATGACTGGATGCACTGACTGTACCTAAATCAAAATGGAACAGCAGCAGATTGGAATTGCAGCAATACAGGAAAAAATCAGACCCATCCGAGATTTTTATTTTTGTAATAGATTTTAAGTCATTGGAAATCAGTTGCTCTCCTTTTCAGTGAGGAAAGCCAGGGGGAAAAACTCCCTAAACCTGTCCACCTGTGATTCATGCTCTAAGCATGTGCATGCCTTGCATGCCTAAGAGCCTTGGAAGGAGAACTGAGGCCACAGCAGTCTATGTATGGATGTGTCCTTGGGCTGCCTCTGTTCCACAGGCAGAGTTACAGAATGGTTTGGGTTGGAAGGGACTTTGGAGATCATCTTGTTCCAATCTCCCTGCTGTGAACAGGGAATCTTCCCCTAGACTTGCTCCAGAGAGCCCCATCCAACCTGGCCCTGAACACCTCCAGATTCCTGGCCCTCATCACCCTCAGAATTTTTCCTAACTTATCTAATCAGGTTTAGACCTGTCCTCCTTCAGCTCAAGGCCTTTTCTATCACTGCATGCCCATCTGAAAATCCCTCTCCAGCTGTCTTGTAGCCCCTTTAGGCTGCTCTAAGGTCTCCCTGGAGCCTTCTCATCCCCAGGCTGAACAGCCCCAGTGCTCTCAGCTGGTCTCCTTAGGAAAGGTGCTCCAGCCCTTGGACCACCTCAGTGGCTCTTCTCTGGTCTCCTTCCACAGATCCCTGTCCTTGGTGTGCCCAGCCCTGGTTTCCTCACCCACTGACTGCAGTTGGGCAGCAGAGGAAAGACAGCTTGGGGTACAGCTGTGTCCACCACCCCACAGCCTCTTACCCTCCTTGCTCCTTTACAGTGGGTTCAGCATTTACTTTATTGCTTTTTTGGTCAGGGGAGGGGAAATGGTATTTCTGTGATTTTTGTCACCAATCCTGCCCTTGCCCCTTATTCCTAACAGCAATGCTTGGAAAGCCCAGGGCTTCCTTGCCCCTCAGTTGCTCATCCTGGCAAACCTGGCACCACCACCTACAGAGTTCAGGGTGCATCCTGATTTTCTTGGCCTTTGGTACCGGCACTGCAGGGCCAAGCCATGCTTTCATTGCTGCTCTTGGGTGTTCAGCAACACTCTCCTAACAGTGGGAAGCATCATCCTGCTCAGAAGACATGGCATAGCCCCACATAGCTCCTCCTTGGTGCTGTCACACTCCCACCCACAAATCAGCGTTTGCTGGAACGGGTAAGCCTGACTTACCTCTCTTCACATCCACTCCCTCATTAATTCCCTTGTAGGACCAATCTTTTTTTTAAAGACTTTTCTTTCCTTTTTATTATTTCAGAGGATGTGAGAGATCAAATTCTGGAAAGGATTGCTTTAAAGATGTTGGTAAAACTGTTCTTCTGCTGACACCACAGGAAAATTTAAAACTGTACCTTATGGTCAAAGTCAAGCATTTGGCTGAAAAAAGACTGTGCTCTTGAGGGGCAAGAATGAACAGCACAGATGCTGGAATGCTAGTATCAGACAGTCAAACTATGCATCATAACCTGTGAACAGGCATCTGAACTGTAACTCAGTTTTCACTCCTCTGATACTTGTATTCCTCATGCATGACGTGTATTTGCAGTGGATTGTCAAGACTGTGGGCTGTAATTAATTTTTTTCCTGTTTTGATTGCCTCCTGATATTTTTTTTATTGAACAGGGAACTTTTTTTGTTAATTTCAAAGTGATGACTTGCAAACAAGTATTTTCACAGCTCTGGAAGTGACAAATCCTTGATGACATTTCCCTGTAGTAACGTTTCCCTGCTATCAGATCAACAGCCTGGTCTGTCTCCAAGGTGAAAAGAGGGGAAAAAAGTCTGCTACTCTAAGACACTTGGACATTAAAAGCCAGAAGCAGAAGTGCAGCAGGTAAGAGCATACGTTCCTATTAAGAATTGCAGTACATGGGCTTTAGTGATTACTGCCCATCCTCTACACTGATCCCTGCTCCTTCATCATATTCCCTGTGGCAATGACTTCCATGCCCCTGTACCACCAATTTTATCCTTGCTGCTGCTCAAAATCGATGCTTGTGTTGCCTTTGGCTTATGCTTTTTGTCTGTGATTGACACTTCTTAGTGGAACTAAAAGGTACCAGTGGGTTCCTTGTACACTTTCAATGTGAGGCTAATGTCTTTTGTAATGAAAGATATTTTGAACCAACTTTTTCATCAATCAACCACCTTTAACCCCCCCAAGAGGAATTTTAGACAACTATCTGTTTGCAAAACAATATTTTATTAATAAAAAGTATTATAAACAGTAAGAAAGAAACCCCAATTTTACACTGAATGAAAAATCCAAAATAAACTCCCAGAAACATGCCTCAGTTCTTCACTCTCTGTACAAGAAATTCTATTAGGTAGTAAATCCTACATCCACATTCACCCAGCTGTGGGGTCCCCAGCAGGAGGAAGGATATCGACCTGTCAGAGCAAGTCCAGAGAAGGCCTCTGAGGTGATCAAAGGGACAGAGCACCTCTCCCGTGAGGAAAGGCTGACAGAATGGGGATTATTCAGCCTGGAAAAGAGAAGGCTTAGGGGTGACCTAATTGTGGCCTTCCAGTCCCTCAACAGAGACTATAGGAAAGATGGAGAGGGATTTTTTACAGGAGTCTGGAGTGACAGACAAGGGGGAATGGCTTCAACAAGTAAGAGAACAGGTTCATATTAGATATTTGGGAAAAATTCTTCACTGTGCAGGTGGTGAGGCACTAGCACAGGCTGCCCAGGGAAGCTGTGGATGTCCCATCCCTGGCTGTGTTCAAGGCCAGGCTGGATGGACCATGAGCAGCCTGATCTAGAGCAAGCTGTCCCTGTCCATGGCAGCAGGGCTGGAACTCGATGATATTTAAAGTCACTTCCAACCCAGGCCATTCTATGATCTAAAGATGACTGAAGGTACAAAAGAGCATTGTGAACCCTTCCATGCACAGCAGCTACATGGCTGGACAGATTTACCAATACACACAAAAAATCACATCAGTGATTTAAAAAGCCACGCTTTGTGTAGCACCAAGGGGAGAACTATGTGGATTAAAAAAAAAAATTCACCGACAACCACAGGCCCTGAGATGCTGATTTAGGGACATGACTGACCAATTTCTGCTTGCAGTTTCATCTCATCTTTTCTCAAGGGGAATTTGTCAATAAGGGCAAAGAGCTCAGCTGGTGTTGCGGGGAAAGGGTAGCGTTCCTTGTCCATGCCGTGCTTGTCCATCACCACGATGTTGAAATTGTAATGGGGGATCCTCAGCAGCAGCCTGCAAAGTAAGGAACTGGTTTTGTTAAAGGGCAGCACCAGCCTCTTGAGTTTGGGCACAGGAAGGTGGGGATGGTCACAGGGGCTACGCAGAGCATTAGCAAGGAGCCAGATAAAGAGCAGGTGCCTGCATGTGCTGCAGGCTCTGCCTCTGTCAAGGTGTCTGCACCCAGCTCTGTTCTCTGCCAGTACCCACTGCTGTCACAAAAGTGAAACAAGGTTAGACAAAAAAGGTAGTATGAACATTGCCTGAAGAAAACCCTTGTGATGAAGCCTGAGTTACAAGTAAGACTATTCTCTTTCTTGACTTCCATTTCTTGGCTTTCCTTGGCATAAAAATTACAGTAAGAAAAAGCAGGACAAAATTGCTGGAGTCTGCTTTCACTGCTACCTAATAATAACAATCATCTGTGACTCTAATTTTAGAGGCACAAAAGCCACAGCTAATCATGGAGGAGTCCTTCTTCCAAAGTGGTGGAAGTGGTCATTTAAGCTCCTCAAGTAGCAAAAGCTACATAATTAACAAAAGTTTATCTGTGGTGCTTTTCATCTTCTGTTTGAAGGAGTAATGTACTAGAAGATCCTTAGATATGCAGTCAGTCAACATTATTAGTGTGGGGTAAATAAATTCAGGCAGCCATGGGAGAATGCGAGAAAGCTGCCATGAAGAAGAGTCTAGGGGGACTTGGAAAGGTGTGAAGCACCAAAATTGGCCTTCCTCAGCCTCCTAGCAAGTCTGAGTGCTCTAGGCATAGTCTTGTTGCAATTAGGGATCTTGGCCATTAAATTCGAACTAAAATAGAGATTAAAACTAAGCAATGGTGATAGAAAACTACACTCATCTTGTGCCATATATCACCTAAAAAAAAAAATGCTCCTAAAAATCCAAATGCTAAATTCTGTGCTTTCCAAAGTTTTAACTGGGGTACCTGTGCTCATTAGCTTACTGAAATGTCAATTCTGGACAACACCTTTATTCTTGAGAGTGCCTTTCATATTTATTTGAGCACCTTGCAGAACTGGAAAGCTATAATTCACACACTAAGCAATAACAAAGAAAAAATCAATGTAAAACTAACTTTCACTGAATGCAGGGCAGGTCATACAATACCAATTTCTGAAATGTAGCCTCATTAAAAGTTGCAGGGGATCAGGGATGAGGTGTTAAGAGAGCTTATCATTTTCTACAGAGCCACAAGAAAACCATTTCAACTTTAGTAAAAGTATCTTTATTTTTAAAAAAGAGTGGTTTTGTGCTCTCCTTTTTCTTTTATTGAGAACAGGGGTTTTTCTAATAATTTTTAAAAATCCCTTCTCTGCTGTGTCAGCAATTTTTCACTGTCTCCAATTAAAACTTACTCCCTTTTCCTCAGGCATATCATAGACTATGTAGCCTAAAATGCTCCTTGACTTTTTTCTAAACAACCCTTTCTTTTCCTGCCAATGTGGCCTTCACTTTTGGCTTTTTTTTTCCTCTTTCAGTCCCTAGGAAATGCTGGCACTTGATGTCTCCCTTTGAAGTGAAAACCAATCCTCTGCCAGTCTAAACCCAAGTCAAAACAGTTTAGGCACCTCAGTAAAACTGCTGATGGTGCAGTCAGGCTGGGGAGGCTGAGATGATTTCCTCTTTGAAATACTGCCCATCTCATTCCTACATGTGGGACTTCAAAGAGTTTCCCCTTTCACCGCCTCCCCTTTAGGCCTGGCCACAACCACCACCAGCCCTGGTGCAGAGGATGGGCTGTCTCTGCCATTTGGGGCTGTCCTTGCAAAGGAGCAACTCCAGTACAAATACAGACAGACTCTGAAGTGTTTTCAGCGGCAGCACCCAAAAATACAGACTTATATGCCTATGAACATAGTCATATTAAATATAAAATTAAATGAATTTGTTGCTGTGTTTTAATTTGTTGTAGCTATTACACAGAGAGCAAACAAATCCTGAAGTGTGCTCACCAATATCAACTTTCCAGTGTCTAGCTGTGTACATTAGAGTAGAATACAAGTATTTGGAGAGTAAGATGCAAGGATCCAAAGCAATGCAACTTGTAGGGTAAGGGGCAAACACAACAGCAGTGAGAGCTTCCTTTACCTGAGCTGCAGGGCAAGTGATGGGGGCAGCAGCTTCACTCCTATTCTTCCTATCTGTGCTGGGAAGACACCAACCAACTCCACCACGGTGACGTGTCGCAGGTCTAACCCACACTGCGCTGGCTGCAAGGGTAAAGAGGAGAAAGGGGGGTGTTGGTTATCCCTGAGAGAACAGGGGCATGTTTTGAGTGTGCAGCAAGTGTTCACAGAGTCCCCTTTTCGCAAGTTAGTTAACTGTTTTAAACTGACTTGAGAGCATATTTTGCAAACACTCAAATTCTCACAGCAATGAACTGGAGCTTCATGACTCCGGGGGAGGTTAAGTAACAGATTCTCAGATACTCTTAAGAAAACCAACACACAGGGACCACCTAGGAGAAATATCAACTTGCCTCTGTAACTACAGAGAAAAGATGCCAGGATCTTAAGCATTGTACCAATAATCTAATTCGGCAATCAAAGCAAATTATGTGAAACAGAACTTGACTGTAGCAAGTTTTCTTCCATGCCAACTCATTTGCCTACTGTCAAGAAGTGGAAAACGTACCATAGCCATTAAATTCAGTTTGATCAATATATTGAATTTTCTTGCCAAGTTTATCTAATAGGGAAAAGGAGCTGCTTTGGTTTTGGTTTTTTTTTTTTCTTAAATACTACTTTTAAGACAGCAACTAAAAACATCATCACATTCATATCTGAATGATTATTTATACTGCATTTGGTCACAACTTGTGAGAAGAAAAAACAAGACAGAAGCATTTGTAGCTGTGAAAGAATACAGGACTGGTTCCATTCCTTCCTTTCCCTGAGGATATAGATACATTTTGGAGATCTACCCCTAAGTTTAGCAAAAAGCCAACAAGGGCATCACACAACACATAACAAGGAAAACTATCAGGTGTTTTGGGTTTTTAGGAAAAAAACACCCCAGTGTTATCTAAAGCACTCTGGATGATTTCTGTGCTGTGTCTTTGGTCCTTTGTTTGCTCCTGCACTTCTTATTTCTGAAGCTATTCACACTTCCTCGCATTGTAGTTGAAAATTCTGTAAGCCTGGTCTGCATGAGCTTCTTAAGAGCTGGAGGGTTGGATTTGGGGTTTTTTTAAACTTCTTTAGCCGCTGAGCTAGGGAATTCTTACTGAGCACGAGTTAAATTAATTTGGGGAGGATGGAAGGGCCAGAACTGCCTGGGATTCAGCGACTGGGGCAGCACAATCCAGAATGGAGCTGAGTTAGAGACTGGGGGGATATTTCAACTCAACCCCCTGTGAAAAGGATTAATGTGGAACCACAACTGCTTGAGCCAGATCTTCCAGTGGCTACAATATAACAGCTGGAGTTTGTAGATGTATATAAAAGTGAAGCTTGTCCTCTCGTGTCCTTCTTTAAAGAAAAAAAATAGTTGTACATCCCCCTTCAATGTGTTTTACCTGCAGCATCCCCAGCTGCATCCTGTAGAAGAAGTTAGCTGCAGTAGGAGTTGAAATAATTAGCAGTCTCCGCTTCTCATAAAATTGATCCAGAAGAGCAGCTGCAGTCCTCACATTCACATTAATATTCATGGCTGGAATAAAATTAAAACAAAAGTTATGGAGCATACTGAAAACAGATCTATTTCTAGAGGCAGAGTTAGACAGCAGAAACACAACAAGAAACAATAATAAAGAAGACATGGGTGAAATGCTGGCCTCATTGAAGCCAACAATTTTACTGTAGGCTGTTGTAGCTTGCACAATGAAATGACTTCAGAATGTGACATTTTGTAGAAAGCTTTGAGCTAAAACAAACTCTGGGAAAGAGCAGTCAGAGGTGGCAAAGGCTTCAGCCATAAGTGCAAACTGGCAGGGGAGACAAAGATGATGTTAAGTTTCCTACCTCTGGGATACTGCAGCTGTATTCCACCACACACCCCCTTCCCAAATTGCCATTGCTTTAAGAACCATTGTGCTGGATTCCTCCTGGTAGAGTGGTGAAATACTCACTTACGTGCACAGGTTGGCTCCACTCCTGACCACCCCAAATTGTACTGGCAGACTCGAGCTGGGCTTCCTTGCAGCTCGTAGCCACCAATGCAGGAGAACTCACAGGTGGCACCATAGTTATTCCCATCACCTGAGCACTTGATGTAGCCATTATCTGGAGCATTTAACTTCACACAGCGCCTGACTTTGAGCAAGAGAAAGAAAAAATAAACCAAACCCAAAATGAAAGACAGCATGAATCCCCACTTGTTACTAAGGCAGCACAGGTCAGTGGAATATCAGTACCAAAGACATTTTTCTGTTTGCCTTCTGCATTATTAGTGATGCACTTAAAAACCCCAAACAACCAACCTGAACTCCTCCACCCCTCACTCTTACGTAAAATGAAACAGATGTGTAGGTGTGTGCATGTGACAAAAGGCCATGGAGCACAAAGAGCTGAAGCTGAAAACTGTAGGTCACCTTTGTATATTCAACTGCAGATGATAACATCTGGACCTGTGAAAGGGCAGCCCTGCTTGAGAGATGTGAGCCTCAGCTGAAAAAAATGCCTTCACCTCCTCGTTTCAGCAGCTCACAGGCTACGTATCATGGGGAAGTTGGCAGAAGGGAAGGGTGTGGAGCTGGAGGCAGGGTTGATCAAACCAGCTCTTCCTGGATGTGCAGGAATGTTACAAACCTGGCCCTCAGGGTCTTCAGCAAGACTGTTCTCCCTTTCAGCATCATCACAGGAGTTAATATACACAGATGTGTGCAGATAAATACAGATATGAGGACATTTTTGAATTCCCTACTAAGCCAGGTGCAAATCAGTGTATGTGTTTAGAGGGTAAAACGTCATCCTTACCTCTGACTTTAACAAGAAATTTGCAAGTGCCTTTGTTTTCAGCTCTGTCGTACACAGTATATTGGATTTTGTGGTCACCTTCTGGAAAATGTGATCCTGGTGGCAGGCCTTTCAAAATAACACTAAACCAAGAGATAAAACAGGACAGACGTTCATAAATTCACCAGTATTTATTTACTCACAATGCTGTAAAAGCCTGAAGAAGGATGTTTGTGGCATGCTAGGATTGTCTGGCTGCCTGCAGGACAGAAGACTTGAGAGTAAGCAAAGGAAGAAGCTGGGCAGCAGCAACCAGAGTATTCATATTTGCCACCTACAGCCCTCCCTGCTGAGACAAGGGGGTCAGAGCGGGCAGGGTCTGCTCCCCTCCTATAGAACAATTCATAATGTAGCCAAGCCCATCATACCCAGAGGAACTCAAACTTCCTTCTCCTTACCGAAGAAAAAGGTCAACATTAAAAAAGAAAATTTCCAGCCTCTTACAGTGGGGATGTTATCCCATCTGGCTGCTCTGAACTGCTCCTATGATTGTCATTGACTGTTAATATGCACAGAAATGGAACAAAAAGTGATATTCAGTGTCACAGCAGAAGGGTGTGGTGATCCACAGCAGAATTTCCACCTGGAATTTGCCCGTCCTGCAAACCAGGTGGGAGAATTCAGATGTATAAAACATAATCTCAGTGCTCAAGCAGAGAGCATGTAACCAAGGAGGTTTCCATGTAATGGAAAAGCTTTTGTACTCCTGAAACTGAAGGACTGTGCCTTTAAGAAAAGCACTGCATACTCTATAAAACAGCACAGTTTAGCAATGTTTTACAAAAATAGAGATGTGATTTATGGAAAAGCCTCCACTGAATCAAGAGCTTTTGAGCTGACAACTGTTACTCGTATGACAAAGTCTACATGGAATATTCCCCATTTTTTTCCCTATCAGATGTTCCTTTGTCAAAAAGACTTAAGAATTTCTCCATTCTGACATTTTCTAAGTTTTGACTTTACCAGGTGTAGTTTTTGATGTTGTTAATTGTCACCAAATTATTACATCAGACCTTAATGGCAATCAAATTTTTAATTATGTAATTAATTCTTCTTTATGAAATTATTAAATTATAGAGGGCAGCATAATTGTCTTTCATTAGGTTTTTTTTGTGTTCACATGAAACTGTAAGCATTTTCAAGCTTAGTAACTTTGAGCTTTTAAGTTTAACCAGTCCACTAACATAATGATGAAACTTGCTTACTGAAAGAAACAGATTTTCCATGCTCCCACCATTACAATAATCCAGATAGATTGACCTAAATCCTGCATATAACAGTAGTAACACCAAAAGTACACCCTGCTCTTCTGGAAAATGGGACTGTGAAACCACAGAAACTGACAAAGAAATTTTGAAGTGTTATGTCTAAATCCAATGTTTAAATCCATCAAGGTTACAAACAAGAACTGTTACTTTAAAGGTAACGGCAAAATCCTGGGACATCAGTAGCCAGCGCTACCTTAGGAAGAAACATAAAGATGATTGCAGATATTATTTTGTGACACACCTTGGTTTTTTAAGACAGTCAAACTTATCTCTTCTGTTACTTCCAATGCACTACTCTGTTTCCATTGTTATGTACAAAAGGTAACTTGGTGTAAGAAAACTTTTTAATTATTAGACCTGCAGAGGAGCTCTGAAAAACTTCACAGGTGCAGTCGAAATGCTGCTATTGTTTGTTTCACCAGCTCTAAATAACCACAACTGGGTAACCAGTTCCTGAACAACTCACCTCCAAATTGAGAGCTTTTCCAGTTAAACATGCAGCTCTTCATAGAGCAGTGATATGTGATGGCTATAAAAAGCATCTTGGATGAATGAAGGGAAAAGAGTCCCTGGCCTGCTGAATTGATAACAAGAGTAAGAAGGAGAAAGTGCAAACACCATGTAGAGATTTTCACCTACTCTGTCAGAATGCCATCAGCAGTGTCCCGTCCCTCTGGCGTGTCCCAGAACACTCTGGCTGTCAACTTGTTGGGCTCCGCCGTTTTCTCCTTCACGCTCGGGCACTGGATCCTCGGAGGTTCAGTATCTGTTGAAATCAATGTCACAGCAACGGGCACTGGAGCATCTGCTGGAGCTGGGCATTTTCTTCACAGGCCCTTCCCTGCTGTCAGGGTAGCCCAGGATCACCTCCAGCTGGCCTCCTCAGCCCTGGATTCATCCCAGCCAAGGCACATGGAGGCTGGAGCCTCTGATTCTCACCTTGTCATGGCTTGCAATGCAAGATGTAACCAAAAGTATATGTTTTATTACCATCTGTTGAAACTGGCTGGGGAGGCATTTTCTCTATCTCTTATGTAATCCATTCCTCATAACTCGGGGGTGAGGGGGCGGGTGTCTTCTGTTAATGGGCCAGCTGCTAAAACCAGGTGGGGCAGTGTTCTTTATCTCTGCCACACCCATCCTCCCTCCAGGGTGATATCTGCTGTCAATGGGCCATTGAGTCTCACTGCATGGCTGAGAACATTACATCATCCATTGGGAGATGCTCCACCCAGGGGGAGGAGCCCAGAATTCCTACCTGGATAAAACCCGAGATTCAGAACACCAGGACAGCCTGTTTGCACTGGATTCCCAGAGGAAGGCCAGACCCATCTCACCACCACTGGACTTTCTGAGGAAAACTATACCCTTCTACAGGATCATCTCTGCTCCAAGAAAACAGCATCTGTCACTCCAGGAGGACTAAACTGGACTGCTACCAACACCTTGACCAACAGGGTGTCAGGTTGCATTCTGACTCTGTCAGTGTTTTCTTTTTCTTGTACTACTACAATTTTATTTTTAATATTCCTAGTAAAGAACTGTTACTCCTATCCCCATATCTTTGCCTGAAAGCCCCTAATTTCAAAATTATAATAATTCAGAGGGAGGGGGTTTACATTCTCCATTTTAAGGGAAGCTCCGGCTTTCGCTGGCAGGCACCTGTCTCTCCAAACCAAGACACCTTTTTGTAAGAAGAGCCGACAATGATCAGCCCTTTGCAATGCAAAAAACCCAACTCAAAGTAGTTACTGTAAATTTCTGTACATAGTTCAGTTAAAAAGTAGTGTCAACAAATGGATGGCTTTGAAATACAAGGAGGGATGTCCAAGATCACACTTAAGGAGCCTGGATGTTCTGTTTATCTGCACTCTTTTCTTTGTCCATCTGTGTAGTAGTTAATGTGATTTAAGAGCATTTTTAAAGCACATCGGACATCAATCTGTCTCTGCACGGTAACTTTGTATGTTAGTTACTCTGTAACCATAAAATAACATGCCAGTTATTTTTCCTGCAGTAATGGCAAAATGAGAAACAACAGAAGACTGGCACAATTACCATTTTGTGGAGAATCAATGCTGCATTTGATTTTTTCCTAGTAACTCTTATAAAAATGTCTTACATCAGTAGCTAGCGGTACTAGGACAAGCATCCCATCAATACAGCCTCAGGATATGACAAAAGGATGACTTATCTTGGTGACAGCCATTTACCACAACTTCTATTATACAATCAGCAGGAAAAGACAATCTTTCCAGAAGAAAAGACAGCAACATTTCTCAATCTTCTAGAGCAAAAGTATCTATTTCAATACATGCTACAGTGCATTAAGGATATAATGGAAATATTATTCAAGTAAGTATTGGCATTTTTAGCTGATAACCAAAACCAGCAGTACGTTGATTTTTCTTTTAATCAAAATTATTTCAGCAACATGAGGGATATCCCTCCTCTTACAGGGCAGGGGCAGGAGATAGTCTGCTTCGTTAGGACAGAATACTCACTAACTATAAGGACTTCTGTAAGTCACTGCTAGAACATATCTAATTTTAAAAAATATTTCTTTTTTTCCCCCCTTTTAATGAATACGTTTGACTACTGAAAGGCCTTATGCCTTTCCTACATGGATCTNGTTGATTTTTCTTTTAATCAAAATTATTTCAGCAACATGAGGGATATCCCTCCTCTTACAGGGCAGGGGCAGGAGATAGTCTGCTTTGTTAGGACAGAATACTCACTAACTAGAAGGACTTCTGTAAGTCACTGCTCGAACATATCTAATTTTAAAAAAGTTATTTCTTTTTTCCCCTCTTTTAATGAATACATGTTGGACTACTGAAAGGCCTTATGCCTTTCCTACATGGATCATCACTGCTGCACTGCAAAGCCCACATAATTTAGTGCAAAAAATACTACACAGTGCAACTGCAGTATAAAAGGGTAGAGGAAAGCCCCTTATTTTCAAGAGCACTTTGAGTTCAGGTTTGAAGTAATTTTAGTCATACTCAATGCCAAAAGCTGTGGAATCCCCAGGACCCTTCCCTGACATGAAGTTTACCAGCCCATGCCTCTGATCACAAGTAGCATTCCTACTCTACACAGTTGCAACTAGTTGTTTTTATATCAAAGTTAAGAAATTAAGCAGCCTTTTTTTGCCTTTGTATTTCACTGCTCCTCTCTATTTCACTCCTCAGCTGAAAGTGAGCTCTTCAGCCACTCCTCTCCCGGCCACTGTGTACGCTGCAGTTCTGTAACTTCTGAATTACACTAAGGAACAAGTGTCCAACTGCAAACGTCATCATACTGTTAGAATATGTCTGGCCACAATGATGTCTGGTCACAAAAAAAAATCTCTATCCTGCCTGTCAAGAGGTCAAAATATAACCTCATTAAATAGTCTGCTAACAGCAGATCTCACTATTTGCAAATAAGAACTGTGTGTACACAAGATTTGAAGGGACCTTCTCCAAACCATGCAGTATTACCACAACTTAAATCTTAGTATTACTCTTACTGGGTTACTTGGGACCTGTAATCCTAGGCAGTAAATGTGACTTGAAACCCTATGCAACAACTACTCTGCATTTTTGGAATAAAAAAGAAGTGCTAGAGCTAACAGCCTCTTTTCTTTGCTGCTTAAGGTACTTGCCTACTTTGTGCTGCAAGACAGCATCCTCTGTAACAACCACCTCTGCAAACAGATGAGCTCCTGAAAGTGCCAGGAAATACAGAGGGCTATATTTTATCATTTCCAAACTTAAAAGATTTGTTTTTCTTCCTCTGCCCACACCACTGAGAAGGACAAAGCTTGTGTTTGCATATAAAAACAAAGTCTAAACAGTCTAGACCAAAGCAGCTCATTTCTACATTTGTACAACACCAAGTAACAGGAAACCTGAAAAACATTTCATGAAAATCAGGCCACAGTGGAGAGGCTCCAAAGCCATTTGCCAACCTAGACTGAGCCACAAGCATTCTGAAGAAAACCAAGTTATCATACACACAAAACACGAAGCACAAACACTCTACCACCCACATGCTTTAAATTACTGGTAGCCATTTCAGATGGCCAAAAAATACTTTCCTTTTTGGGTGGCTGCTGAAGCTTTTATCCGAGGCTTCCCAGAAACAGGGGCAGCAGGCTGAGACCTCACTATGTGCTGAAATTTCATTAGTAGTCAGGAAAGTTAAATCTCAATATTTGTTTATCTCTCTTCTGATTTATGTATATAGAAATACTCTTCCAGCCGAGGCTCCCAGGAGACCACTGACTATGTAATGAAAATTGCTGGCATAACTAGAGTGAACTAGGCTGAAATTTAAATTAGCTCACTGCAACCATGCTGGTAACTACAATCCATTCGCATTCTCTGGATATATTTGGAGACCATGATCCCAAGGAAGAAAAATAGCTCAGACAACAGGTTTACTTTCAAACCTGTTTTTAATCATTAGGCAGAAGAGAGCGTGACGGGCTCCAGCACAGAGAACATGCTGGAAGAGCAGTACAGTGATCACAGGCTCTCAAGGAGACACTCAGGAATCACCAAAGGCTATTACAAGCATTGTAAAGGGCTGGCCATTTACACCAGACTCACCTCTGTTAAAGTGGTAATGCTTGGACACTCACTTTGGACTGAGAGCACTGAGTGACAGAGCCTTGCACCCTTGGAAACCTGTTCTCCGCTTCCTTAGGAGCGACACTTGCTTTTTCTCCACATAAACTGGATAAAAAAGGCCTTTTGGAATTTATGTGTGCAGGAGTTGGGCACCGGCAGGTGCCTCAGGATGCAGACCAAGCACTCACTCACCAACACAGGCCGCTGGGCGGCCGCTCCAGACTTTGCTGTCCATGCAGGTGACGATGCGGTCCCCCTTGAGCTGGTACCCTGGGGAGCAGTAGTACTCACACCTCGAGCCAAAGTAGGCACCATCCACACACTTGAAGCCCCCGTTGGTCGGCATGGACAGGGTGGGGCAACGCTTTTCTGGAAAAGGAAACAAAGACTTCTGGAAACCTGTTACTCTCCCTTTACAGTAATGCGCATGTGGGGTATTACACCGAAATGAAGACACAGCTGGCAAACAACAAGTGGGAGAAAGTCTTGTTCCACATGAGGTTTTTCCACACTGCTCTCATTAGCTGCATTTCAAATTTAACTCTACATAAGCATTAGTGGCCTGATAGAATATTTGTATGAGAAAAGGGATGACAAGTACCTATTCCTCTCTTCTCAGAAAATGTTTTACCGTAAGAGCCCATTTAGACACCTGGTACAAATTGTGTCAACTCAGAAAGTATAAGATGGGCAATATTTAAAAACAGCTTTATGGCTCTGTCATAAAACTATTCCTACAAATCAAAATCTCACATTGATAAAATATTCCCTATCTGCCATGAGTGTTTGTACCACTGACATGCTTATCATGTCATGCACCCCCGTGAGATCTTCAACGAGAAACTAATCTACATATCCAAGCATACTGCCAACCTTTAAAATAATAATTAAAAAAACCAAACAATCCAAAGATCAGTTTCAATGGCAAATAAAAATTTATTGTCTGAACCTGGAGCACAAGTCACGCACACAGAGATTTTGCAACCACTTACGTTTGCACAGCACCTTCCCAGACCAGCGTTTGCTTGCCTGACAAATTAGCTGCTGAGGGCCATGCAGTTCGTAGCCTTTCTGACAGCGAATATCGCATCTTGTGCCCAACACATTCTTGTAATATTCCCCTTGAGGTGTCCTGCAGTTTGCATAACCATGTTTCACTTTAATGGGGGAGCACCACGGCGTTTCTGGCACAGAGCAGAAAAAAAACCCACACAAAGCAATTAGAAAAATGTTAAAGCTCAGACACAAATATAAAATCACTTTGCTTAATCAAGGTCACAGAGAAAAACCCTCTTATTTAAAAAGCCACCGATCCTTGAAGTGGAGAACACTGGAAAGGTGCACTTACACATGAGGAGGTCAGCCCTTTAAAGACTGGAAGCTCTTTTTTTTATGACAAACATTAAAGATTGTAGCCATTATATTGGAAGGGTTGGGAGGGCAGGTGGGGTTTTACTATGTTTTTTTGTCCATGGAATAAGTGTGCCACCATGTGGGCAATTTAATGACAACTGGGCCGTTTTTCTGTCTCGTTTTTAAGCACATCTAACTGCTCTTTGATAAGAAAAGTTTGCATTAGGAACATCTTGGTCTAGCTGCAGTTGTCAGCTTTCCACATTTAGCTTAGTGTTCATTAAAAAAAATTAAGTTCTGCTTCCATAATCTGTGCCTTGCAAAACCCGGTGACGGTTCAAGCTCTCCTGCACTTAGAAGATACTCCACTAACATAAATCATATTGCCACTATGCCACGTTGAACCCGCTCAAACTGAACCTTTATTAAGTGGCCAGGACTATGCTATAAAACATTCAGGATATGGGTACCCCCACCTTGTGAGGATTTACCACCACACCATGCTGCTGATGAGAACAGTATCAAGCAGAAAGTTCCCTTCCCAGCCAAAGTTTCGCATTCTTCATTTAGCTTTGACAACAGGGTTCGCCAAGAAAATGGGCAGCTCGTCACTAGGAGTCTCCTACACAAGCACTGACTAAGCCTGCCCCTTTCTCAGATCCAAGATTTGAAAAGCACATACTGGGAGAGGAGAGAGGGAGGAAGGGAGGGATTGCAAAGCAAAAAGGGAAAGATGACAAATCCTGAAATCCTGTGTGACAATGTGTGACATGAGAGAGGGGCATGAAAAAACATTTGAATTTTGTAAGAAAGACTGAAAAAAACCCTAAACAAAACACATGAATTTTAGCCTTCATACTAACAAAGTCACAAACAACATTAAAAAAATTTCTAGATCATGCTTGGCAGATATTCACTTCTAGCTCAATTTCCATAGTTATTAAGCACATTTTCCTACACTGTTTGGATCAGCTCCACACATAAATAAACAACAATCAATACAACATTTCTCATGCATGGGATATTTATATTCAGTGTGCTGTGTCTCTGGAGCATATTTATACTTTCCCAATAGAAACTACACTTTAGACTTTGCAGACTAAAATCAGAGACCAATTATCAATCTTTTGCCTAGACCAAGGGCACATTTCCTCTAGTCTAGTCCATTTCTGAAGCAGTTGTACTTCTGCAAAAAGATATGCTTCTTTTTGTCTTTCACCAATACAAGTAAAAACCCTTTACAAAGATGTGTAGGTGAAATTATTCCCAGTGCCACCAAACACACAGTAACTGAGGCACAGGACACAAGCAGGCCAGTCTAACAGCACCCCTCAGGTTAAGGGCAGAGTACAGTTCAGCTTTTTGCCTCAGCCACACGATCATCCCAGCTCTGTTTCTTCCCATCTATAAACCTGTTTTCTGAATGTCAAATACATCATCTGCTGTTTACCTTACAATTATGCAAAGTGCTTTGGTGGACAGTGGGTTTTGGGGTTTGATTTTTTTTAAGAACTATTTCCTGTCCCTCACCCTAGTCTCTATCCCACAGCTCCCAAAACACATTTAAAAACTCCCCACATCCACTGACGTGGGCCATTTTGTTGAGGGGCTGTATCACAGGGGCTCTCATTTTTCATGCTTGTTGTGCACCAAATTAAAACTGAGACAACAGATGAGGAGTGTGAGCTAATGGGAACAGAAGTCAACTGAAAAAATGAGTGATGCCAACACCCAGCTCTGCCTCCTGAACTGCCACCCCAGGGCTGCTGGCGCAGTCTCAGGCACCACCTCCGACCGCTCTCTGGGGGAAGCCACACATCTTGGATTCACAGCCTCTGTCTCATTCACCTCCTGCAGAAATCCTCCTACTCCTGAGCTTTCCCATAATCTCCACTTCAGTGGTCTCATGCCCAAGCTCTCCAGCTTTGCTGTCCCACTTGCTCTTCCCCATCCCCTGAGACCTTAAACTTCAATTTATTTACACACCCAAGTTTGTCCTCAACTAAGAACTAAAATAGGCCTCAGTTTTTCTACAGGATGGCTTAAACCTGAAGTTATTAAGACAACACTGTCTGCAAGGGCAGGACTGGGTGGATAAAAACTCATTTGAGCTGAGCTTTCAGCCATTATGTAACTCTTCAGCAAATCAGTTCAAGACATTTATGCCTTGGGTTTTCCACATGTATAAATTCCAAATGCACATTACTGACTTCCTTTGTAAAGGGTGTTAAGACAAATATGCTTTGCAACATGATCAAGAGGCTACTAAAAATAAAATAATGAGGGTAAAGAAGCTGTTTCAGGTATGACAAAGTGCCTGAGTTTTTCTGCAAATTTTTGTGGTTTTACAAACACATTTGACTTAACAGCTACCCATAAATATATTAAAAAAGGTACCTAACAGCTAAAAAATGCAGTTAAATGCATAAACACAATACTGAAAAAGTAAAAGCCTTTCCTGTAGTGTCGTTGCAGCTACAGTGTTTTACAGAGAGAAACAAAGCAAGCTCCTAGATTGGGGCAAAATGCATCTTACACTGGATCAAATGGTTCTGCCAGAAAGAGAAACAAAAGCAAACATGCTTTTGGATGCAGATAGCTTGAAGAGCTTAGGCAGAACTTCTGTTTGATTTAAAACTTTATAATGCTAACTCTAGAACTGGTTGTGTTTAGAAGAAAGAGGGTGAGGCAGGGTTTTACAAGCCATTTACCCCAATACTGGGAGTTAGACCAAGTGATGCAGCAGGAAAAAAAACAGCCAACTTGAAAAGCACATCAAACAATACAACAAAGTTTTAGATCAAAGTTTGTTTATCTCTAAGTGAAGGCAAATACTGTTTTTTTAAAGGCTAAACAACTACAAAGAGCACTTGTGGAACAGTAGGTTTGTGTGAAGCCCCAAGGGGTTACACAAATTGTTCCCTGCCTCAAGGCAACCTCAGCCATGCTCCTGAAGGCTTTGGGGATTATAAAAGCTAGAGGTTTCCCAGACACCTTTTATGGAACTTCACTATCTGTTACCAGGCTCTGTTCAGCCAACTGAAATTTGAGTTTTTAGGTACCAGGACCTATATATTGGGGTTTTTTTGTTTGATAGAAAGTTTGCACCTCAGCAGAAAAAAAACCCTAAAAAGTCCCTCAATACAATAGCCTGAATTTTCACTTAGTAGCAAAACATTCCAGAGACTCAATCCTGTGTTTGAAACCACTGGAAAACAGGGAGCAAACAGAAATGGTTGAAGCCCCAGTGTTGCCTTCAGAGATATGGATAGTGCTTGATCATTACAGTCTGAGAAAACATGTCAGGAATGAGGATCACCAGAGCAGTGGCACTGGAGCTGTGAGGAACCCAGGAACTGCTATATTCAGGGAACTTTTACTCATGAAATATGATCAGAGATGCCAAGTGGCAGGAAGGAAAGCACTTTCTAGAGCATCATCTCCCCCAGCCCCTTGGTCCTGTTGAAACACCAGCCTCAGCTGAGCCCTTCCTTCACAAACAGCACGCAAAGGGACCAGCTGGACTGCTGCTTGCTGCTACAGAGCCAAGAGAGCTGATGGTTCACCAGGGAGGTAGGGAAAAACTCCTTAAAAATGTTGTAGGCACAGAAAACCTTGGCCATGTTTCTCTGGAGAGCTGAGCAAGTGGGAAAACATCCAGATGAAGACAAAAGGGTTTGGTAGGAGGCCGATTTTCACCCCTCCTAGTAAACTGCAGTGTTTTGTTTGCAGATGTCAAAGAGGATGAATCTGTGGGCTCACTTGCACATGTGTAGAAAGAAAAAAAACAAGGCTGCTTACATATGTGAACACCAATTACAAAAATCCATTCAGTTACTATTATTGGTAAGTTTTATTTGTTAAGAAATGGGCCACACCCAAAATGCTGGACTGCACATCTGAGGAGAAGCGCTGAAGATTGCTACACAGCTCGCTTTTCCTTGCTTTGTCTTTCTCCATCCCCTTCCCCCCAAAACCAACATAAAGAATTATGCTAATGAAGAATCAGCCTTTTTTGTTCCAGTGCTTTATACTCGTAGATTCACATTGTCTGTTCCTGAACATTTGGCAGTAGTGCTTCCAAACTCGGGGCAGTTTTTAATATCTGTGTGAACGACTCATTATGTTTCACTTACCCTGGTGACATTTTGGCTGACATGAGTATAATCCATTTCGGATCACCAAACAAAAGGAATTTACACAGAATCCACATTTAAACTACTTGCCTGCCCTGGCATGAATTGGCATTGATTTATCTTCATGATCTCTGAGTTCTTTTTCTATGTGTCTACATGAGGTTCACATGTTAAAAGGCAAAGAAAAATGACTTAAACTAAATAAAGCTTGAGAGAATTACTTGTGCACATGTTTGAAAGCAAAATTTTATACTTGAATATTTTACTGAGAGGAAGATGAGACACTTATGAAAATAGCAACATAGCCATAAAAGCTGTGCTTTCCCTTGGCTGCTCATAAATGTCTGAATTATTTTATGACTTACCTCATATGGCCGATTGATTCTTTGCAGAGAATCAATAATACACAACAAGACATCAATGACCAGTATTTTAAAGTAATCAAAATGATGACAACTCTAGTATGTCCATATATTAATTTACTAAAAAGAAACAGCTTCCATTTAAGTGACAAATGAAATGCTATGTTTCTTTAATGTCTAGGCTTCTGAAAGATTTTGGCACAGGAGCGTGACATTAAGACAAAAGTAGACTTTTTAGAAAATGGACACAGCAAATGGAAGATGTACAGGTAGTGTCAAAAAACTTCTCACTCTTACTGAATGGCGAAGTCTTCCAGAATAGGGAAGAAAACCTGAATTCGGTTTATAAACATGGCTGTCTGTTCACTCATTCAGCTACATAATTTGGTTTTGGAATGCACACATGCATTGGTTAAACACATTTCTGTTGACATTTCAGGTAGCAGGTTAACCTGAAGTACAAGCAACTTTATGGAAAGAAAAAAGGAATGAAAATCAAGCTCTCTTGCATGTACTTCCATACATTACCATCAGCAAGCCCAGGTTTTGAGTCAGCTCATTGATGGTTTTGTTAGCATGTATGGATAAGAGAAGCTCTTCCTGATTTTCATAATTCAACAACCTGATCTCCCAGGAGCAAAGGCAATGTAAAAGTTACTTACTCGGGTGCATGAAAGAGCTGTGACCAATATTTGGTCTAATTTCCATTGTTAAAAACAGCAGAAATTAAATCTTGATCTAAATATCCATGAGAAAAAACATGGAGCTGGATCACCAAGACTGTATAATCCATGGAAAGAAAAAAAGAATGAAGCTTTCTGTCAGCAAGCAGTTGATCCTCTTTAGCACATAAGCAAAGCATTCACCTTTGTATCTACTGCGTGCATAAACATCCTCATCATCTTCAAGGGGTGAGTATCCCGATCCTACAATACAAAATAAGAGAAAAAAAAAACTGCAGCAAGAAAGGAAATATAAATTAAAAATAAAAGAAAGCTTTGAGAAAAGACATGCAAGATTAGGATGCAATAATCTATGCAATGTCATCAGCATGGGCTTCTCTGAAGCTCGGAGTCATAGCAGACCCACTTTATAGTGAATTTGGAAGGGGTAAATTGATTTGATAACCGAGTGAAATAGTAAATTTCTCTCGGTGCTCCTAGAGCAATGTTGTGCAATGTTAAGTGTCACACGTCAAGTCACAGCTCCTGACTTCTGGTGAGCCCACCTAGCATGTAGGTGATCTACTGAGCAGAGAGAGCAGAGCAGGTACAGGTGAAGGGCCTCGTCAGAGGTTTCACTATAAAGTGGTTCCATAGTGTCAGTGGCTGTTAACAGCCATCAGGCCAAACAGCAAAAGGAAAATGTAAATAACACAAGTACAACCATCCTTAATGACCTGTCAGATCCTCACACCAAGAACAAGACTTTGAGGTACGTGATCTGCAAACACAAGTTACACCCCAATCAAAAGCGCAGTTTGGTTTCAAGCATCCTTCTGGCATTGCTCAAATAAAGAGACAACAAAGCTCCACACTTTTAAAACCCTGTGCAATGGCTGAAATAAAGGTAAAGGCAGAAGCTGCTTAAAATAGGCTACCTTAAAATAAAGGTAGAAGCTGCTTTCTGAAAATCAGAAACCAGTTGGAGTGCTACTACTCAAATAATCCAGCAATAAAACAAAGCAGTTGGCAAGAAAGCCTTTAAAATTTCCTAAATGACACTTATCTAAAATTAACAACTTCAGAGCACGAAGTCTAGTCTAAATTCTAGCTAAATCTTTTCTACAAAGAAGGGCTCATACAAATTCCCCCTTTGAAATATCCTTTTAAAAACCTTGCATGCAACAGGCAGGTACTCATGGGCCACAGGAACTTCTCACACAGAATCTCATGTTACAGCATTTGGAGTTATTTCATTGCCATTTGCTGACTTCTGAGACTATGGGCTGTACAAGCTGCTGCTTAAAGTTAGACAAAATCATTTAATTCAGGCACCTCAATGAGCTACTGATTTCATGTGCAAAGCATACAACTGTTCAGCAGGAATCAAACCCTAGAGTTTGATTTCTGCCAACAGACTCCACTTCTTATTAAAATAAAACCCCAAAATATCTGCCCAGAAAATGGTGAAACTTGATTTCTTACTCTACCAGACTCAAGAAACCCAGCCCATGTATCTGCAACTGCTCCACGGGAGCATCTTCCCCAGCATTCCATCACTGGGAATGTCTCTACCAGTTTGAGCTGGGACCTGGAGAAGTAAATTTCCAAACAACTTCCCTCCTGAAATTGAGAGATTTATACACAATGAAGTCTTTTTATCACTTAGAATAATTTCTCTGACTTTTTGTATTTATTGTTGAGGTCCAATTTTGATAAACACTGACATCTGAGAGACTTCTGAACATAAAACCAAACTTTTTTGCACTTGAAATCAGACTGCATAGCAAAAAGAGCAAGCTGTGATCCCTGAGGACTTCAGGAAGACCTTGATATGTAAATGAATACCTCTGTAAGCATGAATTTTTCTTCCAGAAATTGGAATACTCTTAGCTAATTACTCACTTAAAGGGTTATAAAACTGTTACCACAGTGTTGTCACTAATAATTGTCCAAATTTTAATGTGCAGTGACTTTAGTATTTCAAATTAGTGGATCTTAGAATTATGTGAGCTCTTATGCATTTGCCTTTCCTTAGACAAGAAATAATTAAGTTTGAAAGCTTTTGAAAGTTTTCTAAGAAAAACTGGCCTTAAAGAGTCATTCACTACATTTGCCCTGAAACAAGAGCATCTCTTGATGGAGCTCAACATCTCCCATTTCCAGCTTGGTTTTTTTACCCCAAAATGAGAAGCCAGTCAGGTCTCTTTCCTAACAATCAAAGTTTTCTTAATAATCACAACAGGCTTGGCTTGGGGAGCCACAGGAGAGGTGTCACCGTTTCTTCTCCATTTTCTCAGCCACAAATCAGTGTTTCTGCTTCACATACATTCAAAACTGCCTACCAAGCCAGGTAAGGACAAAACATTGTTCTGTGCTGGAAGTGCTAAAATTATCACAGTTCAGGGTACAGCAGCTTCCTGTCAAAAACAGATGAGGACTTTGTTCTGGCAGATGTCAAGCAAAACGCATGAAATAACAGTTTCATTTTAAGATTAATCTATGGATTTATATAATTCTGTTTATGGCAGGAAAAAAAAGAGTTTTTCATTCACAAAATAAAATTCTGTCCACATTGCAAAGGTTCACTTGTCCAGGTGTTATGGCAAGATCAGGGCACAGGAACATAGTGCCAAGCCAGGGACTGAGTACACATGAATAGCACTTCATATGCTTTTGTGCCATAAATCCTTTGTAACAGAGAGAAAACAGAATGTGACACATAAGAGCCAGAAGAGCTATGCGTACTTGCTTTCCCAGGACTGACATAAGAATTATTTACCTCTTTGAGTTTAACTTAAAGTAAGCTATAGACAACAACATATTAAACAAGCATATTAAACCAAGCTGAAACTTTTCAGTTTACTGCCCTGAAACAGGACAAGTTCTGGAACACAAGTCCTATAAGGAATTGCTGAGGGAGCTAGGGTTGTTAAGCCTGGGGAAAAGGAGGCTCATCCCTCTCTAACTCCCTGAAAAGACGCTGTAGCCAGGTGCGGTGTGTCTATTCTCCCAGGTAATAACCAACAGGATGGGAGAGAGGAAATAGCCTCAGGCTGGCCCAGGAGAAGTTTAAANCCCGCGGCCAGCGGCAGCAGGGGCGGCAGCAGAAGGAGGAGGAGGAGGAGGAGTGGGACGGGGACATTCTCCGAGCGGCTCCGGAGTCTCCTCCTCCCGCCGCCCGGCCCCGCCTCGCCTCCCGGGAAGGCGCCGGGGTTGGGCCGGGGCTGCGGTGCCGCCGGTGCCGTGTGTTGTCCCCCCGCCGAGGGGCTGCTGCTGCCCGCTGCCCCTCGGGAATGGCCCGGCGGTGCCCTGGCCCGGAGGGATGCGCGGGGTCCCCGCGGGGTCCGTGAGCCCGGACCGGCTGCGCCAGGGCACCCAGCGGCCCGGGACAGCCTCTCTGTCCATACCTCTCCCCACAGGATCACAGCTAGGCTGGAGAAGACATCTGAGATCATCGTGTCTAATCTTCGACCACCACTTCAACTATAAAAAGGCACTAAGTGCCACGTCCAGTCTTCCCTTAAATACCTACAGGGAGAGGGACTCCCCCACCTCCCTGCACTGCCCGTTCCGATGTGTCATCACACTTTCCGTGAAAAAAAAATTCTTCCTAATGTCCCTGCCCTGGTGCAGCTTAAGACCACATCCTCTCATCCTATCACTTGTTGCCTGGTGGAAGAGACCGACCCTCATTTTGCTAAGCCTTCCTNCCTGAAACAGGACAAGTTCTGGAACACAAGTCCTATAAGGAATTGCTGAGGGAGCTAGGGTTGTTAAGCCTGGGGAAAAGGAGGCTCATCCCTCTCTAACTCCCTGAAAAGACGCTGTAGTCAGGTGGGGTGTGTCTATTCTCCCAGGTAATAACCAACAGGATGGGAGAGAGGAAATAGCCTCAGGCTGGCCCAGGAGAAGTTTAAAATAGCTATTAGGAAAACTTCTTCACTGAAAGGGTCAAAAGCATTGGAACAGGGCACCCAGGGAAGTGGTTGAGTCAGTATCCCTGCAGGTATTTAGGTGGCACTTAGAGACACGGATTAGTGGAGCATTAAAAAGAGACATTTTGGAAAATCATTTTACAACAGTCACTTTTTGGGGTATAAGCCCAAATCTTCAGCTTCCGTAAACTGACCTTACCCCAAAGAGCACCTGAAGAAAGCGTGTCAGGAAACAGGGCTAGCAACTCATCACTTTGTCTACTTCACTATACTTTTTATGCCGCTAAACTAATGGATAATTTGGCTTCTAATATTCCTGATAAGACCTTTGACGGGAGATTCTGAGAAAACGTGGCCCGGAAAACCGCGGCGAACAGGACCCGCGGAGAAGAGAGCGGAGCCGGGCGCTGTCATTCCTACCCGGGAATGCAGTGCAGCGGCCCCNATACCTACAGGGAGAGGGACTCCCCCACCTCCCTGCACTGCCCGTTCCGATGTGTCATCACCCTTTCCGTGAAAAAAAAATTCTTCCTAATGTCCCTGCCCTGGTGCAGCTTAAGACCACATCCTCTCATCCTATCACTTGTTGCCTGGTGGAAGAGACCGACCCTCATTTTGCTAAGCCTTCCTTTCAGGGAGTTGTGAAGAGCAATAAAGTGCCCACTGAGCTCCTTTATTCCGGGCTAAACCCAGCTCCCTCAGCCTCTGCTCACAGGACTTGTGCTCCAGACCCTTGCCCAGCTCTGCTGCCCTTCTCTGGAAATGCTCCAGCCCCTCAATGTCCTTCCTGAATTAAAGGATCCAGAAGGGGACACAGCACTTCCAGTGCCCAGTATGAGGGGGACAGTCACTGCCCTGGTCCTGCTGCCACAGGCCAGGTGCCATCGGCCTCCTTGGCCCCCTGGGCACACCTGGCTCATGTTCAGCCACTGCTGACCAGCACCTCCAGCTCCTTTTCCTCCAGGCACCTCTCCAGCTACTCTGCCCCTAGCCTATAGTGCAAAGATCATCACATTTCCAAATTTTTTAATGCTGCTGGGAAATGGAGAACAGCAAAAAAAAACCCTCTAAAAACACAGCAATAATAGCCAATTTCAGCTGCATGGCAGATTTCATAGAATAACAAGAAGAGAGCAAAATGAAAAACAAAGCAAAAGCCATCTCAAAACTATAATGACACCGTGTCTTGATCACACAGAAACAACATGAATTAAATGAATTTAGACAGCATCTTCTGTAGTCTGCAGATCCTGGCTACTCCTGATACTGGAAGGAAAGAGAAAGATCCTTTCACATTTAACCGATCCTTCAAATCAGAGAAGAAGTGCTTGGGAATTCCTCCCATTTTCAAAAAGTTTGTCAGTTTAAGCATGTGTAAGAAGAGAATGACCAGTTTCCACCAGTAAGTCTGCAACATCTGGATTCAGTTCCTCCAGTGTTTTGCCTCAGAGTTTTACATTCCACAGTACCTGAAGGCATATCAAATATGTGCCATATCAAATATGTGCATTTAAAACCTTAAGCTGTACTGCAGCGAACTGAAGAGCTTCTTGGAGTATGGCAGGGCTAAGGTCACTCTAAGACCTCAGAGGTCTGGAAGAAGCACATGATGGGGCAGAAAAGGCACAAAATGGTCACAATGTTCACATTTTGTGTGTAAAAATACTTGCACTCATTTTTATGATGGTACTAAAACTGGAAAGCTGGGTTTTTCATCTTGTTCTTTACTGGCTGAACATCACAGCCCAGAGGTCTGCAAAGTTCATGTTTAAAAACCATTTGTTTTGGTTTTTTGGTTTTATCTCAGCATTTGTTTAAAAACTGCATGCACAGTTAGGTGTTTTGTTGCATCTGGTCTGTGAAGCTTAACATATACATATATTTGTTTTGTTATAGAAATCCTACAATCATAGAATGGTTTGGGTTGGAATGGACTTTAAAGCATTGAAACAACTATTTTGTATTCAGCCAAGAGTTGTGCTCAACTGAGAAGCAGAGGAGATCAAGAAAATCATGGCATGTTCCTGAATGACAACCAGGTTAATCCTATGTGCAGTTTATTTACCCCAATGATTAACTTCCAGAGATGTTCAGGCATTTCCCTGCTCATATATATGGAAATGCACAGGTGTATAGCACAGATTTGAGTTTCCACACACAGCCACAAGCTCCAGTCAACTGTTGTGCTTCTTTTCCTTGCAGGTGTACAGTCTTTCAGGCACAGAAAGTAATCCTGCACCAAGAGGATCCCCTCAGGGCTGTACACAGATTAATTCACTCTGTCCCAATATTGATTAAGATCCAAACACTGTGTTTTAAAACACAGGTTTTAACTTGCTTCAAGAGAGATGCCTCATACAAGATCCCATCAAAGAACAGCTCTTTCAAAGTCGCTATCAAAGCACAACTGAAAGGCAGAACAGAAAACTTCAGAATCGTCAAGCTCAAAAGAGGTCAGAGATGCCTGAAGTTTGCATGCCAGCAGTAGCTAGCACTTTGTGAAGTAAAACCACCCAATTGCACAAAAATCATGAATCAGATTAGGAAAATGCAGGCATGGGTTCTTTTCCCAAAAGATAATCTCTTTCCTCCTCCCTTGCCACCTGTGATCTGGTGTGACTATGAAGAAACACTGCAGCTGACACCAAGCCATAAAGGTGTTTCCAAATAGATTAATTATATGTTGAGAGAGCTATGGCTTTGCATAGAAGGCAGCTAACAAAATAAAACTTGTTTCACATGTTGGCAAATATTGTGCAACAGGAAAAGCACTGCTCCTGGCTCAAGGAGTTTCCTTTACTTTAATGAAGTCCCATATCCAGAAGCAGGTAGCCATTCCCATGCAGTTTACTCTCAGAAAAATCAGCGGTGGGATGGAAACTGCATGGATTCAGAAATTAGTGCTGGTCTAGAAAAGCTCTGTAAAATACAACTGAACTCTGCTTCCTTTTATGGACACACAAAGATATCTTAGATACAGCAAAACCAAAGCAAAACACTTTCCACCACTGATTTTGGTTTATTTTTCCCACTCCAGACTGGCAATAAAAAGTGGAAGTGGCTCAAGTGGCTCTGACTCAATGCAGGCAGAAGTCCTGTAACACAGCTGCAGTCAAGGGAAAGCTGGCAGACAGAACAAGAAGCTACAAATCCCTTTGCCAACACTTCCATATGATCCAGGAACCTTAGTGCAGTCCCAGGCTGCTCCTGGATACCTTGCTCCATTGCAAATGAATCTGCTTTTACTGTAATGTGTTTAGTGTTAGAATGAGCTGTATGTTCAAATGCTGCTTGTAGTTTACATACTTAAATGGCCAAAAGTTGTTTTTTAAATACTATTAACTTGAAGCGGAAAAAAAAAAAAATCCTTCATGAAAATGGTGCCCTTATATTCACTGAAACAAACGCGACATTTCCAGAATACCAATTCTGGAAATTCTAAAGAAATTGCCAGAATCCTAATTCTGGAAATTCCAATTCTCCCTGAATTGCTCTTGTGATGTGACATTTTGGGTGATTCAATAGAAAGTGAGGATTAAATTTCATTTCAAGTTATCAAATGTACATACACCTACATATTGGGCTTTCAACAGAAAATTAAAGTCAATGTAGACCAGAAAAAGGTGAAATATACGAATGAAAGGCTTCTGCTATTGAAATAAAGTGTTGGTTATTCTGGGGGGAAAAAAAAGAAGCTCAAAAGGCCAATAAAGATACACTTGGGAGTTAATATTGGTACAACTTCAAGAAAACTATCAGTCATCTCCTTTGTTGATCCATGCTTCCCACATAAGCCATGTTCCCTTGGTTGCTGAGCAGTATGAGCAACAGCGTGCCACAAAGATTCATCAAGGAGATGGGCTCAAGCTGGGAGCTTGGCTCAAGGGGAAAAATCTGAACATTATATACATGAATAGTGCCTTCAAGTGATATTGATTTTCAACCGGTGAGTTGGTTTTTGTTTGTTTGTTTGTTTTGGCTCTTGCCCAAAGTTTTAAATAATGAGGCCCAGAGATTAAGGAAGAGGTTAGCTTCCATGTTTGTTTAAACAGCCTAGAAAAGGTCCAAAAGCCTCTTTCCTCCCTTTTCAAAGGGCTTCTCCACCTGAATAAGGATCTTTCAATAAAGTGAAATACATCAAAACAAAATAAAAATTCTGAAAAGACAGGCAAACAAAAGAAGTCACTGATCATTTGGAAAGGCACTTAGTTATGCCAGCAGGAGACTAACAGGGAGGAGACCAGCGAAAAATGTTTCCTTTGTTCAGGCTGTGAGGAATTAAAAGTTTGATTTTTGCTTAAGGTACTCCTCAATAGATAATGCTAAAAAAATTAGTGGCAGCATCTCTCTTTATGATCAGAAACTGTCACAGGCTGTTACCAGAGAAAGGATGAAAAGTGTCATGAACCCTAAAATGCAAATCAATTCAGCTGAACAAAATGTACATCCTTTAATCGACAGCTTTAAGGAAGGTAAGAGCTGCCTTACATCTACACAAAACACAGCTATTTAGCTGCAGACTGCAAAATAGATTTGTTATCCTGAACACAGATGTGTCTGCGCTTTCCTGTTATGCCTAAACTCTGGCTAAGCCTTCAATAGGTACAGCAGCTATAGGGTTGTCCATGGATACAGAAGAATGTTTTATATATAAGAACTGACACTCTGTTTCTGACAAGCTACAAGAGGCTCTGCAAAGGCTGTTTTCTGCAGTGGCCCTGAGGGGGTCAGAGCCTGGAGCAGGATCTCCATTCCCATTCCACACCACACACATCACTGTGATCAAGACTAAGGGACTCTCCCTTCTGGGAAGAAGGGAGTGACTTTGAGTGGAAAAAAGAGAAATAATTCCTGTGAACATACTTCAATATGGGTTCTTTCCCCCTTACAGTAAGATATTTAGAGTCTTTAACGTAGGCCTACATTTTATGAGCACGCTGAAAACACAGAAAAAAGGAAGTCACCTATAGAAAGCCAATAAGGGACTGAAAAGAGGTTGAACTACTAGTAACTGTTTAATTAAATAAAGACCATTTAAGCTGAAAGTCTCTCTAATGACAAGTTCCAGTGGACTTTGGATAACTTTCCAAAGGAGGAGATTGAAAACTAATCCTGATCTATTCTGCTTTAGTGGCAGATGGAAGAATTTTTTTTCTTTTTTTCTTTTTAATGCTGACACTGGAAATTGGCACAACTCAGTTTCTAGCTGTGAATACTACAGTACCAGATACACTGGAGTTTTTATCCTTGAGACACGCTGTTTCTGAAGCTCTGCCATTTTAAAGAGGTTTTTCAGATTTTATGAGCAGACTAAAAGAAAGGCTTCCTATGAAAAAAATCTCAGCTTCAAATGTCAGACACTACACCAACACTTGAAAACTAGCATCAGGAGCTGCCTGTAATCCATAGGAAACTCTCCAACGAGTTCCTAGAAAACAGAAGGGGAGCAGAAAAATGTGATGTTACTGACAGTGATCCCCTCCTGCTCTTTAGTGCGTCACAGAGTGTCAGAAGCAATGCAGAAATACTACAAACCCCAAGCTGACACCCTTCCTTGAAGAAAATAAGGACATAAAGGACTTCAGTACTACTTCTACTCATGCTTCACTAGTGCTTTGCAAGGGTAGAAAAAAAGCAGGCATTACCTCAGTGAGGAACAGCTGAGGGAACAACTCCAGGGGAAGTAGGGCTGTCAACAGGACAAAAACTGAGCGAAGACAACAGAAAAACAGGTGGAACTCAAAAGCCCAAAAAAAAGATGTAAAGGAGCTTCAAATTTAATAGCAAATCAATAATTGAAGGAAAAAGTAAGCAGCTACTGTCAAGACTCAGGGGATAGGAATTTAATTTATCTACAAAGAATAGTATTAAAATAGCCTCACAACAAACAGTATTTAATATAGCCAAAAGCATAGAAGTTGTATAAACCAATTTATGAGAAGTGGCTTGCTCCTTTTGTTTAAAATCATCAATGTTAATCATATCCTAAGGTAGAGTCGACAGTGCTTTTCCCAGAGCCAGCTATATAAAATAAGGCTGATTAGATTTTAAAGGAACAGTTGAGACAGTCCCTTCAAACCCCTGCTCTTTTTTCATTAATATTCATGTCAGTGGCAAATCCCCGTCAGGAGGATGTCCTCACTTCCATCAAAATCAAGAAGGTAAACAAATTTCCTTCCAAAAGAGTGGTTACCAAGGTCATTTGAGAGGATATTGGCTCAGAAGATCCAGCTTCACTGCTGGTACACTGGTTGGGGCACCACAGTACAAAAAAGATAAAAAGCTGTTAGAGAGTGTCCAAAGGAGAGCCATGAGGGTGGTGAAGGGGCTTGAGGGGAAGCCGTGTGAGGAGCGGCTGAGGGCACTTGGTCTGTCCAGCCTGGAGAAGAGGAGGCTGAGGGGAGCCCTCACTGCAGGTACAGCTCCCTCCTGAGGGGAAGAGCAGGGGCAGGCACTGATCCTGCTCTGTGGTGACACTGACAGCACCCGAGGGAATGGCCTGAAGCTGTGTCAGGGCAGGTTTAGGTCGGATATTAGGAAAAGGTTCTTCCCCCAGAGGGTGGCTGGGCATGGAACAGGCTCCCCAGGGTAGTGGTCACAGCAGCAGCCTGGCAGAGCTCAAGAAGCATTTGGACAATGCTGTCAGGTGTGATTCTTTGGGCTGTCCTGTGGAGAGCCAGGGGTTGAACTTCGATGATCATCCTAGTGGGTCCTTTCCAATTCAGGATACTCTATGATTATTTATATATTATATAGGCATAGTGCCAAAGACAATGCCCAGAAACTGCCAATGCTCCAAACTAGAAAGTAAGTAAATAAAAAGAAATCAAAATAATATTCAATCTCCTCTGCCTTTGGAACCCTCACTGCTGGTTTAAGGCAAAAGGAGACCTGGCAACACCAATATAATAACTTAAACAAACTTAATGACCTCAACACACTGAGGCCATGTTTCTAGAATTACACCCTGCTTCTTCAGGAGAGGGAAAAGGGCTATGGAAAATCCACTGCCATTACCAGAAACAGGAGAGGTGACAGAAGCATCTCAAATGGAACCCTAAAAGAAACCTGTTTGGAAAGAAGAGGAACATGTACGTGGCCAGCTTGTAGGTTTTACAAAAGGTATGGCCAGCACCATGGTCCTCAGCAAGAAGGATGATGATGCCCTGTTCCTTCAGCTCCTAAAATTGCCGTGGCAGGTCCAGCCCCAGGCTCCTGACATCAGGACAGAGCCTGCTGGGAAGCTGCAGGGCTAAGCAGGGAAAGGTGAAGTTGTGCTGTATTTGGTGCAGCTACATTCCCTAAGGATGGCCACGCTCTGGGTCCCTTTCTTTAAGGGCAGGCTGATATGTAGGGATTGATGAACAACATCTGGCAGGAATGACCAGCTGCAGCAAGCAAACCTGGCAGACAGCTTCAAATTACCAAGCTCACAGTTCACTTAACATACTTAGGATATTATCCTTTAATAGTCTGTTCTATGAATTTTAGTTTCCACAAAATCAGTTTAGTACTCAAAAAATTCTCAAGTTTCATAAACAACCTGAAGATGGCAACTAAAAGTTGTCAGAAAAAAAAAAAAACAACAAATGAAAAACAAAAAACAAGAGAAACTTGTAGCAGAACAGATATTTCTAAATAAAAGATGTATAGACTTGTTGGTATTCTGATTATACCAGTTTCTTCTGAGTGTCAAAATGTACACTAGTCAATGACACTGAAGACACACACCAAAGATCAGAATGGCAGGATTGAGATGCCATTGTATTTCTAACTGTTTCCTCCTCACAGAACTTTGAAGTCTGAGAAACTGTGACGTTTCAGGGCTTGCCATTAAAAGCAGAGTGACAACCTGCAAATCTGTCATGTGGTCTAGAGATATGGACGAAAAAAGGGAGCATGTTAAACACACTGGGGGGAAAATAATCCACAGAAAAGGTACAAAGCTAGTAATAGCTCTCCTGGAAAAATGAAACCACAGCCTAAATTGTTACTGTGAGTCGATACACCGTAAATAATGTGGAATTTTACCCAAACAAGCGAGATGTATCACTACCCATAAGGGCCACAGCAGCCCCAGCCCAGAGAGGGGCTTGGCCTCGGGGTGCCCCTGTCCCTGCAGCCAGAGCTGATCCCTGTCCCAGCTCTGCTCATGCCTCTGGGCTGCTGGGGCAGCTCCCTGTCCCACTGCAGCCCCCACAGAACCAGGACACATGAGCCTGAAGTCTTCTGTGTAGAAAAGAGAAAATTGAATCCCTCCCTTTTTTAAAAAACGATCCTAAAGTATCAGTTCTGCAGTTTTCTACGCATCTCAGCCAGGTAAGAGGTTTCATAGAAAAATAACTTCTTCAGCTGAGGAACCTAGAAAGGTTTTACAAAAAGCCATAATGACTTGGACCACGCAGACACAAGCATAAAATCAAGTGCTCACAGTGCTCACGTTCCTGGATGTAATGCTCTCACCTTGCCTTTGCAAATCTGACCCCATGTCATTAAAAATGCTCGATGATTTGACATGGATTTCCATTGCAGACAGACCAAATAACCAAACGATACACATAGTTGTCTATCTAAAAATGTGCTTCTGAGTAGATTCCTTCCCACGATTTAAAGTTTCCCCTCTTACAGAATTTTACTATGACACACAAAAAACTAGACACACTGTACAGTCAGTTCCACAGCGTTGTGTGTCTTGTGTGCAAAAGACGATCAGCATCGCTCCCTTGCTGTTATTACCACAGACCTGTACTGGCCCCATTACATCGAGGAAAACAGGATGTTGTGTTTGGCAGGAGGTCCTGGCAGGAGGCAAAGGGTCAGACAAGCCGCCCATGGCAGCTCCCCAGTCACTTGCCTCTCGCCACTCTGCTCCTCTGCAGTCACAGGCTCTTATTTGTAAGGATTCAACAGCAACCTGAGACAAAGTCAGCACTTGCCAGTAAGGAAACAGGCCAAGGGCAACCTCCAGCAACATCCGACAGTAACCCAGCTCACTCTAGGAACAGGAAACATTTTCTGGGAAAAAGCAGATCTAGTACGGCTTGTTTCAACCATCCCTGACAACCCGCTGCCTTGGCACGGAGCTGTCAGCAGGAGCAGCCCATCAGCCAGCTGCCTGATGTGAGCTTGCTCCAGCTGTCAGAGCTTTTCAGGAGCCTGTTACAGGGCTGGAGCGCTCTCTCTGCAGGTGGCCGACAAGTAAAAGCCCAAAAGAGCTGCAGTCCCATCTCAACTTGCCAGTTGTTGTGCACCGTGGTGCCTGCCAAGCTTCCCCCTCCCCTGCTCAAGCACACACAGAAAGGACCTCACTGCCATGGCAGGGATTCCTCACAGCCCTTTCCACACTGGAAATGAAAGGTGACTAGGAATTAAACAGCATGCTTTTGAAAGAAATGTTTGTAATACAAAACAGGAGTTGCTGCATCAGCTCTGATAAAGGCTTGGGAGGAGAGTGAGGAGTTTGTTGAAGGGAACTGGTGCACAGGGGTTGCCAGTCGAACTTTATTTAAATTACTCATCTTTCCAGCCATTAGGTCTTACTTTTGTTTGCCCTTTGTGCACTTAAGTAGCCATTTGTCAGTTCCACTTACCATGGTGCCTTCATGCAAGAAAAGCTGAGAACATTTTGGAGAGCATGGCTTCCAAATGAACTGGGTGAACTGGAACCCTGAGCACCATCCACACCACAACATCCATTATTAATACTCCAGTTTATTTTCATGTGTCACATATTACAAGCTTGATTTTCTTCTCTTCCCTGTCCTGCCTTCTCAAGGTCTTTGTGCAGTAAGAGAAGCTTTGTTAATGGCAGAAGGGTAAACAGAGACCAGAATTGTGCTCTAGAGACAACATTCACACACTGCAATAAATCTAACCCCATACTCCTTGTGATGGGCTTACATGTAGGGAAATATTTTCTAACTCAGATGGAGAACTTACTTTTCCCTTCCTTTAGACTGATCTGTTTTGGCAAATCGATTTACTCTTCCAATAAGGAAATGAGCTATAAATCAGTATTATCTTTCTGATGAGTTAAAAGTTGCCTTTTATTACAAACAAAATATTTATGGCTTTTAATGCATATTATTGCTAAAATGTCTGAGTGATTTTTTAAGTATGATGCATATTAATGATTTGCCTACAATATGGCAGACAAAAATACTGCAAAAGAATGGGTTTGGATAAAATTAAAGAACTTAAAGGGCTGCAGTGTGTGTCTCATGCTGCTACTGGTATCCATGAGGTCTGAAATGCCTTGGAGACATCTAAAGGTACAATTTAATATTCTTGGTTTTGACATGGAGTTGGAGATAGGTACAGAATCCCCAATCAGAAACACTTCTCATAAAAACAGAGCCAAAACACAATTCAGGTGTTCCACTTTCCAAAAAGATAACAAGCTGTCAGACAGTCAAACACTGCAAGCTTCCAGAGTGCTGGAGAAACACAGAGGCATCAGTGATACACCAACAGCACTGCTGGTGTTCCTACGAATGCTGCCTTCCGTTATGAAAGAACCACTCAGGATTTGATGTATTTGACTGGAAATTTCCCTAAACTCTAAGTCAAAGCAAGTTTTCAGTTATGGTTATCTCCTGTTCCTCCCAGACATGTAGTTCCTACCTCATGATAATAAATGTCAAGTACCAATAAAAACCTCAAAATATGGTTCCCAGCACCCACCAAAATGGATGTACATCCAGAAGCTTTAACTGAAGCAGTAAGGACAGCAATGGAAAGACAAGCCAGAAGAGCACACAGGAATGCCCAGAGCCACAACCAGGTCCAGGTCACCCCTTTTCATCTCCAAAGTGACACAAAAGCCACTGGTAGCATTTCCATAACTAAATATACGCACACGGTGTTACTCGATATGGTGCACTGCACATGCAATGGCAATAACTGCAGGTGAATGAATGTTTTCAGTCAAAGCTCTCTGGACAAACCATATTACAAAGGGGAGGCAGACACAGGCCAACCAGCTGCATTAATGTGACAAAAAAGAAATCAGTGCTGCAAAGCTGAAGCAAACTACCAGTCAGATGCCTTCACAAGAAACACTTCCTGCAAGTCATCTGTTTTATTTCTTACTACAGTAATAGGAAAGGTATCTGCTTCAGCATAGGACACTCACATCCACTCCTTTCCCAGAAAGGTATGGGAAAGACCTTTGCAGTATTTGTTGGATGGTTTTCTTATTTACACATTTCACAACAACTGTAACTCAGCACCAGGTGTAATGTTTCTTATCTGCCCCTGGGCAGTTTACAACAGGGAATGTCTGCAAGCCAACATGATTTTAATCTTCAGGAACAGCTGTACAGAGGCATGTTAATTTTGGGTTCTTTTACTAACAAGTCACATAGTATAACTAGAAAGCCACAATGGATGGACTCGAGGCAGGCAGACTCAAATTGAGTAATTATAA
Organism: Donacobius atricapilla; assembly: GCA_013397315.1. Taxonomy (NCBI): domain Eukaryota; kingdom Metazoa; phylum Chordata; class Aves; order Passeriformes; family Mimidae; genus Donacobius; species Donacobius atricapilla. Next base: position 333,610 of record WBMY01006689.1, read on the forward strand.
TTGAGTGCATTGCCCTGAGGTTGACAACTCCAAAGAAAACTCTAACAGGCACAGGCTCACCATTTACTGAGGCAGGAGGTGGAAGCAGCACCTTCCTCCATCTGACCGGTCAGCATCAGGAAGCCTGACAAAAGATCTCTGAGGGACACCACCATGGACCACAAACCCTGGCAGGTTAAAACTCTCATGACACAGCCTAAAAGGAGACAGACTTTGCTGAGTGACTCACGTTGCCAGCCCACACTGGTTAAGTGTAGGCTTTGGGTAAGCCATGCAGCACAACAAGGCATGGCTGCAGAAGCCAGGAAGTAGTGCTGAATACAGCACTACTTCCAAAGTTCAATGCTATTCTTAGTGAATGTATGTGCAACACATCTAAATCCAGTACCCTAAATAACAATGGCATTTCCTCCAAAGAACAAGAAGAGGGCGAGAAGTAGGGAAGAAAAAAATCAGACGTCTTCAATCATGCTGCTCAAATTATATGGAAATGTGTCTATTCAGAGTTGTGACAAATTTTAAATTTTACACAACAGGAAAGAAATGGTTTCATTCCATATCAACACCACAGTAATTTCAGAATCTTCAAAACAAGATTAATTTATAAAACTTCTAAATCATTCAGTTTGCACATGTGAGGTACTCTCACACATGCATATTTTTATCTACTGCAAGATCTGAAGCAAGTGATAGCACTAACAGAAATATAATGTTATGTATTTTACTGCAAAGCTGCAAAGTTACTTCTGTGTCTCCCTGAAGGACACAGCTGCACATCACAAATCAAAGACTATACAAATCAAAGATGTATACACCCATATGGAGATATTTATTCTCCAGCTTCAAACAAATGAATGCAATCAAGGATCTTTATGATACTCATCCTGCATGTTTCAGTTGTGGGTCTTTTCTCTCCTCAGAAACAGCTCATAATGACCTCCTAGTGTCCCACAAGAACAACCCAAAATACGCAAAATTTCAAGCATCCTTTGTCTTTCAGGTCTCTGCATCAGGCAGCAAAACTTGGTCTTTTAGAGCAACCCACCTGAACCCCACAGATGTCATCTGTCCTTACCTGAAGACATATTTGCACAGAGCATGCAAAAAAAATGAAGTTATACAAACTCTATATGCTCAAATGACAAAACCCTTTGCCAAAAATATCCAGCCACCCCCAGCTTGAGCTGCACAGGCTGGCAGAAGCTCAGCACTCTGACATGGCTGGAGGTGTTTCCCTCTCCCAGCCTGTAATTTGCCCTGCACACTGCCAGGAGGGGACAGCAGCTCTTCCCAAAAACTGAGCCAATGTTCGACAGCCAAAACAAGGGCAGTGAAGACTTGCAGAAGAATGGAAGATACATCACCATCCAGAGCAGCAAAATGGGTCCCACCCTCAGTGCTTATTTCACATCAAACAGAACAAGAGGGTACAGGAGAACATCCAAGAAAAATTTATGTGAATCGTGTCCTGATTTGGCTCACTAGCAGGCTTCCCTCTTCCCAGAGAAATAACCATGTTTAACTCACAACTCACACCCAGGGATGCTCACCCAGGGAAGGCAGGACAGCTGGGCAGCTCACCTCAGAGTCCAGGTGTTAAGTTAAAATGCACAAGCAGGAGAGTAGCAAAGAGCTGAAAACTGCTGCCCAGGTGAGAGAAGAGGGGATGTTTCCAGCAGTGCAAAACAGGTCTGGGGAAAAGCTGTTTTGGAACTCGCCCCTACACTGCAGACATGCCTGGGAGCCCTGGCCAGGGTCTGGACCTGGGCCCTGCTGTGTCAACACCTGAACAGAAACTGAGGCAAAGGATCCTGCCCAAGGTCTTGAGGGCCAGGAATGAGGCAGCAGGGATGGGCAGGAGGAGGCCCAGGACTGCCATGGGGAGAATATGGAGTCCACCAGGACCAGCAACTGGCCATAGCTGCCAGAGCTGATCAGCAACAGGCACAGCTCCCAAAAGCAATCAAATTAAGAGACACAGCTGAGAAGAATGATGGGGTGAAGAAAGGCAAAGTAGCTGCTTTTTCAAGGTAATATCTGCTGAGTGCTAGAGGAAAAGCACAAAAACAGCACTAAAAATAAAATCAAGAGGGCTGATGATAAGGGCCAGCCAGCCAGTCCAGTTACTTGTGTTAAGGAAATAAGCAAAAACTCACGAGCAACACTTTCTCTCCAAATAAGCCTTTCAACAGAAAAAAATAATTTTTACAGTAGTCCAGCACCGGGGTATTTGGACAGACTCACTTTTGCAAGCTACTAGCAGGTTCTTAATGTGTTCCCGTGCCAAATGCATTCTCCTTCCATGTTCAGAGAAATGAAGAAGAAGTGTAATGTTAGATATTTCTCTCAGGAAGAAAATGCCTGCAGCTGCCAAGAAACACCATTTAGAGGTAAAGGTGGGTTGGGGAAGGATTTCTTATCATCCTGATGCTGCATTTGACAGAGCTTTACTTTCTGTGTAACTACTCCTTCCACATTTCTGTGTTATGTACATGCTAAAGATACCATTTATTTCCTCAGGCACAACAAAATCTCGTCAAGATTGTTCAGGCGAATCAATGGAAAATATTGGCAAATCTGTGCTTGCAATGTGTATTAACTTGGGGAGACCTGATTTTTTCCTTGGATCTCCCAAGCAACACAAAAATCCTTTCTCTTCCTATGAGGATGTGCCAAATGACATGTCAAAGTGGTTTCAAACTCAGGCAAAGATCTTAAGTGGCTATTTCAAGTTACGGGAAAGATCAAAATAGTTAAATTTAAAACCCACAATTTGGAGCCATTTTCAAGGTACTGCAGCGCAAATTTTCAGTTTGAACAAACTTAACAGTGCCCTTTAGATACAATCAATAGTTAGAAACTGTGTCAGAGAAGTGCCAGCCAGCCATGTCCTGTACGCTGAGACGTTTAATTTACTGTGTTAAAAAAAAAATTAAGTGAATGCCTTGTGAAATGGGTGATACAAACACATTGTAATTTTTCACATAACTTGAAACAGCAAATTCAATGAAAAAAAAAAACTCAGAACAACCAAAACACAACCATTTCGGAAGCCGAAAAATTAGCCAAGTATTTAGAGGAACATGAAACTTGTTACCATGAAACTTGTTATCCCAGTTAGGGAAATGTATTGGTTTGGCATGAATGGTGAAAAAACCAATTGGTGATCTGCTTTAAAACTGACATCCAGATTGGCCAATTGGATACAAGTGTACACCTCTGGGACACCCGGTTAAATACAGGTGG
>WBMY01006689.1:345565-368659 GCA_013397315.1 Donacobius atricapilla
TTTCCTGGACAAACAGGGAAATATCATCTAGTCAGGAAAGGAATATTTCTTTTAAAATAGGGGAGACAGAATTGCAGAGGAAGGAGAGTCATCTTGGGGGAAATGTTAGTCTGGAAACAGAAGATGGTGACAATTCTGCCACACTTTGAGGCTGGCTGTACCACAGTGGCCTAAGAAAAATGCAATCTTGCTGGTAATTAAAATAAAAATCTGTGTGGGTGCTGTGTTTGGGAGCTTTCTCCAAAACATTTCCTTTTCATCTGACTGTCCCTTTGCATCAGGAGTGCCCCTGGATACCTTTCCACTTGGATCCCCTAATTTGTTGTCTGAGACTGAGATGTGCACAGGAATGAGTGCACCTCCTGCATCCCCGGGGCCAGGCTAGAACTGCTCTGGAGTAAAATACCTGGTGGGCTTGGCTGGGCACTGGGGCCTCAGCACAAACTCTTCTCCAAGTTGCTCTGCCCAGTACAGGTGGAGTCTGAGTGTGCTTGGGCACAATAATCTGTTTTGAGTTTGTTTGCCAAAAAATGAAAAAGAAAGATGGTAACAAAAAACAATGGCAGTTTCATCAGAGCAGCTGCAGTTTAACAGAATTCTTAGACTTCCACATGTGAACAGATTAAAATAATAACATTACTCTGTTTAAAGAAGAACATCAGGAAAAGGAGCACTTTAATCTGATAGTGATAATTGCTGTAGTTTGTCTGTGCTGCAAGGTTCTGTGAGAGTTCAGCATTTCCAATGTATTGGAACAACAAAGGTACCTGAAGCAGATCTTAATGGTTCAGGTCTTGTAGCAGTGCTACCCCCACACCTGAGCAGGTGGTTCTGTATTAGGAAAAAAAAGTTTCGGCTTACCTTTGAACACGTAAGGAAGTTAAACTAGAATTTCTCTAGCCTTCTCATTGCAATTGGCTCAGTGCCAGCACAGAAGCAGTGGTTGGGCTGTGGAGATGCACCTCAAAACCTGTTAACGCTTTCAATTGGCAGTTTGCCGATGAAACACTCCTAAGTCATTCAATACTTGAGAATGAGCAAAACCGTGCTCTGTGCTTTTGAACCGTGCTCTGTGCTTTTGAGAGTGTTTGTAGCAAGGTCTCAGAGGTTTCTCTAACACCTGTGCTCAGCTTTTCTTTTGTTCTATGATGTTTATTATTTTTGTCATTATTAAAACCTTTTACTTTACAAAACACCCCTTGAGAGCCATCTCGCTAATTTTTAAGCTACTTTCTGTAAGGTGCTGGACACCCTCCGATGGTCTTGAACCCTCTGAGACCTAATTCAATCTGGTTTTCAGAGAAAATCAATAAGGTATCTCTTGCTTTCCCTTTGTGTATTGTCCTTGAGGCTGCCCATTTCCAAAGCACTGGCCTTTATTTAGGTATTTCTACCTAAATGAGTTAAAGTCTGTACTGCGATGAGAGCATGGTCCAAGAAGCGACTGCCCACAGAAGTGTGAATGCAGCTGCAGCTTCTCCACCAGCTGTCCCAACACCACCCTGCCCACAGGTCACAGCCTCTCTCCTGGGCAGCCTTTTAGAGACATTTCAAGCTGCATGGCCACAGTGCAGAAATGCAGATTTGTGGTGACAAATCCTCCTTGCTGGGTTGCCTCCTCAGTGTGAGAGACGAAGGTGTCAGTAGTAGGTGCCATTGGTGACTGCGGCTGTGGTGTCTGAGTTAGTACAGGCAAGAATCCTGTTTGATTCCCTGGAAGCAGTGGGACCTCAGACCACTGTCCTGTTGCTCCTCACTGTGCGTGTGCAATTCCATGTGCTCACACAACACAACCACTGGTGTTCGCAGAATTTTGACTTTGCACCGCACGGGGCTCTTGCAGTGGGCACTGTGAGCGGGCGTGCCTGCCACGCTGCTTTTCCTCTGACATCCAGCTCCTGGAGTGTCCTAGCTGCCCCGAGAAAGGCAAGGGATTGAAGAGCTAACACAGTCTGCAACCCACAGCTCAAATTTAGACACAAGTGTGAGCATAAGGAGCAGTGGGAATGCATCCCTCATGGCCTGTTTGAAATGAGCCTTGGAAGAACGCCAGTGCCATGGCGTGCATTCATCCCGACTGCAATTTGCTCTGGAGTTTCTCTGTGCAGTGTAACACTCATTCTTCGTGTTTGATAAATGGCACCAATGTGAAATCACCTAAAAGACTGGGGCTTGAAAGGCAAGTTTAGGGTAACTTAAAAAAAAAATTGAATTCCTTATAACAAATTAGATTTTTGTCATTTTCTTAAGGGACCTTTTAATAGGAGGAGGCATGTGGAACTATGAATAAATTAAACAAATGTCACATACATTGAATTTGAAGGCACAGTCCAATTTTTTTTCTCCCAGTTCAGCTTTTAGTTTTTATAGAAAAAATTCCAACTACTTGTGGTTAGTTGGAGTTCCTGGCACTCCTGGCATTATACAAGAATTAACCAGTCTGCTTTTCATGGAAAATTCAGGTTTTGACTGTTCAGAAGTAAAAGAAAATCTTCAAGACTGAAATCAAGCAACACTAGAGGACTGAAGTGTGTGAAAATGTCTTGGTTAGATAGAAAAATAATGCCCAAAGCAAAGTTAAGTGCTCTTGGAGACTCCAAAAATATTATTGTTACATCAAAAAGTTAATATAAAGACATCATTTTTATTTTCTGCTTTTTTTAATAGCAGTTCAGAAGTATAATTTTATTACTCTGTGCCAGAATAGCTGTAACAACTGCAGTTACAGTGATAATAAAAACACAGCTTTAGATGGAGAGGGGAAATTAATTAAAATCAAATTTTAATAATGTTTAACAATCTAATAATTTTTCTCCAAATAGTAAACAAATGATAAGGAAATAAAAACAATACCCAAACAACCCAGCTGTGTGTAATGGAAGTTTTGGAATCCCAGAGTAAGGTCTAATTAGTCATAAGAGGATGACAAATAGGGCCCCAATCCAAACAGTTTTAGCCAGTGAATTGCCTGACTGAATGCAAATGCTCTGATACTTAGAATTACTCTTGTAAATGGCTGCAGAAATAGTCTCAAAATAAATAATAATCATAGTAATGCATTTCTTCTGTACAATTCCTGGAATTCTTGGAGATCATTATTACTTTGTCATGATGTTTGGTGGCAGCAATGCTTAAAAATACTCATTTGTAACTCAGCATTTGCTGTTATTAGACCCTCCTTCCAGCTGCTGGTCACTGCCAGCTCCTGTGACCAAATTTTTCATTCTGGATGTCAGGCTGTTGCACATGGGCTGTGCTCGAACACTTGTCCCTTTAGGATCCCACTCAGGGCCATTCTGGGTGCTTGCTGTGGGGTGCACTCCAGCACTGGGACATTTCAGAAACCCCAGCGCTAGCCAAGAAACACCACCGCTAGCCCCCAAGATCATCCCTTCATGCAGAGCTGATACTTCACTCAGTGCAGTTTGCAAAAGTCATCTCCCCTGCACATGCCATGCCTGTCAAAGGCACTTGGCTCATCTTGCATTTTTAAGTGATATATTCATGTTTGTTAATAGAAAGCTGCTTTTCCTAAAATGACAGGAAAGAAACACTATAGGCCAGCCTATGAGAGGACAGCACTGGCTAAAAATGTCAGGAAGATGTACACCAAAGGAAATTCTTGCTCTGGAAGCTTAAATAACAGAGATGATGATCACATAGTTTCTTGTGTGAAATAATAAACTGAAGTTGTATCCTAATAACTTTCTTTCCTAGGTCACACTGAAACCTCAATGGCACACTCCTTGTCATAAATATAAAAGATACTGCCCTGACTGTAAAAATAGTGTATTTTAGGGAAATGAAATGTTCTTCAGGGCAGCAGTCTCTGGCTGTGTGTCCCATCCCTGAGCACTTGCCTGCTCCCTGTGCCAGTGATCTGAAGAAATCTCCTTGGCTCTTCCCAGTTAAATGTGGCCTCATGCCCTTCCAGCAATGGCACAAAGGAGATGGCGAGAGTAACTTTCCCTCGATTTCTCCCCTACCAAAACCCTTGCTATGGAAAATTTCAACATGACAGTCTGGGTCAGGCACACAGAAAGCACACACATGGTGTACACATGTAGCAGGTCTTGGAGAACACCAGTTGCCTTTTTCCATTCCATCTGGCAGGGCTGGTGTGTCTTAGGCAGCCAGCAAAACAGAAAATTTTGGGCAGAAGACAGTATTGCATTCCTAGTTAGACACTGACTGATGGATCAGTATGAGGTAAATCAGCAGATAGATGGTTGCGTGTTTAATAGATGTACTGAAGAACAAAATCTCTGTATTTTTTATTTTTTTGATGCTGTTAACATCCCTTAAAATTCTAACTGATAATATCTCTTCAGTTTTTGATGAGTGTGATTGGAAAGAGCTGTGTCTAAATTGTTTGGACATTAAATGAGGATGGTCTCGAAAATAAAAGACTTCTTTGTGTACAAATAAAAGAACTACAGTTTAGCCAGATTTAGATTTTGCAAGGCTTTTGCAGAGTCATTTTGCAGAGTCATTACAAACTGGTCCTGAAAAAGAAAGTGGTAATTACATAGCATAAATAAAATGTAATTCCAAAACAGTCTTGAAAGGCAAATAGGTGTGAATTTTGGAGGTCATCACTGTGAGACACTGAGGAAAACAGACCTACTACCAAAGCATTAATATCTCAAATTCTCGCCACTGATAGTGGTCTCATTACCCTTGATCAAAACATTATTTAGGTCCTTAAAGAAATTTAGATATAACAGAGTGTGAAAATGTTGTAAACTCCTCTAAGCAGTGAGTCATATAAATAATATAGCTCCCAAAAGCACTGTGAGGGAATTTAGAGATAGTATATTTCTATTTCTATTTCTATTTCTATTTCTATTTCTATTTCTATTTCTATTTCTATCTATTTTAAAGAGCTCAAGTAGTTCAAGCACATAAGTATGTTTTAAGTGAACCCATACTTAGTGTCTCAATAGTCTTGCAAGATCAGCTTCTGTATTCTCGATTATCATGACTTACAGTGGTTTATCATCACAATATGAATCCAGTTTACTTCAACTACCCTAATGTCAACAGCATGACTTAAAATATTCCTCAGGGACAAAGACTGGATGTATTTTGCATATTGCACAAGTAATACCTGAAAGAAAAATGAAAAAGTTGCACAAAGTTAATTATGATTGTGATTGTTAACTTTGGTCATATAAAATGGTGTCCAACCAGCATGTTCTCCCTTTTTTTAATTTCAGTGATCACAAACTTGCATAGGAACAGCAGCTGCATAAATGAATCCTGTGGTTCTGGAAATCAGTCAAATTGCATATGTAAATATATGGATTAAATGGAAATTTCATTAGGTCAGGCACAAGTTTCATCATCCATGTGCACACACACATACACACGTATGTCTGAATATCTGTCAACTTTGTCTATAAATATACACATATATGTCTCAGTGCACATTAGGTGCACTAATACCACTTCAGTTTAAATCAGACATGTATATCTAGATTTACTTATCAGAACTATCTTACTGTCTACAGAACTGTCTATCTTACATTTATTTATCAGAACTTGACCACTGTCCATCTATGTATACTTAGAAATAAATAAGTAGCTGTATTTTTTTTTTACCTTTATATTTTTAAAACTACACAGTTTAGAACTTTCAAAATGCACTATATAAATACACTGAGGTACCAGAGTACTTTAATGCCAAAAGCAATATGCCAGAAAACACAAAGTTTTCTGAGAACTTGGAAACAGAAAATTTGATACAGATTGAGTATCTTTAACTTCTTTCAGGGGCCACGAGAAGGAGAATTTCTGGCTCCAGGGGCTGGTTATACCTTTGAAGAGCACAAACTCCACCTAGTGATAAGTTTAGTGGTGAAATTTTAGAAATCTAACAATTCTAAAGCACAGTCTCAGTTGTATGGCAAGACTATAAAAATGAGAAATTTCAGCTTAAGCTGAAACATTAAATCTTTGAGAAAGTAAGAAAAAAACCAGAGCAAGATGTACTATTAATGTTTCTAGAATTTTTTGCTGCTCATCTGTTTATGAAAACACTTCAGTAATAAAAAATCTTCACATTTTTATCATAAATATTATGAACTTGTTAAAAAAACTTCCAAGTTAACACATATGTGCATGTAAATTGTTTTATTTGTTTAATCTTTTTTATTAAAAGTGAAGACATTTAAAAAAGACATTGGAATGGGTTGATGTGTTCCTGCTTCTTGCCGAGCAAAGTGTGTGGACAAGACAAATGTACCAGTCCCTGAAACTGCTCAGACATACAGCAGTTTACAGCCCATTACATAAATTTCTGTAGCATTAGATTTGAGGGTAATTCCCATTTTAAAGTAACATTTCTCACTAAATTCGTTCACCTTTAAAAAAAGAAATCGTCCTTAAAGTAAAAATTTCTGTGACTGATCTCCCCTTAAAAAAAAATTATTAAAGCTTATTTAAATTAATGAGGGCACCATTTACTTTATTTCTCCTTTTGCACTTTACTCTTCTCAACAGTATCCAAGTAGAAGAGAAACCACATGTGCAGTCAGAAAAATAAGAAAATATGTAAATATAATGGAGGAGAAAAGCTCCTCATGTAAGGTTTACTGCAGAACCCACGAGTAGCCCTAAGAAAAACAGAAGACACAAAAGGATCCTAATTTACTCTGGTAAAGGATGACCCAAGCATCCAGGTTTTTGGTAGGATGAGTATGGTAGCACAGAGGAGGCCCCATGAAAGAATCTGGGCACCTGCCATACTTAGAAGGAAAAAGCATTCAGGTGAACCAACCCCTAGGATGAAAACAACTCTGGACACTTCTGACCTATTATATAAAATTTAAGCAATTCTGAATCTAGGAAAAAATGAAGAACTGGAAAGCAATCAGCCCAGCTGTCCCACCTTTTACCAGTTCACTGTGTGGTCAGGGCTGACTCTGGGGTCACCAACCACCAGGGACCAGCAAAGAGACCTCCAGGGCAGAAGAACACGCATAAAGGGGAAGGAAGATACATTAATGATTTCAGGGAAATTATTTATCATGTGTGTGTTTACTCTGGGAAAATCAATGACTATGTATGCAAAATAAAGTATATAAACAGGAGCTTTTTCTGTACTCGGCCTGCACAATATTTTGGACGAGATATCCCTGAATTGGCTGAACAAAGAATTCCTGCCTCTTAATGCTACAGTGGTGTTAAGTAGTTTTTATTTGTACTGATTTTTGACTCCTCCTGCTAAGTGTCCATCTGAAGAAAAACCAGTCTGCCTGAGAAAAACATGAGTATTTACCCCATAATGATCAGTTTGTCATACTGATGCCACAGTAGCCCTGGTTGCATTATTTTTCTGTAAGAAAAGCTTCACTGGAAACTCATTAAGGTGTGGATATTCCGAGAATATATGATTAGAATCCAAGTGAAACAAGAGTGAGGGTGTCCAGTTTTCACTGAGCCTGATTCAGAGAGGAGAGAGGCCCATCAGCTTATGCCAATTTCAGCAGGAGCAAAGGTTTTCAGCACCTCTCAGAAATAAAAGCTTTCTCCCAGTTTGGCAGGATACTTCTGTACTTACAGTTTCCACTGGGACTGCTGCCATGCGTGAAATTAGGCACATACTCAAGTAACTTCTTCCATAATGGCCTACAAGTTACCTTGAAAGTTTCACTGCTGTATTTTCTAAGTCAAAACAGAAAGAAACATGTATCTTTCTAAACAAGTGAGTACTTTCAATATTCTTAACTAGGTTGATAAACCAAATGATATATCAAATATTATAATTTTGCAAGAGTGTCATGCTGGAAGTGGTACTGTGTAGACAGAAACAGAATAAAATTATTTAGAAAAAGTCCATGAAATGCCTGTATTCAACTTTTCACATAAACCCCCCCCATATTTTGCTTTAGAACATCAACAGGTAAGGCCACAGAACTCCAGCAAGGTGCTGATAAGCATAACATTTTAACTATTAAAATTAACAATAAATACCAAGAAAATCATCTGCCTATTTAAAATTACAGCAATCAAATCAATTTTAAAAAAGCAGCCATCAACATCTCGAGTCATAACTTGAAATGTTTTCAAGTAAAAATTGCTCTATGTGCTTTAAGACTGTCACATTCTCGTATATTCTAAGAGTGTTACAGCAATATACAAGTATTAACTTTCATCCTTCTGTTCTGGTTAGTTGCAGTTTCACTGGAATTTTCCAGTGTATGATTCTGATTTTCATCCTTAGTGTCTTCACCAGATAAATCTTCCTTTTCTTTTTCCTCACTCTGCAATGGCTTTTCAGAGCTGTCTTCCTTTCTGCTACATTCAGTCTTCTGGCTTGTCAGTGACTTTTGCCTGAACAGGGAAAACTGAAGTGAAAAAAACAGGTAAATTATATGACTGAAAGAGTTAGCAGTGAAATTCAAGATTAAAAAAAAACATAAACCCCTTTGTATATACCAAAGTAAAATGAGGTTGGCAGATTTTGCCTTGGTAAATTTTTTTTTTTTTTATTTCAAGACGAAATGACTAAAAAATGTCAACGGGAAACATTTGCAATATTTGAAATGTGGTAAACTAGCACATGGGAATCAGAAAAGTTAAAGTGATTGCATTTTGTCAAACTACACATTGTACAGTTTGTATAAAATGCTCCAAGTGGTGCATTTATTTGGGTTTCTTTCAAATAAGAACCTGAGGCAAGGTCCAAAAATAAAACCCCAGGGCAGTAAGTGCTTACTATGCCTCCTGATAAACGTGTGTACTGCCATTAATGACAGTGCTTGTGCTCAGTGAGACCATATGTGTCAAAGTTAACTGATGCTTAGGGTCTTTGGTCAACAGGAAACTCAGCAGCCTCTGCAGGAGCCTCCAGATCCTAGAACCTGCAAGAAATTCCGTATCAGGTACTCCTCAACATGCTCATGGACATACCTAAGAGATATATATGATCACAAAATCAGTGCACGTTGCAAATAGATGCAAGGTCAACGACCTCAGCTTCTGTTTTCAGAGACAAATAGGGGAGGAAAATCTTTTTAGATAATGTCCCATAGGAATCAAGTCCGAAGTTTTCACCTCACCAGTATGTGATGTGATAAACAATCTCTTTCAGGGACATGCCATCCATGAAGAGATCATAATGGGCTTTAAGTAATTTCTATTATTCAGACAATTTAAAGTTATTTTATCAAAAAATATAATCAAGTCCTAAACAGAAGGAACAGGTTACTCAACATTTTAATTATCTATGCAGATCATGTGAGTTGAGGTATTTGCTTTGGTAACTCCCCACTGGCTTCTTGATCACTGGCAAAGCTAGAAAGAAACATCAGGCCACAAACCTTTATTCTCCCCACAGTCCTTCCATTTTTTTGGTCATCAGTGTTCTCTGAAGAATTGTTCACAGTGTGATTGTCAGTGCTTTCCTTCTCTACAATAATATAAATGTTTATATTAACTTTCTTCTGATTCATGCAAATCAGAAAAATATCCCAGAAAAGCAGAAAAAAATTGCTCTTTGGATTATTTTTGAAGCAGAGGTCACTAAATAAAACTTAAAAAGCAGTCAGACTGTTCAGTAAAACTTGATGCTCAGCCTAAAAATACTATTTTTATTTTTTAACCGCTCCGTATAATGTCCTGATATTACTCTCCAGATGCTTGATTTTTAAGAACAGAACACTTATGGCAGTGACAATATATAACATATTTTTACTCAGCACCCACAGTTTCCTCTTGCTGACAGGAGACAATGTCTTGCACACTTATTTATAGTGTATTCTAATTTGGTAAAGCTGACTTTTAGGGCAGGAGTTATGGTTCAGCATGAATTTTACTCCCAAGAAACAATTCTGGGAAAGGAAAAACTTTCCATCTCAGTTGATGTTTCTGTGTTTAAATTTTCCTATACTCCCTGTATGAATCACATAAATTTTGAACTTAATATCAAAACTTCCAGATCACTGCATAATGGAAAAATATTTAAGCATCCCTTCTGTATAAGCCATTTCCATTACAATCTTGAAAATAAATAGGGTAACTTTTTCATTTTAAAGGCTGTGATCTGTTTTATACCACACTTGTTATTTTCTTTCAAGAGAACCATTCTAGATTATTCCAAAATTTCTAAAATAAAAGAAGTCCTACACATATAGGGCACCCAACTTCATGTTCCCCAGCTTTTCCAAAGGAACATACAGTTCTCATAATCTGCCATCAAAACTGCAAGGAGCTTCTAGACTTATATCTTCAGCATCCTGGACAGTGTTCAGCAATTATCACATTTCACCTACAATAATCTCTTTGTGAATGAAATGAGGAAATGTCAACTGAAGAAGATGGGGAAGAATTCTGAGAAGCTTCTTGATTGAAGTGAGGCACAGAGCACCTAAAGAATTTGCCTGATAGATAATAAAATTACCATGACCTTGGCACTGCACAGCCAGAACTTAGCAGGATACAGTCCTGCTAAGAGAAAGTCCTTCTCATGGACTTTCACTTCCTCCAACATGTAACTGGGAAAAGTATTCATTTCTTTCAAATCATTAACAACTAATAATGGGGGATTGCCCCTCAAATTTCATTACCTCTCAAGAACTGTTTTACCAACCATGAACAAGAACTATGTTGTCCAGTATTTTTATAATATTATTTAGAAAACTTTTATCTGTCTTTAGAATGTCCAGTTCTTAGGAATTGTATTCTTACCCTGCTGAACGATGGTCTCTTTCTGAGTAGTCTCCTCTGTCTATAGATTAAAAAAAAAAACCAAAACAAAACAACAAAACTCTTTCAAATTTTTTTTTAAGATGTTTAACAATAAATACCTACATGTGTTTCTCCCTCTACAGAAACCACCCCGAACAACAACTTTGCATTTACAGAATAGCTACACACGTTTCAAACTGAAGTTACTTATAGAACCAAATTCTTTCAGAGACCAGTAACTTAACAGGCCCTTACCTCTCCAGTTTCCAAAGTGCTACTACTACTGCTTGTCTCTCCCTCAGGTGGTTTACGATCCTTTTTGGTTTCAATTTTTTCCTCTTTTTCATCTTCTTTCTCTGTTCCCTCTCCTGCTTCATCTCCTTCTGTTTCCTCTTTTCCTCTTACTTCTATTTTTTCTTCTTCTTCCTCTTCTTCTGTTTCTTCTTCTTCCTCATCATCATCTATTTCTTCTATTTCTTCATCTCCAGACAAGTTTTGTTCCTTGGACAAAATTGCCAAAACATAATTTTGAAACTCAGTCTCTACAATGATCGTGATCCTCATCCTACACTGGTTCATCACACACCAGTATTTGACTAAGAACAGGAAAACTCAAAAGGAAATGTTCTAAGGAGTAGATCGAATAAGAACAGACACAGGAGACCTCAATTAAAATTTGCTAATTTAATATATTTTTGAAAAACTGACCTCCAGGGAACATTAGAAGTGCAGCCAACTTATTCTTTGCCAACATATGCCTCCTTAAAGGAAAAGCAATGAAAACAACTTCTTTTTGGAAAGAAAGTATTTCTTTTAAATGTTTGAAATTAGCATAATTGACACAAACAGCTGTTACGGTAGGACACGAAATAGATTGACTCTATATAGTCAGAAGAGAAAGAAGGCTTTATTTATAATTTTAACTATTTTTTTTATAAAGTGCTGCACTAAAAAAGTCTATTATTGGTCCATAGGACTGACATTTCTCTCCATTGGTTCAGGAATAGGAAACAACACTTGGGGACAGTTGGTATGGGAAAGGGAACACTGTTTACTTAACCAGTTTTGAGAAACGGAGAGAGATGTTTTGAAAAAGAAACTGTTGACAGCTTTCCCTTGGGAAGAGAGCTAGCAATAGTTAGCAAGCTAAAATTCAGGCTCAGAAATATCAAGCCCACAAGCAGTAGTAATTCCAACACTGAAAAGAAAATTCAAATCTGTTTCTCAAGAAAATTAATGAAGAAATGGCAGATACAATGCTTTGATTCATGTGATTCAATACAGACATTATAATTTGAATTTAAGTTATTTTCAGCCTAAGATAAAACTCCACTATAGTAAAAAAAAAATGGCCAAAGGCATTATAAAATAAATATTTAAAAGCACAAATGTTATTTTTGTAAAATGTGTAAAAAATGAATCAATTATATCCTTCTTACTCCCTTCAATCAGATTGTCATCATGCCAGTATGTACTTAAAACAGCATAAAATACAATATTTAAGTTAGAAACATTTTCCTTCCCATTGCAGAAATAAGGGCCTAAACCAAGGGCTTCCAAGGTCAAATCAAGTGAAGGCGCATCATTGCGCAGAAGGAGAACATTTCTGTTCCACTGCAGCCAATGGTAACTGGTGGGAAGCATCTGCACACTTCTTTTGGAATTGTGGTAGAGGAATGAGTCTTTCATTTAACTCCTTCCTGGACCTGGTTCCAAATGTTGTCTCCTATCTTTCGTTAATGTTTTCCCTAGTCTGTCTTACTTCTTTGGATTTTTGCCTGTTGTCTCCCCAGCTGTTCTCATGGTCATTAGAAGGTAAATTGCTGGTGAGGAGGAGACCAGTGAATGTTTCTAGAAGTTGGAACACAGAGACCTTTGGTGGAACTCCTCTGCTAAGCCCAACTCACATATTCCAGGAATCTGAGACATCCTTACAGGGAACTTAGGGAAACCTGCATCATTCTGGATGCTCACAGCCTATAGCACCTAAAATCACACTAGATGAATTTATTTCAGCAACTGAGCCATGCTCCTCATCCAAAATAAAAAAGGTGGAGGAAAGAGACACTCCTTTTACTCCAAGGAAACCACCTGTTTAACTGAACAACTTCCCAGACTGACTCTGTTTCCATTTAGTGCAGCTTCTCACAGGTGTCTCTGGCTGTCACCTCATCTGTTCAACTCCTAAAATAGCACATTTTGCATCGTAATTCTGATAGCACAGTTCTATTAGTGTTACTTCTTCTTGCCCATTTACAGGCATGTTTTGGAGATTTTACCAATGGTAGGGAATGATCTGAGAATGTCATACTACAGATATGCTTTCACCTTAAAGGAGGAATCTGACCATTCAAACTTATACCTGAAGAATTTAATAGCTTAAGAATCAAGGCTACTAATAAAAGTAAATATATGCGTATATACATGTATTATATGTATATGTTATATGCATCTATTATATATACCTATAATCTCTTCATTATTCTCTTTCATCATGCTTTAGGGGGATTATTTTTTTATTTCACTCAAAATTCCTTTTTCATAAAAAGATAATGCTGAAAGAATACCTTCAATACCGCTAAAGTTGAGACACAGAGAAGCTGTCTGGGCCAAGGTCACATACAGAAAGTCAAAAGTAGTAAAGAGCATACCAGTGAAATATTTCAAACTGGTTTCATTTAGGCTTGAAGTTCCAGTTTCTTCAAGGAAAAAAACATGGTCATTACTATGAAACAGCCTTAAACATTTTGTACCTCTAGTATAATAAATGAGTAGAGTAGAACTGCAGTCTAGAAAATATAACCTTGCAGATTTAACACACTACACAGAATTTCGTAGAGCTGTTTTTGCTGATTTTTTTTCATGCATTTATTCTGGTTTTCTGTGAATCCAGACCTTCATAACTAGACATTCTTAAACATAAAATTGCCGTTTCCAAGCTTACTTGCACTGGTTTTGGCAAAAAAAATGGCTACAGCTGGTTTTTCTTTGGGCAGATTAATACAGAATAAAGACATTTCTTTTCAGAATGCTCTATAAAAATGCCGTCCTATATCCACGGGAGAAAGGGGAAAAAAACTTCACTCTGTTCTGTACTGTTGTCTCACCTGGTGCCATGCTCTGGCTAAAAGACTCACTGAAGACTGAGACATATCTCATGGTAGACCTTGCTCAAACAACAGCTGCAAACTAGGTTTCTCTGTATTTCTGTAATCATTTCATTGTGGACCCCTCCTGCTTAGTTTATGGAAACAGCTCTGGCAGATGGGCTGCTCATAATTAGCATTTCAGAAGGGAAGGCTTATGGTATCTTTCCACATCTCCTCAAGAAGTCAAAATAATGTTTGCCACCACCATTTGATATTTTTCGGGAAGAAAATCTCAAAGCCACTGATGGGACAAATTTAGCTGCAGATCTTTTAAAAATCTGGTGAAAACTCAGTGATGAAGAGAGCTGAAATTACTATGTCTACCACTTGAAGTGGAGAGTTCTAGGAAGCTCTGGTTTACAGAGATGTTTCTGTTTCCAGTTGCCATGGAAACTGTTAAAAATACACAGAGAAACTCATTAAAGAGAGTTGAGAATGAGGTAGGTAGCTACATGTCTGTTCCTGTGTGGTGTTCTGCCAAGCAGCCATAAACCAGCAATTGCTTAGCAGAGTTTTTAATCATCTAAGGAACAGATTTCTCCGTTACCTGCCCAGCTCATTAGCTTGACATGCCCAAAAGAATTCTCATAGCCCTTTTACATGTCTAGAGGATAAATGCATGGCATAAATACCAAGCAGGAATTTCCCTATGAAGTAGAAGACTCTGAGTAGATGGGTGTTAGGTCCAAGGGGGTCAGGCAATGGGCACAATGCTTCATATGGGCCTGAACATTTCTGGGGCACTAGTAAAGACAAATACAAAACACATTCTACAGACTGTCTTCTTACTTTGATGCAGGACTGAAGAGGAACAGGCAGAGGAATCATATCCTATGCTAGCTGTCATTCTCCTCCCCAAAAATGTGCTCATCCATGTCACTCCTGAACTGTCCATGCTGGGGAAATGCACCAGGTTAACATTTTACTAAAACAGCATTGAAAGTAACAATACCAACCCTGATCTTATACACGATGAGTGAAAAAAAAACCCCCAAACCAAACAACTCAGTTTACCATTTGTGAGTTGGAGGTACATGGATGGGTTAGACATGTAACATTTTCTTGATACTGACCAGGGTGACGCAGTTCATCACACACACACAAACACACACTCACACTTTGATCAGAAGGCATGAACTAAAACTAAGTTTATTTAAAAGAATTTGACTCTATTTTATAGTATTTCTACAAAGGCCAGGGATTGGGGGAGAAGGTTGACACCTCTCCCCATCCCACTGGTCAAGACAAGAGTCCATCAGCTGTCCATATCTCTAAGAACAAGAATGAAAACTTTCCTTGAAACTACAATAACATTAGCCAGTGTTTACAGACCAGAGCATGAGAAAGAACCCAAAACATGAAACTGTGAAACAGAAGAGAAGGCTGAAAAAATCAGGGCGACACCAGGGTGTTAAGGCATCGAATGTGAAGTGAGTGGAAATACTGCCTGATAAAATTGTTAGTAAAGCTAAGATTCATACTGCGTAGTTTCTTACTAAGCAGTTCCAGAGACAGCTTAACACCTTAAAGTCCACACAGTGTTAGCCACTTGTCATCCGGCATTTGAACTGGTTTTCATTTTATTGCTATTAATACAGAGAAATTATTAGCTCAGCTACTCTAAGCCTTAGAGAAATATCCTTCACTTTAATGATTACTAAAGAAAGCTGTCCAGTTTAAAGGCTGACAAAATTCAAAGATATGAGTACTCAAATGAGAGATTTAGCAGCTTATCCTTCCACTTAACAAGCAACAAGGCAGCCAAACTAAGCTTTCCTTATATATTGTCACGGAGACAAACAGAAAAGCTCAGCTAAATACACTTACAAGAATTTCTAGTAAAAAGCTGAGCCTACCATAACTTGTCTAAAAGTCAACACCTACACTTCTACTAGGTTATATTGGTTTCCTAATTACATAGTTTTATGTAAAGAGCACTTAATATGTTACCTGATACTTATTACACTCCCTTAATGCTGCTGTCGCATGAGTATCTTGAAAAACTAAGGCAATGCTGCACTTGTCATTTCAAGCAGACTGTGCAGTGAAACCACTGGAAACCAGGTTTATGTCAGATGGGAGTTTCTACAGTTAAATGTCAAAAACTGAACTTTAAAGATAGTTATGCCTTCTTGTAAATACGATGGAAGAAAACATATTGAAGTAGCAGTTGCCACGTAGTGAGACACTGATTACCCTGGACATGTGGTGACTAATTACCACAACAGTGCCCTCCAACAGGATGGCATCATCCTGGGATAAAACAGTGAATACACAGCTGAAAATGGTATTGGTAGAGACTGACTGAACAGACTCATTTTCCATTAAGTCTTTTCAGCCCATACTTTGCTACACAACATATTTTATTTACTAAAAGCCAAACACAACATCCTACAAGTCTCCACAGACCCGTGCACTTTTGTCACAGGCTGGCAGTGCACATACTTTGCATTAAGAGGATTAATCAGATTACATTTATTAACCAAGGCTTTAGGTGTCATCCTGAGACTGCACACTGCTATTTATTACACTGAGTAGACAGTAATTTTTTAGGACATTCTCTTAAAGATAATTTCAGCTGGCTTTGGTGTAATTATTCTGTGGTTTGCCAGCTTGCTGCAGTAGGTGTACCTGGAGAAAGATATATCTCTGCATTCTTCTGTGAATAAAAACAACTACTTACCAATGTATAAAACTGTAACTTAAAACTACATTCTGAAGAAGTATTTGTACTTTCAGTTTTTCACTACAAATTTAAATAGAGTTATCTATCTAAAGGTTTCTCCTCCCAGAAACTCAGAACATATTTTTTGTTTGTTCCCCAAGATAAGTCAACATCTGAAATAGCTCAGATGTACTACAACTTTCATATATAAAACCATTACCTTCTCATTAAAGTTTTCTTTCTTTGGAGGAGAAATAGAAAATATAAATTTCCAAGCAAAAAGGGAAAAAAAACCCCTCTATAGAACCAGAAATAATTTTAAAGTGTTTTGTGAAAACCATAAAACAGAGTGTTTACATCAAGTATAATCTCTTATGAAGTATTTCACACAATAACATAAATACCCTCTAATATTTAGTCACTCAGAAATAGCATACCAAAACAACTCCTGGGTATTTAAGCAAAACAGGAGAAATATAACGAGCAACTCCAGAATATGTTGGTGTTATCTAAAAAAATTACTGTGTCTCTGGAAGATATTATGCTATAGAAAATGAATTCTTAATGCTAGCAGACACAGAGAAAAAAAATTACTTGGGAATATTGGCCCACACTTGGATGTAGATTGTGCATATTTTCCAAATTCTTACAGAAAAAAACTTAGTGTCTGGAGTTCGTCATGCAGCTCCCACATATTTGCAAGTGAATGAGGACAGTCACTACTTTCTGCTTTTATTGGGCACATAGCTTAGAGTACTGCATGCCTCTCCCAAATCCTGCACTCTTCATTAAAATCCTGCCTTAATCATGCTGGTTTTCATTCAGCGCTTTGATAAAAACACTGGTAAAGGCAAATTTTTGCCAAAGCACCAAAGCAGACAGGAAGGCTTTTTGAGATTCTCTTACTACATTCTTCAAAGAGCTTGTCCATGAGTCACTGCTACCTCCACAGACTGCAAAATGGGGTCTTGAGGGGAGCCCACATTTCATAATACTCTGATAGAAAAGTGGCAATTTTCTCACAACCATTGCTAGCCTTTAAACCCATTCTCATTTCATAGATTTTTCAAGGCACACCCAACTCAGTAACGCAAGTGCCACCAACTTCCCATGGAATTGTTCTCCATGTCATGCCAGCATTTTTGAAAGTTTTCCCTCAGCCACTGCAAGGCTGGCTTTAAAGCACAGCTTGACTTCTTTCTGTACCCTTGATACAAGACACGTCCAGGTTGGCTTTGTCCTTTTTCTCCTCACAGATGATAATGAAGTGCCTTGTAAAAGAGGTTAAATTTTGCAGCAGTTCTGCTGCTGTGTTTCTAATTATGAAAGTAGTTTTGTGCCTTGGATAGATGCTGGATAGAATGAAAGTGAAGTATTTTATACTTCCTGTAAGAAAGCCAAGCTCTGCCAGGGTGGCTCGAAAGTTCCTTTTTGGTTGGTATTTATTGTTCACTTTCCAGCTGAACAGCACAGGCTCTTGTACTAACACTAGTACACAGGGGGTTTGAAAGATTACTCTTCAACACCACCGTGATCTATGTCCTTAGAAAAAGGGTGCAGATAAAGGCTTTGTTTAATATAAATTTCTTTTTAGAGCTACCTTTGTTTCTCTCTCTCACACTGTCCATATGACAGCACAAATACTTCACATTTCACACAAACCACAAATGAGACTCTGTGTGAAAGGTGTGGCAGTCATGACAAATTATAAGGCTCTAAATCCATACCATTGAACCTGGGACACTCCAGCAGACAGCCCTGCAACATACCACAGACAAAAAAAAAAAAATTCTGATTTTTCAATGCTGGAGAAATAAGAAAACCAGAATGGCAAATATTTTTACCCTAGACATTTCAGGGCCTTGATAAGAATCATTTTTATAATTAAGCATGGGGGTTTGAGATAGCAGTATTAATATTTATTTAAATTGTTACAGCATGAGGTATATGACAAGCAAAAAAGCAATGAGCACTATCATAAACCCTTAAAAAAAGGAGAGCGATTAAGTGTACTTGCTTCTTCTTTTGGCAACAGAAAAACAAAACTTCTGTCACTCTGCAATGCAATTTTCTGATGCAAAAGCTGTCTCTCCAAAATCCTTTCAATATGCAAAAAGTTAACCTCTCCTGTCTCCATTAAAACATAAATAAGTGTATAAAAATGTTACAGCTCAGTGAGTGACTTTGGATCCCAAACATCCTCAGAACTTTACTGAGCACAATACTATGGGTTTTCCATTTGTGCAAGCAAAGAATTTGCTCAGTTGCTCACAGAATGCCACAGTACTAAACAGTGTCACTTCCACAATTAGAAATTAGACAAAAAAATACCTTTTCACATTTACTTTGTCCTATTTTGGCCTTTTTACAAATCCTTAATGTTATATGAGAGATAGGATCTAGAAGGTAGTGTAACCTTGGGAGAAAATAAGCTAAAATTTATATTAAAAGATGCCTAAAGGTAAGCAAAACTAGGAGGGAAAAAACCCTAAAAGCAATGAAAACAAAAACTACATGTCCTTTCTGCATAATTCTGAAAGGCCTTGTTTTAAAGAATATCCATGTACTCATCCTGATAAGAAACTAAAACAAAAAATAATGAGTGAAACCTTGACATTTTATGGGGTTTGGAGAAGGAAGTTCTTCTTATTCAGCATCAATTATGCAAAGAGATTTACTATCTGAATAAAAGGTTTGATATGTTCAGCTGTAATTTGTCTGCTGAAATTTTGCAGGCACAAGAGAAGAGCTATGAATATTTCAAAGTCACCCAGAGCACCTTCACCTCTGACCAGAGCTGAGAGGCAGCAGCAGAGCTGCACCTCACCCCTCTGAAAGTGCCCCAGGCATTTGTGTTGGATATCTGCTGCAAAAGGCAGGTGATTCTGTGAATGTCTGTGAGACTGTGCAGGGGATTCAAACTTCTGAGATGAGCTGCAGGAGTGCTGTAGAAATTCACAGGTGCCTATTAACACTTTAAGGATGTCCAGTGTTGCTGTCAACTTCTGTGTTGCTGCTCTTGAATTAAACATGTAGGTGGTTGATTGCTGGTTAACTGGAATTAATAAAACAATAAACCACTTATTCTAGACTTAAACCACAAAACTGAACATTTTTTCCACATGACAATCATTAGGGAATAAATAATGAAGGGGGAATAAATGCTCTTTTTTCTAGTACAAGAATACAAAGACATCAAATTATGCAAATAAAAAGAGGAGTTACTTCTCCAGATAATGTGCAAAGAAATTTAAGAATTATTTTCCAAAACATGCTAAACAGGTTAAAAATTAATTGAAAGAAATTCATGTAAAAAAATGGATGTTAAATGTAATACATATATCTACTGAATCACAAATTATTGAAAATGCTGAATACATTCATTATACTGAATGATTACAGGGGTGAAGTAACACTATATGTTTGTGCTACCCCAATATTCTAATTTTTTTGTTTTTGCCAGGCACTCACCAGTAGCCACTGGTAGAAAAAAAGATAGACAGATCTTTGATCTGGGCAATTGTCTGTTGTTTTCTCTCTCTAATGAAGAATTTTTTTCTCTATTAAAAACTAACTCAGGACTACTTCTGCCATGTTTCTTCAGTACTGCATATAAATCTCTTTGTATGCCATAATAAATACCAAGGATATACTGAATTTTCACAAAACCACAAGTAGCAAACTTAATAAACCAGAATGAGTCAAACTAAATAAAATTCCATTCGTTATGCTGATGAAGTTCCAAAGCCCCCTCAAAGCCCAGAAATGCTGGCACAGAGCACAATTTATGTAACGAGTCTGTGGAAAACCCTTAGAAGTGATGGAGTAAAGCTCTGCTTTTCCCCTACCACAGGAATGATCCACAAAATGACATAAAATCTGTTCGCAAATCAATGAATTTTCATCCAGACAAAACAAAGAGAAGATGCCCTTAAGTTGGCTTCCTTCACTCTCTTGGAAAGCTTTCTGCTATCAGCATATGTTGAGAGAGAAACAACAAATAGTCCTCATTTGCTTAAGAATTGACATTAAATGCTGCAACGAAACAGTAAATGAAGGGTCATTTCTATGTGGAATTGGAAATCACTTGCTTTAAAATGCTCTCTTTTTTCTCTCTCCCTCTCTCTAGGAACTATTTTTCACTACAAATAACAGAGTTGTTTCATTTTTCACAGCCCAGTTTTCTTCCAACAATGAATTCTAGAACCACAAAGAAGTAGATGTCACATCCAAGAAACCCAGTTTTACACCTGTTAAAACAGTTTTCAACACTACTCTAAGTTTAATCACAGTAACATCCTAATCTTTCCTAAAAAAGACAAAATAACACATCACAGCTCCACTTAGTTTGAAAGGGAAGGGTTTTCAAGGGAGTTCAGTGACAACACAGCACGCTGGCAAAATATCCGATGACTCCATTATTAGAGAGAGCTGACTTCTTGGGAAGGGCATTTAACTGATAAAACATTCTCTAACAGAATATGAGAATACTTACCCTGATCCAAAGACACATACTGATGTCAAGACAATGTCTTCCAGAGAATTCCAAAGTTTGAAACAAATTTCACAGGGACAAAATACAGTTACTGGGGTNGTAATTTTTTGTTGTAGTTAGGCACAGCATGTGACTGAAATGATCTTACCTTCAAATGCAGTATATGGAAGGGGTGAGTGAGGCAGGAATAGGATTTACTACTACTGGTAGATCAGTGGCAAACTACTGATCTACTACAGGCTTTTTAGAAAATAAATTCTGGAGACATTGTGTCAAAGATTGTTTAATGCCAGTATCTTACAAAAAATATTAAAATGTTTCATAATCTCAACATATGTATTGCTTCCATTCACAGTTTTATTGAATGACATT
Organism: Donacobius atricapilla; assembly: GCA_013397315.1. Classification (NCBI taxonomy): domain Eukaryota; kingdom Metazoa; phylum Chordata; class Aves; order Passeriformes; family Mimidae; genus Donacobius; species Donacobius atricapilla. The sequence continues at coordinate 366,939 of WBMY01006689.1, forward strand.
TACTCATTTTGATTCCTTTCTTCTTCTCTCTCATTTTCAAGTAGGGTTTAAATAACTATTATTCTAGAGAATGTCAACACTGAGATCTGTTTACAAAAATTTCTCAGCCCACCCACTGGCATAATATTCAAGTAACAATGCTGCATGATGAGTCCCTATGTCTTCATTGGCCAGTTCGGTCCCTAGTGATTGAAAGAGTGATGCATTATCTTGCAAAAAAAACTTGCAAGATTTGTTTGTGTATTTTAAGGAAATAAAAAGTATTGACTTTGTCTTTTCCAAACAGAATTCAGACTTTCTTGCCACTTTCTTTACTATTCCATCTGGCTTGTTGATTTACCTCTTTTTGGAGATTACAAATGGGATTTTTTAGGAGGGAAAACCACAAATCTCCTCCAATGAGGAGAAGCTTTGGCTCTAACCCTGAAAACATATATGTGTTTCACACAGCAACAACATATATTCCCCCTCCTGGAGTACCTCACAGTTAGAGGACTAATGTCATGTAGTCTTTTGTAGGCAGAAATGGAATCTTTTATGTATTGCACAGTACAAACAAATAAAAATACTTTAGAGGTGTGTATTTCAAATTCTTAGTTCTATCTAATCACCAAGTGTGATATTCAAAAATTACCCTGAACTCTAATGTAATCTAGGCCAGATTCTGAGATCTGTGTGTGTCTTTTTGCACAGAATTGTGTGCTGACACTAAAATAAGAAGTCAGCCTTAAGGCCCTTGAAAAGTCCCAGGCCATCACTTACCCAGGCTTGCATTTCCATTTACCTCCCATGTGTGTAAATTTGGTGACTTGTCTTTTCTTTAAGTACTTGAACATTTTACCAATGTATGAACAGAAAAGAAGTAGGGGGAATAAATTATGGAGTGATACCAAGATTCAAAAATAGGTACATTTGCTAATTTGCTGAAACTCCTTTCATGTAAGGCACATTATCAAGTAAACTGTCCTGCAACTAAAATTGGTGTATTGCTGATTCAAAGGCAAAGATTACACTGTTACAATGTATAATTCATTTGTCAGCATGACATTACACTTTAAGAGGCAAACACAGTTTACCTTCTCAGCAATTAACTTTTTTATACATCATATATGATAAACAAAATTGTGAAAATGATTGTATCAATAAAGTATGATTTCTCTCATAACAGTATCCTAAATCTAAACATTTTCTTCAGTCTTTTTCAAGAAATTGGCACTTACATCATATGCATAATAGTATGTTTTGATTCCATGAACACTTTCTTTTAGTTAATAATAATCAATCTGTTTCCTGAATAGACTAAAAATGCATCTCCAGTAGTCTATGCTACTTTAGTGTTAAATAATGAGGTAGCACATTGTTCCAAAATTGTTCTGAATTCTGTAAACCATTTGCTACATGACGTTTGGGTTTCATGTTTTGTTTAGAGCTGTTTGGTAAAGCAGCACTTTCTGTCTTTTTTGGCTTCCTGAGTTTGCTTTTATTTTCTGGAAGTTTAGTGTTGTAATTTTTCCTTTTATCTTTTGCTTTTTCCTCTTCCTCTCCTTCTTCCTCCTCACCCTCATCTTCTTCTCCCTCATCCTCTTCTTCCTCCTCTCCTACATCCCCTTCCTCCTCATCTCCTTGTTCACCTTCTTCCTCTTCACCTTCTCCCCCCTCATCCCCTTCTCCTTCTTCTTCCTTGCCCTCCTCCCTTTTTTCTTCTTCCTCCTCTTCCTCTT
>WBMY01006695.1:0-12712 GCA_013397315.1 Donacobius atricapilla
AGAGGAGCTGTTGACTCCCTCAAGAGCTGGGAGGCCTGGCAGAGTGACCCTCAGCAAATTAGAGAACCAGGCAATCAGCAACCATATGGAGTTCAATAAGGGAAGTGCTGGACTCTGCACTGCGGATGGGGCAACCCTGGATGTATGGACAGACTGGGGAGTGAAAAGGAACCTGGAATCCTGGTTGATGGCAAGTTGAACATGCATGAGCAATGTCTTGGCAGGCAGGAGGGACATCCCTGTCCCTGGGGTGCAGCAGGCCCATCATTACCAGCCAGGCAAGGGAGGGGATTGTCCTGCTCTGCTGTCCACTGGAATGGCACTGCCTCAAGTACTGGGACAGATTGGAGCATTACAGTATAAGAATGATATTAAACTATTAGAGAGTGCCAAAAGAAGGGCAGTGAGGTTGGTGAAGGACTGGCAGGTGAAGCCATATGGGGACTGGCTGAGGCCACTTTGTTCAGCTTGGGGAAGAGGAGACTGAAGGGAGACCTCATTGCAGTCTGCAGCTTCTTCGTCAGGAGCAGGGGCAGACACTGATTTCTGCCCTGTTGTGTCCAGTGACAGGACATGAGAGAACAAGCAGAAGTTGTGTCAGGGGAGATTTAGGTTGTATATTAGGAAAAGGTTTTTCACCTCAGGGATGCTTGGGGACTGGAGCAGACTCCCCAAGGAAGTGGTCAGCACCAACCTGATGCAGCTCAAGAGGTGTTTGGACAATGCTCTCAGGCACAGGGTGTGATTCTTGGGGATGGTTCTGTGCAGGGCCAGGAGCTGGACTTGATGATCCTTGTGCATCCCTTCCAGCTGAGCTTATTCCGTGATCCCTCAAGACTTCGACAATACTCAAAGACCAGAACAGGTGCATGGTCACACTCCCTGACATGTCTGTACACTGAGGTACATACTGTGGGAAGGAAATGAGAGAAGTAGAGGTCTGAATGCATTTGCAGGGCTATGATTTTGTTGGTGTCACAGTGGTGTGGAGAGACGACTCACATGAGTGGAGTGCCCTGGATGAACAGGCATTTTGAGGAAGTGCAGGCTGGAACAGCAAGAAGGGATATTGCATTTTCAGCAGGGATCATCTTCTCCTCTGCTCATGCTGGTAAGATACATGCTGTTGAGATGCATCTGTGCTAGGTTCCCCAGTATGAGAGAGACCTCCCTGTCACACTCAAGGGAAAGGATCAGATGCAGTGGACACAAACCACAACAGGAAATGGCATTTAACATAATAAATGCTGTTGTGAGAAACTACGTTCACTTTAAAATTTCAAAATTTATTAAATCTTAACAAAATACAACAAAATACTGAATAAGGAGAAAAAGCAGCGCTAGGAGCTTGGAACTAAACTGCCATGTGCTCACCCACAAAATGGCTGCTCTGCCTTTTATACCTTCGGTGTTGTATCAGGTAACCCTGGCCCCTCCCAAACTCAGCCAATCAACTCTTCCCCGTCCATTGGCGGAGACTGCTTTTTTCCAACTTGATTGGAGGTCAGATGTTGCCACTCCGCACCGCCTAGTAACAAGCCTTCCCTCCTCCCAAATGCTTCATTCAAGGGGGACAGGTACACGCCCTCTCTTTACATGTCCCAACTACCACGGCTGCCCCTTAGCAACCATACAGGGGCGAAGGGGACTATGGAGAGAACAGAGGACGTCTTAACAAGGGTGACTTGCCTACAGTTACTCCTTTGGTGAGGGTCAGAATCTCAGTATCTACATATGACCTTTTTTATCTTGACCTCTGCTTCAGTCTGAAGGCATGACTTGTCGTAGATTTACCTGAGAATGCCTAAGTACTTGTCGATATCTGCTATTTGAATACTTACTTTTTCCCTTCTTCATAAGTCTTTTCTCTCTTTAATGACCTTGACCTATCAGCATAATTTTTCATAGCAAAAAAAAAATCTTTTTCTCTTAGAACTAAACATTTATCAACTTACAGCCCCATTGCAACAGAAAAACATTTAAAAATATATCTTACTAATAAATAATTGCAGTTGTCTGTAAAGGTGCTGGCTTTGAAACACAATTTCCCAGCTTTTCTTTTCCTTCCCTTCCTCAACAGGTAGTAGTGAAACATTAGTCATTTGAAAATCAGACAAAGGATTTTGATGCATATGGGGGAAAAAGGCATGTTACAAAAATGCTTAAACCTGTCAGAGTGTCATGCCATTGTAGGGAGAAGAGGTAGAATATTAGAGAGTGCTGCAAGAAGTAGTTAATAATAACAAAAAAAGAACTTGGCATCAGGGCAAAGATTAAGCATTCCAATTTGTTGTAACTGATTGAACAGTGTCATCTTTGAAGAAAAGGAACACAAGTAAGGTCCAGGTACACTCCAGTTAGCACTCTGATTGCATGGACACAAGAGATAGGAATGCCTGTCCAAGTCCTCATAGCAGAACAGAAGTTCTGTCACAGGGAAAGGGCAGTAAAATGTGTTCATTATTGGCATGTGGCTGGTGGAGGGAGAGACCCTGATGCAGAAACACTGCTGTGACAGGAGATCTGACCACAGCCTCTTGTCTTCGCGTGCACACCCACTGCTGAGAAATTGCTTGCCCATTTCTAACCCCAAGCAATCCTATAGAATGTCATTCATAAGCAATGAATCTTTCAGAGAAAAGGCTGACTGTTAACACCTTTCAGAATCAATGGAAACAGGACCATGTGATTTAAAAACAGCGAGAAAGGGGCCGAAGAATGTTCAGTGTCTCAGAGATTGGCATCTCTGAGGCTTTGTGTTTACCCTGGGATTTTCTGAGTTGAGAAATATGTAGAAAAAGAGTTCTGTTCTGTCTAAGAATAGAATTTTCTGACTACAAACAATTACTGCTGTTCCTCTAAGCCTCATAGCTCTCCAACTTGCAGTTTACCTACAGTGTTCACTAAAAAAAAAAAAAGTGAGTTATGTACTGATATGCTTTGGAATTAGTCTTTCTTTCTTCTCACTTTTGCATTGCCCAGAGTGACATCTTTTAAGAACCTGACAGATCTGGTTTCTTACTGAGATTTTCTCCCAAAAGGCAGACTGATGATGAGAACAAAAGAGATGAAAGTACTACCAAAAATGTCTTAAGAAGGGAGCAGATTTGGGAAGTGCTTTCAGTGTGAGGGAATGAGGACCTCCCTGAGGAGCTGCTCTTTGTAACCATGCACACTCTATGAATTTAATTATAAGTTTTCTGTCTCTGGAGAGATGTTCCCTGAACTTGCAAGTCAGAGATGCTGAGAAAAGAGTTTTTCATTCATTTAGCCAGATAAGATACCAGCAACTTTTAGATCTCTCTGATGGACAGCTTTTTTACAGCTTTTTTTACCGCTTTTTTGGTCTTTCTGGAACAATGATGCGTGGATGAGGCAATGTCTTGTGGATGGTAGAGCAGCTGGAAAATCGGTAGCACCTTTCTTTAGAAGAACAATCGTCTTCTGGACAAGGAAGATGCACAGGGTGTAAGAATAAACAACCAGTCATTGGGATGAGAGTATGTATACTACACTGATGTTGGACTCCTAAGTGTTTTTAAATATGTCAGAGTGGGAAAAATCCTCAGCTTCTTTTACCTTGAACCCATCTCAAACACATTGCTAAAAATGTCACCCAATCCATCATTAGCATCCACAGATCTGCAGTCTGAGAACAAGCAAAGGGAAAGTAAGGGTTATGTTTTGGTGTGGGTTGCTTTTCACTTTGTGCAGATCTTTGTTCCTTTTGTATTTTGCTTTATCCTAGTTTCCATTTTCACCTGATTCTCCCACTGTCAATCCCTTCAATTTTCAGAGAGACTCTTGCTTTTCTGCTTACAAGGACACAGTAGAAATCAAAATAGACCTCTCCATCTCCCTATGAACAATTTTGCTTAGGTACCACATGAAGATACCAGAGAGCAGTCATGAAAAGCATACTGAAAAGATGTATGTCTGTTGTGTCAGAATCCTGTGTCCTGTCAGGATGTGTTGCTTCTCAACACTTAGAGAATAAATTGTCCTGACACCTTTATGTAAGTGAAAATAGTCATTAGATTAAAAAGCCTTTAGAGTTCATGATGGATTTAACAGCTTTTATGAGCCATTTGTACAGTGAAAACCCATTAGTCAGTGAATCATTAACAGGGTTGCAGGACAACTTGGGAGCTGTTTTAGCTAAAGGCTGCTTTTCAACTTGCCAGAGCGATCCATGTATTGGGCATTTTTGGAGGACACAGATACATGGAAATAAAATGGGTATGTGCCAGTCAAATTGACATTTTTTTAATGGAATGGCAGTGGTACTTTAAAGCAAAATAAGCTGCAATTTTGTGATTTTGGTTACTGAAACTAGACAGACAGTTAATTATGACAAGATTTTGCATTTTTTCTAGAGGACTGGAAGACTCATGTCCGTGTAGTCCAAGTTAAGAACTGCTGTCAGAAAGAATCAAACTCAAAGCAGGTTTTCACAGAAGAACACATCTTTTTCAAAGTTAGAAGGGTAAATTCAACACCAGATTCTCATTAAACTCTTCAGAGTTGCTCTGAGTTTTCTGGGCTTATTACTTTGCTATATGGCAGTATTTCAGCAAGTTTCATGAATTCAGGTGTTTCTGAGGCTGGAGCAGACCAAGAGATAGATCCAGAGCATGGTTTAGGGGAGCAAACCCTGAATCCTTTTAAGCACAATTTGGACTCCATTTTTTTGAGAACATCCTGGCAGACTGTTTTTTATGTTCTAAAATAGTTGTGGGCAGTTTCATGAGGTGGAAAGCACTCCTGCATTTAGAAGAAGCAGTGAAAAATGTTCCAAGTCTTCCAACTAAACAAGGTCTTCCAAAGCAGCTGTTTCTAGTAGGATGTTCACATGGTGCTTGAAGTACAGTTTTTATAGTGTGTTAGGTGCTGGACTTCAGGGAGTCAGTACGAGTTCTCTTAACAAGTCCTGGAGATGGTCCCAGCATTTTGTACTGTTTGTTTTAGGCAAATGATGGATAGGCACGATAACCAGTCCTGGGAGTGTAACTCATTTTCAGTCTGTCCCAGGTGGTCACAGGTATTTGCTGCCTCAGTATCTCTCAGTTTCCTCTCTCTCTCAGCTTCAACACCAAGTCTTTTAACTTGGGGAAAGCTGTGTCGTGCTGCACTGAGTGCCTATTCTTGTCATTAAAGGTGCTTTATAGGTATTACTTGTGCTGGTACATGCCTGAAGTTCCAGTGGTGTTCATTTGAAAAAGCTGATACTGCAGATATCTTGATGGGGAGAGGAGGAGACAGACCAGGCAGGACAGGAGACGGGAAAAAATGGTCTTGGTTTCTTTTAATTTAATAGCAAAGTAATCAAAATATTTCTCTGCTCTGCTTCTGTTACTAAAAAAAAATCATTCTGAACAGATGCTATTTTAATACAAACTTTTATGTTGAAAAAATTACTTAGTCTCCACCAGAATTTGTAGATCATTTTAAGGTGTAACATGCTGGGAGCAGCAGTTTCCTGGCTGTGTGCCATTTGGAACTGAGTAGAGCATTAATGCCACCTGCTGAAAAGCCTCATGGGCCCTGCTCAAGGGAAGATAAATAAACTATACTTGTGGCTTGGAGGTTTTAACAAGAAGTGGTGATGGTGATGACCTTCTTCAGATGCTAAATAAAAACACAAATTTTTTAATCTGTTATAATCTCCCTCTTGACAGGTGGAAGGTTAATTCTCTTCCTCCCCTTGGATAAATCTCATCCTGACATTTACCTGAAAGAGCATTAGACCCTATGTTTCTGAGATCTTAAAGGAAAATGGTAGTTCTCAGTTTTTGTTGAGAGGAGTCTTGATTTTCATGCACAGAAGATAGTGATTTCACAGGAAATTCAGAATATCTGGATTTATACACCTGTTTGAGGAACACCTTTCATTTCACTATTGTTTTTTGCAAACTAATTATTACCATAACGAAGGTAGCAGCCTGCATGTACCTTAGAAAAAGATATTACATGAAATACAGGATAGGTATTTGAGGGGCAGAAAAAGTGTGGGACGTACCACAATGTCCCAGATACAGGAGGCAAAGCTGGAGAGTCTGGCCCTGAAAGCAAGACCTACCTAGTTTTACAGAGTAGTTTGCTACTGTAGCAGACAAGCAGGTTTCTGACCCCCATCTTTAAAGTGTATGTCTTCCAAATGTTGCTTAAAGTCCCAATGTTGCTGTGTGTTTAAAACTTTTCTTAATTTTCTGTAAAAATTGCATTCCTGCAATCAAGTGGTGATGTGAAAATCTCAACTTCAGTTTAAAAGAGTTAGCTAAATTTCCAGCTTTTTATTGTGGGAAAGAAAATTTACTAATGTAATTCCTGACAAAATTTTAAATTTATGTCTCTTTACACTACACATACAAGCTATACAGACTGTGGATTGGCATAAATTACACAGATCCAGGAAGGTCAGACCAGGTTCAGTAACTTTTATGCTGTTAGTGAAAAAAGTGAGAGTGAGATCACAGTGTGCCAGGATCTGAGAATCGGCTTTGAGTATAAGACCAAGGAACAGAGTCAGTGCGGTGGAAAGCTCTTCCTTTTTAGCTCTGACACCTTCAGTCACCAGCTCACAGCTAAATCAGCTTTCTGACTGAGAGCCTTTGTGAGCAGCCTCAGTAAGGTTTAGGGAAAAAAGAAAAAATATTCTTTTTGTTGTTGGTTAATGCTGGAAAACTAACACAAGAGAAAATCTTACAGACATGAACTCCTGGATTCATTCTTTGTGAGTAATAATTTACGCTATTAGTGTGACTGCTTTTATTTCAGAGTCGTTGGACAGGGAAAATGTTGCTATTTAAAATTGCCTTTCTCCAGGTCACTAGTAAGGTCAGAGTGCAAACATGGGAAAGTTGAGTGCATGATCTGATGTCAAGGAGCAACTGATGCTTGTGAGAAATACTTACTGAGAGGGATGAACCCACCTGTTCTTCCTGCTTGTGATAATCCTCTTTAGAAACTGCTGGCTGCAAATTTATTGATATTAAAATCACTCTCTCCTCTTTCAAACTACACAAACCAGGGACAAAGAGTTCTTTTAAAAGTCAGGATGAAGCCCACAGTAGATTATTTAGCACATTACTGTTACCACCAAATGACCTGGCATTCTAGCTATACTTTAAAAAATGAGATGATGTTGTGAAAAGTACAGGCCAACCCACAAATATATTAAAAAGATAAAACATTACAGGCTCTGCATGGATGTTCGGTTGTGTGGCATTTGGAATTTTATGCTGTATTAATGCCCCCTGCTGATAAGCCTTCAAAATCTACTTTGAATCAAGCTCAGCATTTAATAGTCTTCTGCAGCAGTACATCCCTTAAATAATAATAAAAAAATCTAGCATATATCTCATCAAAACTGGGTTCTTCTTAAATAGATCACATTTCTTTTAAATCTGCTACATAACAAGGTCTGTGCTGTCAAAAACAGTAACAACAGCTCCTTAGAAATGTCCTACATGAATCCCTTCTGCTCATGGTTTAGTTAAAGGTCCAGTTACGTAGCATAACTGGATAGAATTTAAATGCTAACAGAGAAAAAGAACCTTCTTTGTGATGATTTCATAAAGAAGGCAAATTATAATGAAATATAACTTGCCAAAATAGAGAAATTGCAAGTGGGTGTCCTGGAGAAGAATGCAAAAGAGTAAAATAGTTTTTCAAAACAAACTGTGCGTTTCTTCTTTCCCTGTTTTACTCTAAAAATCAGTCTTAAAAGTACAGAACACAATATACAAAACAAATGATTGAGGATACAAGCATCATGAAGTCACTCTAAGACAGAGGGTGAACAGATATTCAATGTTACACTACAGGAAGCTGAATCACAAAATCACTGAGTTTGGAAAAGCCCCCTAAGACCACCAAGTGCAACCATTAACCCAGCACTGCCAAGTCCACCACTAGCCCATGTCCCTAACCCATGTTCCTAAATGATAAGCATTTTCATAGCTTTTATGATCTATTTTCTAGGTAAATAAGATGTATTTAATATTGATTTTTACAGACTCTTGCTAATCGCAACACAGGTATTACTTGATTCCCCAAGAGAGAGGGGTATTAATTTCCTCCCTCTTCAAGCCATGGGAGAAATGCCTTTCCTCTGTTGTCAGTGATTAAAAAGACACTGCTGTGCTTTCTCCAATTTCCATCACCTGTGCTGCTGCATCTTTCCTTTGTCCATTCATCTCTCTGCCTCTCTGAGGTACACCAAATCTTGTGCAAGTGCCCAAAGCATTGGGTGACCACTTTAAGCTTGTAGAGACATCTGCCTTTGCATAGTACTCCCTCTGAAGAGAATGAGAAGACCTGTGGTTGTCCCTCTCCAGTATCAAAGGCTGAGCTTTTCTCAGACAAAGTTGATGGAAAGAGGCTCTCCCAAGGCAACCCAGCTCTTTGTGAGTGCAGTGAATACAGTGAGAGCAGGCTCAGGCTGTTACAAGACAGGGAAGATGTGAGTAGATATCCCTCCTTCCTTCAGGCTGACAGTTTCAGCCTGTGATCAATCCATGGATTGTGCTTACCTGTCAAAGAAAGTGGGCTTAAATTTATTACGTAAGAATCACTGGTGAAAAGTAAAAGTCTTTATATGAAAAGGTTGAAAAACATTGTTCTAAACTGAGAAAACTAAAGCAGTATATAAAGTGCACTGCATTATATCTGAGTTATATAGATTGAAGTAATCAAGGTGCTTCGTACTGTTGCTTTTTTTATTTTCTACACATGAAAAGGTGGTGCTGGTTAGAGTGTTTTTATGCCTTGATGTCTGTTGCCATTAAGAGATATGTACTGCTTTAATTGCACAATTTGAGCTGGAAAAATATGGATTCTTTATGTGGGTGAGCTGTTAGGTAACATTAAGCTATTGCAGTGTAGCACCTTGCCATTTTTCAAGGACGTTATATAAAAAAAAAAGCTGAAAGAGTTTTTAACCAGATGTCAGTATTTTTAGAGGCCATGCTACTCTCACAAAATGTCTGCTGAAATAAGTGCCTTAAGAAGATAGGAACTCCTTTTTTTTGTCTGAGCGTGTGTTCTTCAGCCCTACAAACTATACCTAATCCACACTTAATTATTAAAATGGTGAAATAAGACAATAAGTTCATGAAGTGGGCTTGTAAAAAGCTCTGCAGAGACTGCTTTGATTTCTATACAGCTCCAGTTTCAAAAGCCTGTGTGCCTTAATAAGCCTCTCTGCCTCCACTGCTCAGCTTGTGCCTGCACACTGAATGAATTTCAGAACTCCTGTAACAAAGCCGTGTCCTATGTTGGGCTGCTGCAAATACAGTTGCTGTGTGCCACAATTGCATAAAAAAATATTTCAGAATCAGTTATATAACATGAGGGAGAGAGAACATCTTGAGGAATGGCAATGTAGAAAGAACATTGGATTTCATATTTAATTTGACAGTATAAATAAATGGTTATTCAGCATAATGAAATCATTCACCTGTACTTGTCTTACCATTATGTGGAATTCCAATAGAGGTTCATTTTTTCTCTCTTATATTATGCAGCATAATGTTGTAATGAACAGTCTTATGTCATTTTTTTTTTGTCCTTGCTGTTTTGCAGTATTTTCATAAAAAGTAGGTGATTTGCTGCATTCAGTTTCTTGGCAATAATAAAAGATTGTGCCATCAGCCTGATGTTATAATCCATTGCAAACATTAATTTGCTGCAGTTACAGACTTCAGGAGGCTTTGCTGGCCAATACCTTTCTCTTTCCACAGACCTGGGTCTGCTGCACAAGTGTGAAGGTGAAACCTTTAAAGGTGAATCACTTGTAATAAAATAGCATGCAACAGATGCTTCACAAAGTTCTGTAGACTGAGGCTTTTTTTGATCCCTGAAGGGTTCATCCTGCTAATTCCAATTAACAGCTAATGGGAGTGTGCTGGTTTGAAAGTAAAACCGGTNACAAGCACCTGCCACCCTCACACCTCAGTGTGAAATTTCAGCTGCTGCACATCTGGATCAGATGGGCTTCTAATTAATGGTAGTCTTCATCTTCTTTGTTATTTATAAATATAGGCTTGTCTGAAGGCCTGTTCCACATTTCCTTACCACTTGACCACTCCACAGTGTGAAAATGTAGATCCTTCTTAAGACAGTGTAGTAGGTCTTTCAGCATAGATGTTTTTAGGAGCCCTGAAAAGAATTCCCAGACAGAATACTATAAAAAGGCTCAGCAAAACAACTGTTTTAAGTCATATTATGCAAATCCAATATTTTATAGGATTTTGCAATTTCTCTGCCAGAAAGAAGTTTGATTATTTAAGAAAACAAAATTTTACTAAGGTGTTTTCTTTCTTTATGTCAGTTACAAGCACTGTGAGCTGAAGGTTGATTTACTGAGTAGAGATCAGCTGGCCACAAAGAAATACAGCCAAGACATAAAAAAATATTGATCCCTGGACCAACATGAGTTTCTGAGACCTCATCCTAATAAGGACACTTCAGGAAACAGATGTAATTCTTAAATAGAGGCTTGATCTGCTTTTAGAAAAGCAAATTGGGTCTTTGCATTTCATAATAAATGTGATTTTTTCCAATTTGCTGTGCTTCTAACATCCCACTGCTGCAGCTGCAACATTGGAGTTCCCCTGTCTAGGGAGAAATGGACTGTCTCCCCTCACAGAGGGACACCTGGACCTATCCCTGGGCAAAACAGTCTGGGGTGCATAGTTAAATATTTCTGATATTATCCAGTAGAGAGCAAAGACACACTTTAACGTTAAATTCCTTTCAGCAGTAACTTAGGAGTTACTGGACACACATATGCCATGGCTGTTGGGTGCTCAAGTATGTCTATTCCAAGAGTCATACTCTCATCACTCAAAAAAGCACACCAAATTGTTTCAGGTTCTGCATAACAGTGGGTCACTAGAGATCAGGCAGAGGGGGAGGTAGATAAAAATGGGTGAAACTGTGAGCCACAGCATGTGTCAAGGCATGAAAACACCTGTGCAGGTTTGTGATGCTCGTGAAACTGCCAGTGTCAGTTAAAGAAGGAAAACCACTGAAATTTGCTGGAAACAAACTGAGCAAGGGCATCACTAGATATCTCAGTGACTGTCTACTAAGGAGCACTACACTCAAAATACTGGTTTGACTTCTTTCAGGAGGAATAAAAAAGTAGTATTTTATGTTGCCATTTGTGTGCAAGAACAGTTTTTCAGTTTTCAGTCATGCGTTAAAGGTGCTGTAAGATATGAGTGGTCTGTGGGAAGGCTGATAAGCTGGAAGAACTCAACTACTTATGTATAAATAGCAGCAATATTAGGAGGGTTTCAAGTTTACTCATAGTGATTTGCAATATCACTTATAAGAGTGACAAAACCCACAGCAAAAGCAGATTTTTGCAGTGGCTGCGACGGGTTGTATGGCTAAACAGTACACAAGAAATTTTCCCAGCATCATCCTTTTCTCCATAGGTTTCTTGCTCCTCTGTTAAGTACTCTGGGGAGTCTTCAGTCTGGGCTGATCAAAAACTTCCGTCTCCCACAGTGTCTTCCCTCTTCTGATATTGATCTCTGTCTTTTGCAGCTTTATACACCTTTTCCAAGTGGAGTTATCCTCTTGTTTTGTTACTTGCAGAACAGAGGCCTCTTTTCTGTGAGTAACAGTATTTAAAAAAACCCTCCGAATTGTTGAGGATATGGGGAAGTGCTTTGCAGTGAATTATGAGAGTGCACAGTATGGGACGTCAGTCCCACTACTTGCAAGTGCAATAATTTTATTTGGATATTAGTCCTCTCTGAATTTTGCTGTCAGAGACTCTATGCTATTATGATGAAGACGAGGATTTCTGGATGTACACCAGTACCCTAGAGTTAGTGTAACTAACTGTACTGCTTATTGTGAAGATTCTCTTTCTTTATACTCAGTACCCAATCTTTCATTAATACCTGATTAACTCTACACCAAACAATTACCCATTGCCCAAAGAAGATTGCAAAACTTGCTTCCTATGTCTTGAACATTGAAGAAAGTGATTTTTTGAATCCGAGAATGCCCCCAGGTTAAAGAGGAGCAAGGGAGTGCTGTGACAGAAAGTTCTGTAAGGGCAGAACCAGTGTCGACTCTTAGAGCAGGGCAGAATGTAATGGTATGTCAAGGGATGGATGTTAAGTGTTGCATAATTAATCCATTTAAATGACTAAGGGAAAAACACACCCCAGTTGCTTATGTCCAGCTTGTAAAGATTGATTTAAATTCAGCAGAAATTTTTAAATGGGGCTGAATCAGACATACAATCTGTTTTCTTAACAATATCATGAATGAACTTCAACAGAATTGGGACCTAAGCATATATATCATTGAGCCTTTTCATGTGCAGATTATTGACTAATCCAAAAACATTTGGTCCAGAAGAAAGGTAAATCTTGGCTCTGCCACAGGCTCTGCTGTGACCTGAGGGCAGTCATTTTATCTCCTCAACTTTTGTCCCCTTTCTGTAAAATGGTGATTAAGAGCATTTTCTTACTTCACAATGGAACAGGATTATGACACAATTAAACACTGGAGGCCATTAAGCACCTTAGACTTATTAGCAGCCTTCTGTTCATTGGCTGCCTTCCTGAAGTTATTGAGCATTTTTAATTTTTCCCCAAGTAAACTCAAGGAAATGAGTTTAAAAGGATTAATAAATAAACCCTGCAAATGTTAGCGTTAAACTGTCGCGGTGAGGGAAAGACTT
>WBMY01006696.1:0-27922 GCA_013397315.1 Donacobius atricapilla
CCGGGGTGTCAGGGAGTGAACGGAGCTGGGGGCGTTTCATGAGGGGCCCCCGGCAGAAGCGGCGCAAGCCCGGTGGGGTTTGAGTGCTGCCGGGTCTGAGGGGAGCGGGGTCCGCTCCCCAGACAGGCCCTGGGTGGTTCAGCCGGAGGGTTCCGCAGCCGCTGCCCCCGGGGCGGAGGCCGGAGTTCGGCCCCGGAGAAGCGGAATGTCGGCTGTTGGCTCGCGAAAAGCTGCGTTTCCAAAGCCTCCCAGCCCTGTAGGGGTCCCCCGCGCCAGGGCCACCCGGGATTGGCGTTTCTCCCCTTTTGAACGGCTCAGGAGCGTGTGCCCTAGGCCACAGTTTGTCTCCCCGCTCCCTGCTGTGCTTCGTGCTGGGGTGGGGCACCCTTGGGCGGTGCTGCACGCAGGAGAGGGCAGAACGCGGCAGGAGTCTTTGTGAAACCCTCGGCATTTGAGGTGGGAGGGCTCTGTGGCTTTATGTTGAGCCTCGTAGCTCCTGCGTTAGGCGCGGTAATGAATTCTGACGGGTCTCTTTTGTTAGGGGTGAATGTTCCGCTCCTTTGTTCCCGGCTTTTCTTCAGCACGGTGCTCCCACCCTTCAGTGCCCTGCCAGTGTATCCAGGCACATCTAGGAGTGGCTTTGTCGGCATTCCAGGTTCTCGGGTCGTGTGATTGTGGTGAACTGCTCTGAACTGATGGATTAGCCAGTTTTGTCAGAATCTGGTTTTAATCATGCATAGGCATGGTTTACCTGGATCCCCAAATTTTGTAAAACTGTGTTTTATGCAGCTCTGTGAGAGAGAAGGAAGAAAATGCTTTGTACTCATCTCTGTGGTTAATTGCTGTATCTCATGCTGTCGCTGCATAGGTGTAGAACAGGATGTGGCTTCTTCTAATGTAGCTTCAAAATGCTTTACTCCTGGCCATCTGCACAGTTTGTTTGTGCGTAAAACAGTTTTGGTGTTAAAAGGAACAGACCTTAAACTATGTAAGTTGAACACTGTGTGGTCTGTTCTGTTCCCAAACTTGTACCTTCTGTGTCGTGGTGTTGGGTCAGGGGAGCTCATGAGTGTTGTTGTTTTGTTTGCCAGGCCTTAAATTCCTTGAGCTGAACTTCCCTGGATCATAAACTGTCTTTAATTGTAGGGAATGGGCTGGAGAACACTGAGTTATTCCTGTGGATCTTCGTGTGCTCCACACAAATTTTAACAGCTGGTTTTGCTCATGTTTCTGACTGTGAACTCTTTAATGTGGTAGCAGTCACACACGACTAAGCTGCAAAAGATCTTAGTTTGTAAAGATTGTGAAATGAGAGTGTGGGAGAGAAAAATGCTTAGAACTCCTCATAAATACATGGAATACCATGTTGTTGTTATTTCCTGTAAATACGTCTTTCCCACATGGAAGAACAAAATCAGTAGAGTATCAAAGGACATTATTTTGCCATATTTCAGTGCTATTGATAGAAGCAGGGTCACCTGCTGAGAGAGGGGAGCTGGGTGACCAGCCCGAGGCAGGAGTGGGCTGTGAGTCAGCAGGTGCCCGTGTCCAACAGCAAACATGAGTCAGCACCGGCCGCTCTGCAGCTCCTGGAGGCTGCTCCTCTGCACCAGTGACCTCACCTGACCAGGGCTGCAGGCTGCCTCCAGCACTGCTGGCCTTCTAAAAACAGAACAGAGGAAGTGGGTTGCAAGTTTAGAGGGAAAAATACATTCCTTGTTGTGGAGGTTTAGTGAAGCTGCAGCATCTGTTGGGGTAAAGACATGATAAATAAAGGTGTTGGTCTCACACGGGATTGTCACCTTGGTGTTTGTCTGCCTTTGAACCCTGAGTTCTTACAAAGCCAGAGTTTGGAGAGGAAGGTGAGAATTCAAAACAGTGTCTGAGCAGCACAGAGAGTTGTGTGACAGCCCCTCAGCAGCCTGTCCCTGCCAGCCCAGCCAGGAGGAACCAGCCCTTCTCCACTTCTCACTCATTACCGCGTTTTAAAGTCTTGGATAAACTATTTTTGATTTTCAAGGAAAAAAAAAATGTACAAAATAAAAGCCTTGTGAAAGATGATTCTTAACCTCTGTGGGGAAGTGACTGAACCACACCAGAGACCCCAGCAAGGGGAACACTAGTGCTCTGCAGAAGTGCAAAGGGCTGTGTTTGTTCAGAGGCTGCCCAGGCAGGACCTTTCTTCCCAGATGAGGTCCAGATGCTGACAGAGGAGCAGGAATCTTCAGGAATGGGATAAAAGAGCCACAAAGGCCATCTGTGAAACTCCTGTGGTTGGCATGAAGGTTATTTACCTTTTTTCAGACAGAGGGGGATTGATTTGCCATTTGTTGTCCTTCTGAGTCTTTCGTTTGCCCCCCAAATTATTTGATTTCTTTTAATCCTGACTGTCCAGAGCCTTTCAGTCCATTTACTGTTGGGGAATACAACACAGCTTTCCACCTTGACCTTCCAAATCATTTGCTCCCCATTTCTTACACAGTATATTCCAGTGGGACACATGGCCATGGCACCTTTAAATCATTCCACACCCTTTCCTCAATAAAAGGAATAAAATGTGTGCTGGATTGATGCCAAAAGATCCAGAATGTTCCAAGAGGTAGCCAGACCCTCTTGGGACTGCTGGGAATATCAAAGCCGGAGTTCATCCTGAACAGAAGGGGGAAATCATTCCAGCAGTCAGGTGCCTGGGATGGCTGCCTTCCTCTGATCATGTTTCACTTTTGAAACACACACAAGATAACCTTTCAAGTCATAGAGATCCAATCCAGGGAGAAAGTAGAGTTGGAACTACAAAACAAGGGCTTGGGCAGAGCAGAGAGCAGTTAAAGGTCATAAAAACAACTGTTGCAAACACACATTGAAAATGTGTGGATAGTGTTCTTTTTATTCAGAGTTAGATTTTTTCTCTATTTTTATTTTCTTCCACAAGAATGGGACACTGGGAGATTGAGGAAAAATTAGGAAAGAATAAAAATCTCAGTCTTTCTAACTGAATTTAGTAGGCAGTGTCTGTGGCTTCTGCCCCTGAGCAAGCCAGAACACTGGCAGGTATTCCAGCAACCTGCGGTTCTCTGCAGCAGCTGGAATTGTTTGGGAGTGTCTGCATTGCAGCGAGCCAGGAGATGTGTGGGTTTGGGAGGATTCCTTGCTCCTAAGTGTGTGTGTAATGCACTAAAAGCACAGAAGCATTGGCCCCTGGCAATAGCCACAAATGGAAATGATAGAAATTATAGAAATTATAGAAATTACAGAAAACAGACAGAAGATTGTAAGAAAATAGGTTCTAATGCCTAGGGTGGGGAAGAAACCCAGAGAATTCACAATTAAATCAAAAGGCTCTCTGGTCTTTCTCCTCTACTTTTACAGCAGTTTCCTCCCCAAACAGCAGCTCCTTTTAGTTCCTCAGTGCTGCTGCTGCAAAAAAACCCCAAACTAATCCCATGCCTAAAAACCTGCTGGGATGCCTCCTCCTTTGCTGTTTGCCTAAAGCTGCTGCAAGGTTTGGGGTTTGGGTTTCATCCATCAGCCCAGTCAAGCCAGACCTCCGACCTGGCCCTGCAGGTAAGGCTGCTTTGGAATGGCTGGTTAAAAATTAAAAAAAAAAAAATCAATTATCTTGCTTAACTCTGCTTTCAGCAAGGGAAAAAGCAGTCTAGCCCATCTCGAGCAGACAAGAAAGGGAGGAAGAGGAGGAAAAAATCCTCTTTTGCCAGCGCCCAGCTGGGTGTGTCTCGCCCCCCCCAGCGTGGGGCTGTGTTCCTGGCAGGCAGGCTTGCCTGGGAGGGATCTGCCGTCAAAGCCACCCAGGAAAGGAGGCCTGATACGCTCATTAATATTCTGAACTAGTGACCCTTCTTTTTCTTTCCACCCCTCGCCTTTCTCTGGGCGCTCCAGCCTCTCCCCGCCGCGGATGGCTGCAGCCCCCTCCAGCTGAGTCAGTCCTCCCTCCCCGCAGCATTGCAGCACCTCCGCAGCTCCTGCGCTCCCTCCTGCTCCTGCAGCACCGCTCCGCTCCCGCCGCAGCATGGCCAGCACCGTCTCAGGTAGGACAGGCGGCTTCTCGGGGGCTTGACATCAATGCACTTCTAAAGCCATCAAGTTTTATACATTTTTTTTAATCATTATTCTGAAGGTTTGGGTTGGTTTTTTTGTTGTTGAGGTTTTTTGTTTTTTTTTTTTTCCCGTGGGCTTCGGGGGAGTTCTGTGCTGAGGAGGTAGCTGATATAGCAGCATTGTTCCCCTTCCTCCCCCATACACACACCCTCTGATGCAAGACAGCAGGTGGGCTTTTTATTTTAATATGAATACACGTGTGATAAACTTGCCAATTTAAAGTATTGCTGCCACTTCATTGTGCCATTAGAAGATGCCGCTACATGCCAATTAAATTTTATTTTTGTAACGTCGTAGAGCTTTTTTTTTTTTTTTCCCTAAGAAAAAATTGCATGCAGTGCAGCTGGATGTAAGGAAATCAGAAATAACGTTTTGTGAAGATCATGTATTGCCTAAATGGGTAATGGAGAGGAAGACATGGGCAAGAGTCAGTAATGCCCTAAAAAATCCCCCAAAGCCAACCAGAAGAACCTGGATGGGGTTTTGTGTATTCTCCTGGCTTCCCAGCCCCAGATTTCTTGCACAGCTCACATTTCTTGGTTCGAAGATGCTACAGGGGAGCGGTCCTCTGATGGCGTTGGGTGAAATGAGATGCTGCAAGGGAAGCCCTTCCTCCCTCCTGCAGCAGTGCCGGGAATCACAGCGCGGCTGCCCAGGAGCCTGCTCGGCTTTGGCTGCAGGATGGCAGCCCGAGGATGCTGTGCTGCTTCGGTCCAGCTTCCTAAGGACGCGTCTTGCCCCATTTGACTGGGGAGGAGGGATTCAAGTGGCTGAAATTGGGAGTGTGGGTGAAGGAGAAGAAAAGCTTGAAATGGTACGGTGAACAGTGGGTGGGTTTAGAGGGTCTTTTTCTTTTAGAAAACCGATTTTTTTTTCTTGGATTGACTCTGAATTCTGCAGCCCACAAAGAGGAGCTTGGGAGGGGGAAGCGAGATCCTGGAGGGCTAAACAGGAGCGACAGACAAAAAGGAAGAGCAGGCAGTGCTTTTTGCCCCCCAGGCAGGGAACCAGCCCGCAGGAGATCAGACAACACATCTTGCTTCTTTCACGGTCCTTTGCTGAGGTTTCCTGTCGTGCATTTTCTATTCCTTGCTCCTTTTAAAAGACCAGTAAATGCAGGGGGAAGAAGAACAGAGGGATGGAGGGGTGTGTATGTGGGGGGAGTATAAGGGTGCAGCTGATCCTGACAGGGCTTTGCATGCAATTAAATGCATAAAGCAGCATTGTAAAAATGTGTTTATGATAGAAAACCTCCAGCTATTGTATATATTCCTGGGAGTATCCCTGTCTCAATGAATGTCTGCAGCAGTGCACTCTTGGGAGGTGCCACCCATCTCCTGCCTTCCCTACTGAGCAGGATTGGACCTCGTTTACAGAGTGGGGGCGGGAGGGAAGGCTCAGACTTACCAACCCTCTAAACCAAGGTTGCCTCAAACTTGAGATGGATGAGGTGCTGGATGAAACACACGTAGGCAGAACATGCGATTTCCAGTTGGTGCATTCTCACCCTTCCAGCCCACTGCATGTCCATGGCACATTCCGTCCTCCCAAAGATGCAGTTTTACTGTCAAAGAGACTTAAGAGCATAAAGAAGCATGAAATGGGGCTTCCTTGTGACTTAGATCAAGCAGAGAAGCAATTCCAAGGAGTAGGAAGTCATGGAAAGCAGTGCTGTGGCAGGAGGGAAGAGAATAGGGCGCTGTGTGCCAAGGGAGGGTCGGGGCTGAGCCTCGCCCAGCTGCCCTTGCAGGAGCAGCTCCCCATCTCCCCACCGCCTACAGCTCGTACAGCAGCAATGGAGAGTAAACTGCAAAGGCAGGAGAAAAAGAATTAGGAATCCTTCATTTAAGGAATGAGTCTTGTTCGCTTTCTTCATTATTTCCTTCTTTATTCTCAGCAAAAGCCGATCCGTGCTGAAGGGAGGGCAGCTGCAGTCGTCTGCGGCTGATGCCCGGGGGCTTATCCCCCTCGGGAAGATTTGCTTGGTTTGTTTAAACAAACAACCAAATCCTCGGCATGAAAAGAAACAGGGCTTGCTCCCCCGAGCCTGGCTGCCCTCCCTCTTTCCTCCCTGTCACCTCAGGCGTTTTCTGCTGGCCCCGAGGGGTGTTTTCGGCGCTGGAGCCGCGGGATGGGCGGCACATGCTCAGTGCCGGCTCAGCTGCGGTGCCGGCCCCGCTGCCGGGCAGCCCTCGCAGGGGCAGAGCCCTCGCACCTCCTCCCCGCAGCATCTGCACAAGGCTTTGTGCTTTTGTGCAAAGCCCGGGGGCCTGGCTGGGCTCTGCGGGGCCGCGGAACTCCCCCCAGGGACTGTAGCATCTAGTTGAACAAAGAGACCTGAGATTATGGAATGATGCAGAAGGTGACATCCCCAGGGGCTTTCTCCGGAGTTGGCGTGTCTGAGAAGGTGGAGCCAAGAGGAAACACCAGGTTGGCATTCCTGGCCTCATGACTGGGCATGGTAAATGGGCCTTGGCAGATCCCAAGGTTTCCCTGTCCTGCACTGAAATGTGAGAGCTGCGGGACTTCATGTAGCTCTGGGTTATCCCCTGATCCCTTTCCAGCATGGGCAATAGAACTGTCAGGACAGGGCAACACCATATGGTATCCTTCAATGCCACCCAGAAGAGTCATAGTCCTTTCTATGAAGCTCTCCATCTCTCTGTGTTCTCAAGAAATTACTATTGTCTTTTTCTTTGGCTATTGAAGAAGTCTATGTACCCCTAAAAAATTATGATTCTTTCACTGGGAATTTAGTTCTACATGCCAAAAGAGCCTATTACTGTAGACATTTATATTTTTTTTCACCAGTGTATCCAAACAAGGGATCTAAATAATTAGCAAATACTTGTTCTAAAATATAAATAATATCTTGTTTAATGGCACCATGTAGACTCTGGGAAGATGCTTCAGATATCTCAAATGAGCCCTTTCTTGGAATCTGTCATTGTTGGTTCAGATCTGGTGAAGGCACTGTTTTATCAGATTAAAACATTTTCCTTCATTTGAGTAAAAGGTGAGATTTAGTGGTCTGATGTGGCAACCAGAAGGCTGCAGATAAGCCCATTATGACAGCAGTGTGGGCAGCGGAGGGGTGAACAGAACCAATGATTCTTCACGACAATCCTTGGAGGGACCTGAAACTCCCTCAAACTTCTATACCTATACCCCTAATTAACTGGAAACAACATGCCTGGCTAATCCCTCCTAGTTGTCCTACTGACATGGGCTTTACTCCTCCAGATGTGAGTTATGTTTTAAAAATTAAAGTATCACCTCCAGCAGGGTGTTAAACCAATGTGCTATGATTTAGAAAATAGAAACAAGCCAGAGAGCAACCAAAGACCATGTGCATGTGCTGTGGCACTTTGGCACCTCCCAAACGGTGAAGAGCTGCTCAGCGTATTTCCAAATAATCCTTTTATTCTTTCAAGGTACCTCTACATGATTATTGCACTACCAGAGAATCTTATCCCCTCTGAATTTGTTTGTACAAATAGTACCACTATATAATGGAGAAATACAATAATCCTCAGTTAACAGAAAGGAAACCCTTTCTGATGCAAAGAGACCAAATGACTGACTGTGGTCACACAGCACATCTGTACCTGACACGTCACGGCACTGGGCTCTGGTTTTGACTCTCGTGAACTGCTGCCTCATCAGCTCCACAGCTCTCTTGTAGCTCTTTGTCTCACCCAAACCTGACTGTGAAACCTGCGTTTGCCCCAAATCCACAAGCACTCTGGGTCAGCTGCTTCCATTTGGTTCCTTCCTCTGCTTCATCATGCAACACAGGCCACACTTCTCTCCTTCCAACAGCAACCTCCCATCCAGGGCTCTGCTGCACAGCCTGGGCCCTTCTCTTTTGCTGAGCCCATACAAGAGGAGATTTCCCTGATCATTTTCCTGAGAGCAGCCCACATGTTCCAGTGCTACACCTCAAGTGATTTGCTGAGGCATTGGCTGTGCAAAGCATAGGTTGTTGTGACATTCATGAGCTGCCAATAAAGCCTGGGGGGAAGGAGGTGGGTGATTGGAAACCATTCCTGGGCAATAGTTTAGCAGATGTCTGACAGAAGGCAGAGTAAACGTCACATCTGCCTGTTCTCATGGATGATTCTACATAAGCCCATGGTAACTTCTGCGCCTGGATCTCATGGTGTCCCTATGCCATCAGTGTGGGCTACAACTACTGAGCTGACAAAAAAATCCCCAAACCCTTCAAAAACCCCAATCAACCAACCAACCAACAAACCCACTAGTGTTTTCTGGTTCTGTAAGGCCTGCTGCTGACTTGGTGGAAGCTGGGGAGCAAGAAGGTGGAAGTGCATTAGACTGAAGGTCTGGCCGATATTTTATGATAGGATTCATAGCAGGGGAGAATATCTAGAGCCTGCTGTGCTCTCAAGGCTTGTTGAGGACTCTGGTTGCTTTTGTTGTGTGTGGCGTTGCAGTCTGTGCTGGAGGTCTCAGTTATCTATCTCTCTGTCTTCTGTACCTTCTGTTTAAGCTTTGACTGCATTTATAATTGGCCTGTTCTTATTTTTTCATGAGATAATATTCATTATGGAAGCTGTTCTTACTTCTCCAAGGTTATCTTCACAAACCAAATTATTTTCTTGTAATAACCTTCCTCTGACCTTGCTATCAGAAAGAGCATATCAAGTCTCATCCATTTAAACTTCACATAAATTTGCCTTGCTCTACCTCTGGTTTACTGCGACTGATGCCCTGTTGGTGTTGTGCCGAGATGGCCTGGCTCTGTTTTGCTGGATGTCATTAAATACCACCCCAAAACCTGACTGCAATTTAGCTTTATGTATTTAGGAAACAGAGAACAAAACTTTTTAGTGAATAATAGGTTTCAAGCCCCACCATCCAGGCACATCATGAGCAGGAAAATGAATCCCACTGCTCCCGCACCACACCATTCCCAGCTGTTCCTCCATCCCTGGCACCACCAGCACTTGGGGAGCAGCTGGATAATGTCTCTGGGGGTTGACTTGGAGATAAACACTTTACATGGATCGATGGTGTGCACAGCACTCGTGCAAAGCAGTGGGGGTATGGAAATGCAGGATATTCCCTACAGCACAAGCGGGAATGTAGGAAAGGAATCACTAGAGAGAGCTGGGAGCACCCTCAGCCTCCTGGTGCCTTGGTGAAGGCTCAGGACATCTCCCTTCTTCTCTTTGCAACAGGGAGAAAGTGATTTTTTCCAGGCAATATATTCTATTGTAATATAATAGTAATACACAGAGAAAAGTAAGAGGAAAAATTTTAATAAAGATTGATTGGCTCATGGGGTGTGGGGTGGAATACCACCAAACCAGAATCAGCCTGTGCTGATTGCAGGGCATAAATGTTCAGAAAGGTTGAGGAATTGACTGCATCTTTATGGATTGTAGCTTAATCACTGCTCAAATTCCTCTAAAGCCAACAGAATGGGAGTTCACTCCACTTCACAGGATGGGATGCTGATGTATTTTCTCTAACTTCTTCAGTTTATTCACTTTTTGGTTTACACAACTCAGTCATTTGCAATGTTTCTCCCCAGTTCTGATATGACAGCAGTGAAATGTTATGACACAGCAATGAAGACCATACCAGAGTGAATGAATTTGCTACTGATCCTTCTATTGCAGCGTTTGCCTTAAAAGAGAAGTAAAATGTCAGTTATTCATACCTGAGTGAGCAGCCTGTCCTAATCTTCTGCCCACCAGCTAGGAAGAGTTCTTGCTGCACCTCTGAGACTGAAGCAATGCTTTGGTATCAAGTCCCTGAGGACCCGAGTCCAATTAATTTATACAGAAATGAAATATTTGCTCAGTGCAAGCTGAATTTATTTTTACTAAGTTAATAGAATTAAAAATGCTAAGAGATGGTCAAGTAAAAAGTTTAGCATTCCCTAATTGTTCTTAAAATATGTACATTTGTGCATTAGATCCATCCTTTCTTGGCAGGAACTCCCTGGCCATGTCATATTCTGGCCAGCCACGTCTTTTCCTAATTCAAGGGTTTTGTCCACTGGCAAAAGTATGTCCTTAAAACCTTAAATCTATTGCAAATGGGAGTGCAGATACTTCTGAAACAGATTCTAATGCGGAGGTTGGAAATCCTTTACCCCTGAGTTTTAAGCAGCTATGATTGAGCCAAAGTCTTGCTTCAGGAGATCCCAGGTCTGATCTTCACTGACACAGGTTCCTAAATAGTGACCCAGAGCTTATGGGTCTTTCTTGCAGTTACTGAATCAGAAGATGTAGCTCTCAACACAGGATGCCTTTCCTTCTCTTAGTCTGATAAAACAATTATTTGTCCCAGAATGTGTCGTGAGCTCAAGGGCATCACTGTGATGCTTCTGTGTCCCACAGGTGTAACTGCTGGCTTTGGAGCACAGGTGTGGGGATTTCAGGAATCCATGTAGTTCTCAGGGCATGGATCAGGGGCTCCTCAGGACATGAATGACATTGAGGGGTTGGACTGTGTTCAGAGAAGGGAAGAGAGCTGGGGTGGGGCTCAGCCTGGAGGAAAGAAGGCTCAGGAGGAACCTCCTCACTCACAACCCCCTGACAGGAGGATGCAGACAGGTGGGGCTCGGCCTCTCCCAAGTAACAATTGACAGGACAAGAGGACATGGCTCCAGTTGTGCCAGGGGAGGTTTAGATTGGACATCAGGAAAATGTTTTCACCAAAGTGGCTGTCAAGCCCTGGCCCAGGGATCAGGTGGAGTCACCATCCCTGGATGGATTTAAAAGCCACGTAGANCACCTCTGAGACTGAAGCAATGCTTTGGTATCAAGTCCCTGAGGACCCGAGTCCAATTAATTTATACAGAAATGAAATATTTGCTCAGTGCAAGCTGAATTTATTTTTACTAAGTTAATAGAATTAAAAATGCTAAGAGATGGTCAAGTAAAAAGTTTAGCATTCCCTAATTGTTCTTAAAATATGTACATTTGTGCATTAGATCCATCCTTTCTTGGCAGGAACTCCCTGGCCATGTCATATTCTGGCCAGCCACGTCTTTTCCTAATTCAAGGGTTTTGTCCACTGGCAAAAGTATGTCCTTAAAACCTTAAATCTATTGCAAATGGGAGTGCAGATACTTCTGAAACAGATTCTAATGCGGAGGTTGGAAATCCTTTACCCCTGAGTTTTAAGCAGCTATGATTGAGCCAAAGTCTTGCTTCAGGAGATCCCAGGTCTGATCTTCACTGACACAGGTTCCTAAATAGTGACCCAGAGCTTATGGGTCTTTCTTGCAGTTACTGAATCAGAAGATGTAGCTCTCAACACAGGATGCCTTTCCTTCTCTTAGTCTGATAAAACAATTATTTGTCCCAGAATGTGTCGTGAGCTCAAGGGCATCACTGTGATGCTTCTGTGTCCCACAGGTGTAACTGCTGGCTTTGGAGCACAGGTGTGGGGATTTCAGGAATCCATGTAGTTCTCAGGGCATGGATCAGGGGCTCCTCAGGACATGAATGACATTGAGGGGTTGGACTGTGTTCAGAGAAGGGAAGAGAGCTGGGGTGGGGCTCAGCCTGGAGGAAAGAAGGCTCAGGAGGAACCTCCTCACTCACAACCCCCTGACAGGAGGATGCAGACAGGTGGGGCTCGGCCTCTCCCAAGTAACAATTGACAGGACAAGAGGACATGGCTCCAGTTGTGCCAGGGGAGGTTTAGATTGGACATCAGGAAAATGTTTTCACCAAAGTGGCTGTCAAGCCCTGGCCCAGGGATCAGGTGGAGTCACCATCCCTGGATGNGACCATCCCCCGCCGGTCCCCGGGGCCGCGGCAGCTCCAGCCCCGCTGCCCGGCCCCGTGCGCCGCTAATTGCAGCTGACGGCTGGCGCCGGGTGCAGCCGCAGGCTCCGCGGCGGGGGAAGGACGCGGAGCACTTCCAGCGCTCAGCAGAGCCCTGCCGCAGCCCGGGGCCTTTTGTCCTCTTGCTCCTCTTCATTTTAATTGACAGAGAGGGGCGGTCAGTTTGCCCTACGGAAGGGAAAGCAGGACAGGGGAGATCCCGGTGGAATGGAGGCAGCTGTGAAATCACCCGGCAAAGCTGAAAGGCAGGGAATGCAGCATGGAATCATCTGCACACAGTGCCAGTACTGAAGGCCAAGTCACGAAATACAAAGCACTGTGCTCTGTAACAAGTGCTGTCAGACAATTAAATTGAATTAAATGAGGGTGTCAGGGGTGTGGCACATCTGCCTCATGCCTTGGTTTCACCCAGGACCAGACATAATGGTGGAGCAATGACCTTGTTGACTGGTTTGTTTGGATTGAATGATAATGTCTAAATGATAATAAATGATAATGTCTCTCATCTATTCCCAGGGATCCTCCTCAGGGCTCTTGGCAGCACATTAGGAGATGCATTAGCTTCCTGCTTCATGTCATGGCTTTGGAGCTCTCAGAGGCTCTCCAGAGGTTTTTTCATTAAGAACAAAATCAAACATGTCTGGCTGCCACTGCTGGTGTAAACTATTCCTATTTGGTTTACATTTAACAGTAGGACTGGGTAGGAGGTTCATATCAGAATGGGGAGCAAGCTAAAAAAGTGTTCAGTCAAGATCTGAGCTTCAGGGATGGTGGTTTAGCAAAAGAAGGGTATTAATTAGGGTGGAGTTCTGTACTAGGAGTAAAAATAAGTGCAAGCATGAAGCAGGCATAGGTTTTCCCACTCAAAACTGTGAGGAGGCAGAGGAGAATACCTGAAAGATGTTCCTAAGGGCACGTGATACACACAGTGTTACTTTTTTCAGAATTGTTCTGCATCTAATGCCTCTTCAGATCACAAAGTTCTGGGGATTTCCCTGTCCTGGCTCAGGGAAGGGTCTTGCTCTGAAGGTGGCATTAGAAGCTGAGTTGCAGAATTGCTTCTGGCTGGAGCGTGAAATGAGCTCAGTACAGAGGGGACAAACCAAGGCCAGAAGCTCCAGCATATGTGGGAAATCCAGAGACAGAGCCAAGGCAGGACAGCAGAATGCCTGTGCCTGTGGCTGAGGTAGGAGGAAGGGCAGCACAAAGACACCCAGGGCAGGTTTGTCAGGACATGCAGCCATGAAAACACTGTCCCCACGAGCCTGGATGTCACCCAAGGAGCCAGCCCAGGACAGAGCCTCACAGGACCCAAGAGGCAGCAGCACCCACTGCTGAGCCCCAGCTGCTGACCTGCCACACAGGAGTGATGCTGTGAGGGTTTCACTGATGTGATAAAGAACGTGACAGCCTGACAGAGCACCTCACTGACTTCAACTCCTTCTATTCCAAGGTTATTTGTCAGGAGGGTGCAAAGACTCCACTGTCTTAAAAGTGCTGAACTCCAAAAATCCAGGTGAAGATTGTCCCAGAGGCAGATTGCTGCAATCTGTGTTGGGGCAAGCACGTGTGATCACTGAGGATGCTGTGGTGCATCCTCCAGTCACAGGAACAATGAGCAAACTGCAGGGCTCACAGCAGCAGAGCTCAAACGGATTGTGTGTTTCCTCTCCTTTACAGAAGTACGGTTACTGTGGTCACAGACTGTGCCAACCTCTGTCTGGGCCAAACTGGTGGCAGAATTCACTCACATCCTCCCTGATCTGCTGCTGCAGGGCAGGAGGTACCCTGTGAAGCTGGGGTCCAGCTCCTCCCCTGGTAGCAGAGCCCCTGAACAGTTTCATCACTCAAATGCCCCTTTGTTCTCCACATTGCCGACCTCCTCTTGCCTCTTCACCCTTGCCTCAGAAATGCTGAATTGTGAAATATTTCTAGCTTGCCAGGGCTTGAGCAATGTTTCCAGGTGTCAATGGGCATCATTTATCTCAGAGACTGGAAATTCCACTTCCAGTGGAGACAGGGCGGGGCAACTGTCCCAACATGTTTAACTAAACCAGCTGCAGCATCGAAGCTCCTTTGGAGGGAAAACCCTGCACAGAAACTTAGACCCCTACATGTGTTAAATCCACACTCTCAGCTAATTTAGGCTGCTCTAGATCAGACATTCCTTGGAGACCTTTTGGCAAGCTATGGCAGCATGGAAACGTCTCCACAGAGTCTGGTAGCTGCAAATGGGATTTCCAGGAAGCATAGAAAGGCTTCCATAGGGTCTGATAGCTGCAAATGGGATACTTGCTTAATTTCTCTATGAAAAAGAGATGCTGTTGCCACTAGAATCTCTCTCATTGCTATCTTACATTTTACAGCCTACAAGGAGAAAATGAAGGAGCTGTCTCTGCTCTCCCTCATCTGCTCCTGTTTCCACACCCAGCCCCATCCTAACACCATCTACCAGTATGGAGGTAGGTAATCCGCTCCCACAGGAGCTCCAGCAGTGTTTGGATTATTCTCCCACAGGCAATGTGGGAGCTTGCCAGAGTCAGAGTCTCTCTGCTTCATGCTGGGGTGACATACAAGGTATTAACAACAATGTGACCTTTCTGTAATTATGCCATGACTTCAAATTAATTGCATTAGCATGGAGGGGATGAAGGTGATTGCTAATCAAGAAATTCTGGAGAGAAAACAAAATCACCCAGATCAGGACATGGGAAAATCCTAATTCATGTGTGAGGAGCTCGATGACATCAGGTCGTTCTCCTGAATGGCACAGGTTCACAGAGTCACTGTTTTTTTTCCCCACAAAGATATGGAGGTGAAGCAGCTGGATAAGAGGGCATCAGGCCAGAGTTTCGAAGTGATCCTGAAGTCTCCTTCAGATTTATCTCCTGAGAGCCCAATCCTTTCCTCCCCTCCCAAGAAGAAGGACCTGTCCCTGGAGGAGCTGCAGAGGAGGCTGGAGGCTGCAGAAGAGAGGAGGAAGGTAAGATGTCCTATAGAAGCAGTGACTTTTCTGGTACTAATTGCACCAAACCCTAAAACTCAGCAGGAGTAATCTATAACACCTGGGAAGTATTCTGGCACTTATTATTCCGCTGTAAATTGTCAGGTGAGACATAGGAATCATGAAGTAAGGTTCTGCAGCGTGTTTTAGGCAGGGAATTCAATTCCATCATCATCATCATCATGTACATGTTGCACTTGGGTATGTAGGTTAGTGGTGCGCTGGCCAGTGCTGGGGGAACTGTTGCTCTCGGTGATCTCAGAGGGCTTTTCCAACCTAGAAGATTCTATGATAGCAGGAAAAGGGTGTCAAAACTATCTCCCAAGATAGAAGATTGTGTTGTGGGGTGGAGGGGGTGACAGAGTGGTTTGAGCAGAGGAGGGAGTCACAAAGCCTCTCTGGGGAGATGAAGGCTGGAACAGGCTCTCCAGGGGCCTCACCCCCATGCCTCGGCAGACCCAGGAGGCGCAGGTGCTGAAGCAGCTGGCGGAGAAGCGGGAACATGAGCGGGAGGTGCTGCACAAGGCACTGGAGGAGAACAACAACTTCAGCCGCCTGGCCGAGGAGAAGCTCAACTACAAGATGGAGCTGAGCAGGGAGATCCGTGAGGCACATCTCGCTGCCTTGAGGGAGCGGCTCCGTGAGAAGGTGAGTGTGACCCCCGGGACAAGGCTCTGGGCTGGGGATGCTGATCCTTATGGAAAAATGGGGTCTGGTCCCAGTGTGATGGGTACAAGGGGTGTTTTCTTGGTGGTGGTTGCTGAAGAGAGCTGTGCTCCAGAGCAGCATGAGGAGGGGGCTTATGTCCTTCAAGGTCAGTAGAGAACATAGCCTGGATAATCCTGATAAGTGCAGGTCCAAAGCCACAGCATCAGGACAGCTGGGGGCTGCATGAAGGGTTTTGCAGGAGAGAGGAGCCAGGAGTGCGTTCACTGGAGGTTCCGTCGCCTCCAGGCTCCCACAGATGTTCCTTCACTCCTTGCAGGTGTAACCCCCTGCCTTAGGGGTGTTTTGAACGGGAAACTGCTCTTCTTTTATGTCTGATGCGTGTGCAGGAGGAAAATATTGATCACAAGAACAATAAGTGTGTTAGCCCAGTGTCATTTCTCCTGTCTTTGTAGGAACTGCACGCAGCTGAAGTCCGCAGGAACAAGGAACAGCGGGAGGAGATCTCTGGATAAAGGGCTTTTCTACACATCTAGCACCTGATTCCTGTTAACAAACCAACCAATCGACCAACCAACACATTTTATTTTGTTTGTCTAGATGCGACATTCGGTTCTCCATCCCCCCTCCCCGGTGTTCGTCCCCCAGCTACACGCTTCTCTCTGCATCCCTAATCGTCAGTGCTTGTGGGGATTCACAGATCATAGGGACCTCTAAGCAGAATAGCAACTAGTTCACATCAAATAGAGAATCAATCAGTTGATCAGTCAATCAAACAGCTTCTTTGGAGGGTTTTGTCCTTTTTTTAAAAAAAAAATTTCTTAAACTGATGTAAAAAAAAAAAAAACAAACCCCAAACGAAGATATTAATAAATTCAACCAGCAGCGTCACAGAGATACAGATTTCTTATCCGGGGCTTTTCCTCCTCTTGGTGTTTGCTCTGAGCCAAATATCAGTTTCAGAAAAATGGGAAGTAAGTGATAATTTCTGTGTGTGAAGTAAAATAGGGAGCAGCCCCCTGTTTGCCCATGGTAGGAGAGAGGAAGGAGAGGGATGGATGGCTCAGGAGTTGCGGTGTGCAGAACCCCTATCTTTTGGCTGCCTCCAGAGCCAGCCCAAGTAGGCAGTGACCACAGTCCTCATCTTAGGGTGATTTTTGAGAACCCATGTGGAGGCAGCTGAGGGGCTCCACCCAAAGCTTGGTGCCAGGTGCCACATCACGGCAGGTCCCTGTCATGGTGGGCACTGCCTGATGCCCCGGTTGGCCACTGAGCCGCCCTCTCCCCAGCTGAGCAGGGACTGAGAGGACTTGGCTGCTCTGCCTGGGGGAGCTGTGGGTGGTAATTGCGTTCCCAGCTCCGTGGTAGCCCTGGGAGAGACCCTCAGTCCTCTGTGGGCTCCCCAGTGCTCCCAAAGTATAGGATTCCACTCTCTTAGGAAAACAAATTCTACAGAGAAGGTGTACGGTTGTGAAATAGCCTTTTAGTGAACAGAAGAATCCCTCGCTCTTTCCAGTGATGGATGTGGCTCTTTGGGGCCATCACAGGGCAGGTTGCTGGAGACCAAATCCTGGGGCTCTTTTCTGATCTCCTCAGAATTCCCAGCATGGATCCCTCCATGGCCATGGCTTGATGTCAGGGGACTCTGCTTCTAAAAGGAAGGGCTACCTTACTCCCAAACCCCTCCTCCTGGGCTAGGGGGGAGGACAGGGCTGTTAGAAAGCTCCTGTGCTGTCAGTGACAAAAGAAAATTAGATTTAGGGCAAAGAACTGAGGGTTGAATTTCTTAACAGTAGCTAATGATCAGTTTATAGTAGCAGCTGTCTTAGATAAGCATCTGTGTAGAGCGCGGCATCACCGCCAGCATCACCTCATCCATATAGTGACAAGAAATTTTAAAAAGTTTAAAAAAAATTTAAAAAGTAATTTAAATGAAATGTTTGTGTGTAAGAAATGGTTGAAACTGTCAAATGTCTGTGTCCCACGTTGGTGGGATCTGAGAAGGTATCTGCAAGATATTAACCCTGTCCTACTCTCTGTGGTGCTGAGTGTTTGCTTGGTGTGTAATTCTGACCTGGAGCTTGTTGTAAATACTGTTTTTAGTACTATGATTATTATGATTACTATTATCAGAAATGTTGTACTCATGAGCAAGAGTTGAAAACAAGAGAAATGGCCATTTTCACTCTCTCCTGGGGGCTCAGAAGGAGTCAGAGGCTGGGCCAGGTGAAGGCAGGGTGCCAGTGGGATGCTGGACCAGAGAGCAGCTGGAAAATGATGGAATTGGGAGCTGGAGGCAGCTGAGTCCTGCAGGCAGGGCGGTGAGAGCTGGGACGGCTGCTCCTCATGCTGGGAGGAGAAGGAAGGGCTGAGAGGAAGAACAGAGGTGATGCTTCAATTCTAGTACATACAATTTAGTGTTGATCGAAACCTTCCCGTGTGGAGGTTCCAGGTGGTTCTCTGTAACCCCGCGGAAGCTGAAGGATCTGTCAGGTTTAGCATGTGCTGGAAGAGGGCTGTAACAGGTTGTACGGGTCAGAGCTGTCCTCCCAAACAGCTCCTGAGTCTCCAGGCTCAATTCCTGCCTGGATCTTCCCTCTCAGTCCCTTGTGCTGCCCCACACCCCCTCTCTTCCCCCTCCCTGAAGCCCAGATGGGTCTCAAGTGGGGACTTATTCTTGCAATAGCTTTTCCTGGCAAAAATTCCCATGGCAATTGCAGAATGGCCTGGCAGATGGTGCTCATGCAGGTGTGAGCACTGGGAAAACTAATTTTTCTCCCCTCCATCAGGTTGGTGCAGTGAGGGACGGTGGATATGGTTGGAAAACGTGCTACTGCAGGAGAAGTTCCTGCACCAGAGGAGCAGGGACGTGCAGGGAGAGCTGTGCATTGGTAATGTCAGGGAGCTGCTGCTGAGACACGTTGTGCCCAGGAAACAGCCTCACCTCTGGGGCCAGAGGCTTTACGTGTCCCAGAGCCATGTTTGCCTGGTGCAGATGGATGGAGTAGGGATTTTCAGGAGTTTGTCCAGTGCCACGGGGCACTATCAGGGAAATGTGTGACTGCTTTGGCTGCATGGTGTTGGCTGGATGAGGGGTGTCCACCCACTGCTCCAAACCCATCGCGGCCAGGAGCTCATGCAGCACTGTGCCCAACATGCAGCACGTGGCATGGGCCAGGATCACGGTTATTCCATGCCTTTCTATATCCTTTCATGCTATTGGCTATGTGCAGCTGCATACTTCATGCCTCAGNGAAGATTCTATGATAGCAGGAAAAGGGTGTCAAAACTATCTCCCAAGATAGAAGATTGTGTTGTGGGGTGGAGGGGGTGACAGAGTGGTTTGAGCAGAGGAGGGAGTCACAAAGCCTCTCTGGGGAGATGAAGGCTGGAACAGGCTCTCCAGGGGCCTCACCCCCATGCCTCGGCAGACCCAGGAGGCGCAGGTGCTGAAGCAGCTGGCGGAGAAGCGGGAACATGAGCGGGAGGTGCTGCACAAGGCACTGGAGGAGAACAACAACTTCAGCCGCCTGGCCGAGGAGAAGCTCAACTACAAGATGGAGCTGAGCAGGGAGATCCGTGAGGCACATCTCGCTGCCTTGAGGGAGCGGCTCCGTGAGAAGGTGAGTGTGACCCCCGGGACAAGGCTCTGGGCTGGGGATGCTGATCCTTATGGAAAAATGGGGTCTGGTCCCAGTGTGATGGGTACAAGGGGTGTTTTCTTGGTGGTGGTTGCTGAAGAGAGCTGTGCTCCAGAGCAGCATGAGGAGGGGGCTTATGTCCTTCAAGGTCAGTAGAGAACATAGCCTGGATAATCCTGATAAGTGCAGGTCCAAAGCCACAGCATCAGGACAGCTGGGGGCTGCATGAAGGGTTTTGCAGGAGAGAGGAGCCAGGAGTGCGTTCACTGGAGGTTCCGTCGCCTCCAGGCTCCCACAGATGTTCCTTCACTCCTTGCAGGTGTAACCCCCTGCCTTAGGGGTGTTTTGAACGGGAAACTGCTCTTCTTTTATGTCTGATGCGTGTGCAGGAGGAAAATATTGATCACAAGAACAATAAGTGTGTTAGCCCAGTGTCATTTCTCCTGTCTTTGTAGGAACTGCACGCAGCTGAAGTCCGCAGGAACAAGGAACAGCGGGAGGAGATCTCTGGATAAAGGGCTTTTCTACACATCTAGCACCTGATTCCTGTTAACAAACCAACCAATCGACCAACCAACACATTTTATTTTGTTTGTCTAGATGCGACATTCGGTTCTCCATCCCCCCTCCCCGGTGTTCGTCCCCCAGCTACACGCTTCTCTCTGCATCCCTAATCGTCAGTGCTTGTGGGGATTCACAGATCATAGGGACCTCTAAGCAGAATAGCAACTAGTTCACATCAAATAGAGAATCAATCAGTTGATCAGTCAATCAAACAGCTTCTTTGGAGGGTTTTGTCCTTTTTTTAAAAAAAAAATTTCTTAAACTGATGTAAAAAAAAAAAAAACAAACCCCAAACGAAGATATTAATAAATTCAACCAGCAGCGTCACAGAGATACAGATTTCTTATCCGGGGCTTTTCCTCCTCTTGGTGTTTGCTCTGAGCCAAATATCAGTTTCAGAAAAATGGGAAGTAAGTGATAATTTCTGTGTGTGAAGTAAAATAGGGAGCAGCCCCCTGTTTGCCCATGGTAGGAGAGAGGAAGGAGAGGGATGGATGGCTCAGGAGTTGCGGTGTGCAGAACCCCTATCTTTTGGCTGCCTCCAGAGCCAGCCCAAGTAGGCAGTGACCACAGTCCTCATCTTAGGGTGATTTTTGAGAACCCATGTGGAGGCAGCTGAGGGGCTCCACCCAAAGCTTGGTGCCAGGTGCCACATCACGGCAGGTCCCTGTCATGGTGGGCACTGCCTGATGCCCCGGTTGGCCACTGAGCCGCCCTCTCCCCAGCTGAGCAGGGACTGAGAGGACTTGGCTGCTCTGCCTGGGGGAGCTGTGGGTGGTAATTGCGTTCCCAGCTCCGTGGTAGCCCTGGGAGAGACCCTCAGTCCTCTGTGGGCTCCCCAGTGCTCCCAAAGTATAGGATTCCACTCTCTTAGGAAAACAAATTCTACAGAGAAGGTGTACGGTTGTGAAATAGCCTTTTAGTGAACAGAAGAATCCCTCGCTCTTTCCAGTGATGGATGTGGCTCTTTGGGGCCATCACAGGGCAGGTTGCTGGAGACCAAATCCTGGGGCTCTTTTCTGATCTCCTCAGAATTCCCAGCATGGATCCCTCCATGGCCATGGCTTGATGTCAGGGGACTCTGCTTCTAAAAGGAAGGGCTACCTTACTCCCAAACCCCTCCTCCTGGGCTAGGGGGGAGGACAGGGCTGTTAGAAAGCTCCTGTGCTGTCAGTGACAAAAGAAAATTAGATTTAGGGCAAAGAACTGAGGGTTGAATTTCTTAACAGTAGCTAATGATCAGTTTATAGTAGCAGCTGTCTTAGATAAGCATCTGTGTAGAGCGCGGCATCACCGCCAGCATCACCTCATCCATATAGTGACAAGAAATTTTAAAAAGTTTAAAAAAAATTTAAAAAGTAATTTAAATGAAATGTTTGTGTGTAAGAAATGGTTGAAACTGTCAAATGTCTGTGTCCCACGTTGGTGGGATCTGAGAAGGTATCTGCAAGATA
Organism: Donacobius atricapilla; assembly: GCA_013397315.1. Taxonomy (NCBI): domain Eukaryota; kingdom Metazoa; phylum Chordata; class Aves; order Passeriformes; family Mimidae; genus Donacobius; species Donacobius atricapilla. Next base: position 21,278 of record WBMY01006696.1, read on the forward strand.
TTAACCCTGTCCTACTCTCTGTGGTGCTGAGTGTTTGCTTGGTGTGTAATTCTGACCTGGAGCTTGTTGTAAATACTGTTTTTAGTACTATGATTATTATGATTACTATTATCAGAAATGTTGTACTCATGAGCAAGAGTTGAAAACAAGAGAAATGGCCATTTTCACTCTCTCCTGGGGGCTCAGAAGGAGTCAGAGGCTGGGCCAGGTGAAGGCAGGGTGCCAGTGGGATGCTGGACCAGAGAGCAGCTGGAAAATGATGGAATTGGGAGCTGGAGGCAGCTGAGTCCTGCAGGCAGGGCGGTGAGAGCTGGGACGGCTGCTCCTCATGCTGGGAGGAGAAGGAAGGGCTGAGAGGAAGAACAGAGGTGATGCTTCAATTCTAGTACATACAATTTAGTGTTGATCGAAACCTTCCCGTGTGGAGGTTCCAGGTGGTTCTCTGTAACCCCGCGGAAGCTGAAGGATCTGTCAGGTTTAGCATGTGCTGGAAGAGGGCTGTAACAGGTTGTACGGGTCAGAGCTGTCCTCCCAAACAGCTCCTGAGTCTCCAGGCTCAATTCCTGCCTGGATCTTCCCTCTCAGTCCCTTGTGCTGCCCCACACCCCCTCTCTTCCCCCTCCCTGAAGCCCAGATGGGTCTCAAGTGGGGACTTATTCTTGCAATAGCTTTTCCTGGCAAAAATTCCCATGGCAATTGCAGAATGGCCTGGCAGATGGTGCTCATGCAGGTGTGAGCACTGGGAAAACTAATTTTTCTCCCCTCCATCAGGTTGGTGCAGTGAGGGACGGTGGATATGGTTGGAAAACGTGCTACTGCAGGAGAAGTTCCTGCACCAGAGGAGCAGGGACGTGCAGGGAGAGCTGTGCATTGGTAATGTCAGGGAGCTGCTGCTGAGACACGTTGTGCCCAGGAAACAGCCTCACCTCTGGGGCCAGAGGCTTTACGTGTCCCAGAGCCATGTTTGCCTGGTGCAGATGGATGGAGTAGGGATTTTCAGGAGTTTGTCCAGTGCCACGGGGCACTATCAGGGAAATGTGTGACTGCTTTGGCTGCATGGTGTTGGCTGGATGAGGGGTGTCCACCCACTGCTCCAAACCCATCGCGGCCAGGAGCTCATGCAGCACTGTGCCCAACATGCAGCACGTGGCATGGGCCAGGATCACGGTTATTCCATGCCTTTCTATATCCTTTCATGCTATTGGCTATGTGCAGCTGCATACTTCATGCCTCAGATGAGACTAATTAAGTATCCTCATTAACATCCTTACTGCCCCAGCCTGTGTCATTCCTGGAGCATTCCCATGTACTGTGCATGTGGACACAGCATGCAACCCCCCCAGTTCTTGGGATTACCTTCCTTACGGTGGGGCTTGCGGTCTCCACTGATCCCTGAAGGTGTTTATGAATCGAGTTCTGTACCAACAGTTTCCAGACCCATTTTTGCTGCAGCATATGGACATGGGAATGTGCCTCGTAGGGGGAGCATCCTCAGGGCACCCACGGCATCCCTGCCTGGACCTCGTGTGGCAGCAGTGTGAGGGAGGAAAGTCAGGAGGGTGACATTATGTGCATGCATAGGCCTTCCAGGAGCCCTCCTGGAGAAGAGCCTTTGATTTGGACAAGAATGAGGAGCTGAAGCTAAATGAGTTCCCAACCGGCACCAACAGCCGGGCGACGGGTAAAGCTGTAGGAAAGCTGGGACAACCAGCCTCACAGCCCAAATTACAGCTCTGTACCCTCGTTATTCCATACAGCAGAGCTCAGCTCTGCCTGTAAATAGGCACTTCCAAGGATGCTGGCCCCTCTGACGGCTTCTGGACTGAGCCTATTCCTTTTCTTATTATTTTGGAGTCATTAAAAAATCTTGCTCTAACCGAGTTGTGGGGTTCCCTTTGAGCTGACCTTCCAGGGCGGGTGGGAACTGAGGAGTTGCATGCATCCTGCCTCTGGGGTAGGTCGGTATTGCTGCTCCCTTTCAAATGTAAACTTCAGCTTGCTTGCTTTAGCTTAGCCCAGCGTGACTCTCTGGCCCTGACTCTGCAATCCTGCCTCATGGGGTTCATTATATCCCTGCCATGGCATTCCTGTCCTCCTCGCAGTGGCTGTGCACCTGGCTGTGCACACGCACACAGAAACACATCCGTGGAAACAATATATGCACATACACTCTGATACCACTTGAAATGAGTCAGGGAATGGCTGTTTACGGTGCTAGAGATTTCTTACTCTCCATGCTAGGGACAAGATGACATAGTAAGACTAATAAACTCCACCTTTGTAGTCAGTTGTCTTTAAGTAAAGCAGCAGAAGGGCACTGGCCCATGCCTACATGTGAGTGCTCCGTGGTCGCCGGGGTGCAGGGATACAGGGGACAACTGGGAATCCCTGCCCCAGCATCCCCTGCCTCAGTTTCCCACACCCCTTGAGAAGGGGACGTAGATGCTCCCTCCCCACTGGGACTACAGAGCTGATGCCTTCACATCTCTAAAGTGCTCTGAAGTGGAAAGTACCAAAGTTTGGAGTCAGGATACGCAGCTGTGCACCCCGGGAGGAACACCCCGGCCCGTGGCTGCAGGAGAGGGTTGGAAGATGACTGTGTGGGCACAGGGCTGAGCTGTCACCCCAGGGCTCAGCACCCTGGCTGCTGTGCGGGCAGGATGTGCTCCTCCTGCCACAGCCAGAGTCATCATCCCTTGTGCTGGGTGGGGAGCTGGTACAGTGTCATGGAAAGACTTTCCATCCCTTACAGAGCCTCGTCCGGTTCCCTTTGGTCTGCCACGTGCATTTCATTGTCAACTTGAGGTTGTTGTTGTGCAAAAGAAGTGATCATGAAAAAAAAATAAAGGAAAAAAAAAAGAAATAAAGTTGGTATGAAACTGCATGTGTCCATCTCTCTCCAGAAATGGGTTGTTTTAGTTCCAAGGCTTCTCTTTGTATTGTGAGAATACTAATAAACAGCATTAAACAGAAAATTGACCTAAAGATTTAACAAAATAGACCGTAATCCTCTGAATGCTCAGTGGCTTTTTCACACAGGATAAAAGAGGCAGAAATTGACAGTTTATCATCATTCTCAGAGGGACAAAGTAATAAATGCTTGAATGAGAGTCCTGCTGCCACCCCCTGTGGCTGGGAGTGAGGGTGTGCAAATTCTTTACGCTGGAAGATCAAAAAAGATATAAAACAGTTTAAAATACAACAAATGCAGTTCTAGAAACCACGTGAGCTTCTTTATTAAAAACTCCAATGCTTCCTTCATGAGCTTTTCCTGAGAAAGGATCCAGGCTGGGCTGGACAGAGTGGGAGGGAGCAGGGCTGTAGTCCTCAGGGAAATGGGACCCCAGCCCATGAGACCCTGCATGGCCAACGCTCCCAAACCCCATCCCTGCAGCCAGGTACACAAAAATGTCCAAAATCTGCAACTGGAAACTGGGAAGTTTGTAATCCACAAGGACATGTGGGGGAGGGTGCCTGGCTGCACTGCTGGGGAAAGGTTCCCCCACTTGCCTTTTGGGGAGGGCTTTTGCCACCACAAGCGGTGCCCAAAGTCACTGGCCACTGTCCTCCTGTCCCTGAGGGGATATTGAAATAGTAGCATCCTCCTGGGCTGTCCCACATCTTGTGATCCCATCAAAATAACCAGTGTGGGAGACTTTCCACAGAACTCAGCAGCACTCGGTGCACAAGGAGACAAACTGAGGGGAAGGCAGGGGGGCAAATTTTAATTCCCAGGGCAGCATTCTGTAAGGGCAGGGAGGACAGTGCCAGGAGGAAAGTGCCAGGACAGTGCTGGGGCCATCACAGCGGTGGCAGTGGCAAGCAGCCCATGCCTGATGCTTTTCCCACATGTCCTCAGGATGCTGCTGCCCGCACAAACAGGAATTCTATTTTTGCAGCTTGACCTTCCTGATTCTGGAGATAACAACCTGACTGCAAATGCAGCATTGCTCACTTTTCCTCTGAGATTTGATACAGCCCACTAACCCAGGCTCTTCTAAAACATGGAAGTTGTAAAGTAAACCTCCACATCTGTTTTAGGAAAACAGGCACAGTTCTTGGTGCCAGACAATTCAAGATATATTGATGACACCAAGCATGGTCACCTCCTAACTATTTAATTCAAGACACATCCTTCATCCTTTTGTGATCTGAGGGAGAAAACCACAGAGACAAGAGATCTCTTGGGGCAAGATGGGGCAGGAGGAGTGAAAGAAATTGTGGAGAGGCTCCCACCACCTTCCAGCCCTGCTCACTGTGCAGCCTGAGGGGCTGAGTGCTGAAGACACAATACTGAAGGCTTGACCCACACTCAAACACCCACAAAATCATAGAATCAATGAATGGTTTGGTTCCAACCCCCTCCCATGGGCAGGGACACCTTCCACTAGACCAGGTTGCTCCAAGCCCTCTCCAGCCTGGCCTTGGACACCTCCAGGGATGGGGCAGCCACAGCGTCTCTGGGCAACCTCTGCCAGGGCCTCCCCCAACCTCACCAGGAAGAACTTCTTCCCAGTATCCAACCTAACCCTGCCCTCTGTCAGAGTCCCTTGTCCTATCACTCCATGCCACGACAAGGGTTCCTCATGCAAAAAATCAAAATCAAGTTAAGAAAGCAAAATGTAACCGTTGAAGGGATTCCTACAAAGTGCTTGAGCTGTGCCTGGGTAAGGGAAGGGATCAGAGACCCTGCCAAGGTAAATGCAAAGGCTCACCTGGGCAGGCAAAACCCAGAAATTTTGCGGAGTGATTTGGTTTGAAAAATAAAAGCTCACCCTGTCTCAGCAGTCTCACTGGCACCATGGCTGAAGCAAGTCTGCCCACTGATAAAGGGGCAGAGCAGGGAGCAGATCAGGGGCCAGGAGGTGAAATCATCCCACTCTCTGTACTAGGAGGAGCCCAGGGACCTTCCTGCATCCTGGGATCTGACAGCAAAAGCCAGGTTTTGCTTTCCAAGGGGCCACTGGCTGCTGGAAAAACTGGAGTAGGGCAGCATTACTGGGGGTTTGCTGCCTTCTTACCACCTTGATAAGGCTGCTGTTCTTGGGCACTGCAGGGAGATGGTTTTAGTGGAAAAAGGGACCTTTTATCTGTCCTGTCCAACCCCACACGGATCCTGAGGATGCAGCTGCCAGGGAAGACAACAGCAGTAGAGAGACAGACATGCTTCCATGGAAAAGGGAGTCACCATTTCCAGTGGGTGATTTAACCATGCTGGTTACCACTGGCTATCTTGGAGAAGGAAATGAAATACACTTCCTTGTGGAATATCACTTTAATGATATTAGCTTGGGTGGACTGGTGAGGGGGAATATGAGGGAATTAGAGGTGGCATCTGGTTATCAGGCAGGGTTGGATTGCATGGGGATAAAAAATAAAAATAAGGAAAAGCCTTGGGAGAAAAGCATTTAAAAAAACCCACCACAAATGTATCAGACAGGATCATTAGAAATTTGTGTAAAAAATACTAAACAGACCAAATGCCACCTGAACATCTATCAGGAAAAGCCACCCACCCAGTAACTGTAAAAAGCTGACAGAATGGAAACATAGTGTGCGCTTCCAAAAGGGATTCACGACTTTGGGGCCTCTGGCCTCGCTCATCCCTTCCCAGAACATGTTACCCACCTACTCACAGAAGAAGTGCAATGTGGTAAAATCATGCAAAAAGTCCTTCCTGAGAAATTCTTGAGCGCCTCCCAAACCCTGGGCCTCACAGGCACAGAAATGGCAGAATTAACCAAATCCTGTGACAGCTTGTCACGGCTGGGGAAACACGGAGAGCAGAGGCACAGCTCGAGACTTAGTGCTGGTAAGGATCAGTAGCACCTCGAGGATGGCTCAAACAGGGAAACAGACCCTGAATCAAACTGGTCAAGGGCACTTTTTAATGATTGGAAATGGCCCTGGGGAGACCTTAGAGCCCTTTCCAGTGCCTAAAGGGGCTCCAAGAGAGATGGAGACTTTGGACAAGGGTATGGAGTGACAGAGTAAGGGGAACGACTTCACACTGACAGAGGGCAGGTTTAGATAGGATACTGGAAAGAAACTCTTCCCTGTGAGGATGGTGAGGCCCTGGGACAGGGTGCCTGGAGAAGCTGTGGATGCCCCATCACTGGAAGTGTTCAGCCATGAACAGCTGAGGGCTTCCACAAAACCCTGGAGAGCCAGAGTGGGACACAGGGCTTGGGGGACACACACAGGGGCACACAGCCCAAGGGGAACATGCAGAGAACATGGGGGTACACACAGGGGGCATGGGGGGGGATGCAGAACCTGAGAAAAGGATACACAGCGGACATGGGGGGCACAGAAGGGACACACAGAGAGGACGCAGAAGGAATGCAGGACCTGGAAAAAGGCCACGCAAGGGACACGGGAGCATGCAGGACCCGGGAGAGGGGCATGAAGAAGAAAAGGCGTCATGCAGGACCCCAGATGGGGACACGCAGGGGGCGTGGGGGGCACACAAGAAGCACGGTCGGGAGACACGCATGGCGCACACAGCCTGGGGCGGGGGAGACATACAGGGGACACGGGGAGCATGCAGAACCCTGGAGGGGAACACGCAGGGGACACGGGGGGCACGCAGGATGCCAAAGGGAGACACACAGGGTACGCGGCGCGGGGGCAGAGAGGAGACAT
>WBMY01006696.1:28949-48787 GCA_013397315.1 Donacobius atricapilla
TGTAGCCCCCCACTCGTACCGCCTGTACTGCTCTCTGTCTCCTCTTTCCATGCACCCCTGTGCACCCTCTTGCACCCTCATGACCCCCCCACCGTCTGCACCTCTGTTTAACTCCCTCTGAAGCCACCTCCCCATGCATCCCCTCTCTGCATCCCCCTGTCTGTCCACAGCCTTGCTGGCTGCCCACAGTATAATCTTCCTGGTCTCTGCCCTCCTGATGTTGCACTCCAAAAATCTCTCTCCTCTCCTACTTGTGCTATGCCTTTTTTTTTTTTCCTTTATATTTTTTCCTCACTTCACCCCAAATCTTTCCCACAGCCCTTGACACGCTCTTAGCACCCTGCAAGGTGCAGCAGGAGGGACATGCATGGACACCCTGAGTCCTGGTAGAGCTGGGGTGTCCCTCAACCCCTTCCACAGCCCTACTGCTGGTGTGTTTCTAGCCACTTTTTAGATGACTTATGTTTTTAGCCCACTTTTTCTCCATTCAGTGCTGGTTCCTGCCCAGAGGCATCTGAGCAACACACGTGGAGTTCAATCCCGTGATACTGGGCAGGATGTCTGGAGCATCCTGAAATCGGGTCCCAGCTCAGGGGCATTGTGAGTGATGTTAATACTGTGGGAGGGGTTTTACCCTAAAACGAAGGGCAAAGGTAGGGGATAGAGTGACAACAAAAATTGGAGTGGATGAGCTGGAGGCAGCTGAGCATCCATGCTGCGGTGAAAACTGAAGTGCTTCTGCTGGTGGCTTTGTGCTGGGCTGGCACAAAGGGGCCATTTCACCTTGGATAAACCCCGTGGGCTCTGTGGAGGTGAAGAGCACCTTGTGGTGTCTCTATGGGTCAGGCAGGTGTTTCTGCGGGGCATGAACTTGGTTGTGAAGTCACACTGGACATGTTGGGTCCGTGCTCTGCCCCAGCCGTGGCCTGGGGAAGTGGTGGGAGCCAGGTGGCATCTCTGCTGTGCTCTGTGCCACTGCTTGGAGTACTCCGTGGGGATCTGAGCCTGGAGCAGCCAGACCTGGGCAAGGTGTTCCCTTACCTGTCTCTGTGTGGACTGCATCAGTGCTGTAGGAGATGCTTTGTAGGCATTGACTTCTCCATGCCTGGGCATGGGCTGATCCCCAGCATTGTGGGCTGCAGGGCAAGGAAGGGGATTCTCCCCCTCTGCTCTCCTCAGGTGAGACCCCACCTGCAGTGCTGCATCCAGCTCTGGAGCCCCCAGCATCAGAAGGATGTGGAGCTGTTGGAGTGAGTCCAGAGGAGGGCATGGAAATGCTCTGAGTGCTGGAGCGCTTCTGCTCTGGAGACGGGCTGAGAGAGCTGGAGAAAAGAAGTCTCTGAGGAGATCTGAGAGTCCCTTTCAGTTCCTAAAAGGGCTTCAAGAGAGCTGGAGAGGGAGTGCTGTCTTACATCTATTGCTGATATATTAGAAATGCACACTTTAAAATAGTTTCCAGATGTCACTGTTTCTGCGGGCTTGACGTGCTTTTTTAATTTGATTTTTTTTCTGTGTGACTTTGGAGGAGGGAAGAATCCCCGTTCCACTGTGGAGGAGACAGTGACAAGCTCCTCCAACAGTGTGAAATCGTGAGATAGTTTGAAATACATTTGGAAACGCACCTTCAAACTGAGTATCTTCATAGAGTTTATGGTGGATGCCAGGAACATTTTTTTTTTGGACCTCTTTCACACTCTGCCCTTCACCTCCTGCACCCCAGTCCCACCCATGCCCATTATTCTCACCCAGCCTGCAGAGTGTGTTGGGTTGAGCTTCCCCTCATCCTTCCTCCTGGGATGGAGCACTTGGAGATTTGCTCATCCCCTTCTCCTTAGGAGCGTGGGGTCCTTGCAGTCCCTTCTCTCCTTGCCCCCACCACACCCTGGATCCTTCCATGGCCGAGTTCAGCAGGGAGACCTTTTGACTCTGAGCTTCCCCCCCATTTCTCCACAAGCAGCTGGTGACTGACGGCTCTCCCGCTCCTGCCACGATGGCCACGCCGGACGTCAGTGTCCACATGGAGGAGGTGGTGGTGGTGACCACGCCGGACGGCGCGGTGGACGGCGGTGGCATGGAGGAGGTGAAGACAGTGCTGGTCACCACCAACCTGTCCCAGCATGGGTAAGATGGGCTTGGCGCACGCTGAGGGGATGTGCTGGAAACCCTCTCGCGCGTGGTTGTAGGTTGGGATTTGATCCCCCACTGCTTCCCCCTGCATCCCTGCTCACTGTGGGGACCTCAGTGGTGGCCATGGAGTGTCAGTTCCTTGCCAGGGCTTCCCGTACCCAGGGCTCTGCCTCTCTATGCAGAACAGACTCCGCTCTTTCCCTCGTTTGAGGGGGCGGGAAAAGACCAACCCCAAGTACCTTTTTCTGAGTGGATTTGGATGTTGGAGTGGACACAAATCCAGTTGGAACAGGACACCGGTAGCTAAATCTGTGTTTTTCTGCAATTTATTTCACGAGGGCTGTGCTGAACTCTGAACTCCAAGAGACAAGTCTGTCCTTGCCACGGTGAGGGTGGTGCAGCTGAGCTCCCCTTCCCTGAAGGTTGAGGAGGTTTTTGCTGAGCTCCGGTTTTTGCTGAGCTCTGTAGGAACCTTCACAAGCCCACAGCAGGAGCGAGAGGTGTCCTCGAAACAATATTGCCCTGAATGGGGAGGCACTGCTCAAAAAAACAGAGTAAAGGTCCGATTGTTGAAGTGCTGCTGTTTCACCCAATTTCTGCCTTTTCTGTTGGCATTTCAGATTCAGGGCTGCTGTTTTTTCAGGTCTGGTCTGTTCGGTGGCAGGCTGGCCATGGCCAAAGAGCCTGGCTGGTACCTTGAAGGCCCACATATCAATGGACTCTTTGCTTTATTTCTCTGTTGTTTTTTTGGGGGGGTGGGACAGAGCCCAGAGCCGTTTGTGTGTTTTTGTTCTTTCAGTGGGCAGAAAATCCAAGTTCACACCTGGAGCTGCATCCAGGCAGGTTTGTCTGAAATAAGTAGGTGTTGAATGGCTGTTTATTGCTCTCCACCAGATGTTTGTCTCCTTTTCTCAAGCGTGTCTTTGTGTCAGTGCCCTGGGGCTTTGGGCAGGGCAGAAGGTGACAGCTCAGTCCGGGTGCCTCCCTTTGTGCTGCTCCAACTGAGATAAAGCCCATTAATAGATGAATTTTTGGTAAAGAATGGGCCGGGAGAGGCAGAGGCAAGAGCTGTTAGTGCTGGGATGGGCAGGATCTGCCCTGTTTTTCCTCCACACCCTGCGTCTCTGACTGTTTCCAAGAATCTTTTCAATTCCCAGGAGAGCAGTGGTGATGGGGAAGAAGGGCTCTACTCCTCTTGTTTTCTGTCCCATAGAGGTTCCCTTGTCTCCCTCAGTGGAGAAGTAGCCAGATGTGGCTGTTCTTGGATGCAGAATGCCTCTTGGGGATGGTAGTGGGTTAATGGAAAGGATGGGAATTTGGGGGTCACAGAGTAAAACCTGCCTGAGTCCCCGCTGAGCAGGGCAGTGGGGTGTGTGGTGGGTGGCTACACGAGCCATGCACAGTCTCTGTGGCCTTGCACAGTTCCCCCACCAGACCCTGCTCCTTCTGGGGCAATGCCACAGTGGCACTGGCTCCTCCCTTTCCCTCTGGTTTCCCTCTGCAGCCCCAGCTGGTGTCAGGAGAGCAGCTGCAGGCACAGGCTGGGATCCCTTGGTGTTGGCTCAGTCACCACTCACATGGGGAGCTTTCAGCTTGCCTTGTGTGGCAGTTAAACCAAACTCAGCTTGAGGGTTGGTGCCTTTTTCTAGTGCTCATCTGGGTATGGGTTTGCTATTAAAATAACCCTTTATACAACCAGTTGTTAAGAGCTTAATTAGTGCATGTATTCTTAAGGAAAAGGCTGAGGGAAATGGGAAAATAATAATGAGCAAGAAGCTTTTCTCTTTGGTCTGCAAGAGGAGGGGATCTGTGCTTGGTGCTCTGATGAGGTTCTTGTATTTCTGATCAGCACAGGATTCTGGGGTAGACTTTTCTCTCTCAAGTTTCTAGGCAAGGCAGGAGCAGAAAAGAAAGGAGACACCAGCCTGCTGAGTTATCTGCACGTGCTTTCTTCTCTTCCTGCCTTCTGGTTTACGGATCCTCCTAGGGGGGAAGATGAGAACCATCCTCCCCTGCCTTCGTCATGGCAACTGGCAAAGGCAGGGCCAGCTGGGGGCTGCACTGCTGGGCCTTAGAAGGTGTTTGTGTTTTCCCTTACATCTGCCTCAGTCTGTTTCCCTGGAATGGGATGGGAGAAACAGCATGGAGATGCTTGCTTTTTTTGTGGTTTTTTCTCCCCCACATGTCCACGGCAGACACAGACTTCAGTTGCCTGAATTTTTCGTACAAGCTGGGAGCTGGTTTGTTTGTTTTCTTCTGGAGGTTTAAGGTGTGGGCTGGGTTATTCCTCGTCATCCAGTTGTGCCTTTTGATCATTTTTTGGAGCAGTGGAAGTGTGGTGGAGTCCTGGAGGAAGCTCTGAAATGTACTGACTTTTGTGCTGGGGGGTTTCTTCTGGATAAGTTGGTGGAGCTTCTTGATCTGAAGGCAGGTCAGGGCTGTGGGGTGCTGGGCTTTGCATGCCAGAGGAGGCTGCTTCCTCTGGCACCCTGCTGGAGGGCCACTGCTGGCCTTTCCACCTGGAGAAATGCAAGAACCCAGCAGCAAACTGATGAAAAACCCCAGGTTAGAATTCTTCTGTCAGACTGCCACTGATGTAATAATCACCTGTGTGCAAATGCCTTAGCCCAGAGTTTACCTCTTCGACTCCTTCCCCATGCTGTGCCAGGGCTCTGGGCTGGTGGTCACTGTGAGCTGCAGAGGCAGAGCTGTGTCCAGCTTTCTGTCACAGCAGGAGCTGTCTCCCCTGTCTCTGGAGCAGCATCTCTGAGCCACTCACCTGGTGAGGCTGAGCTGCCGCCCACACCATTCCTTATCTCTTATGCTCCCCACCGGAGCCTGCCCTGCAGCTGCTGAGGGGAGGGATGCTTTGAAGCTGCAGTTCCACCCTGGAGCTGTGTGTTAGGAGCCCAGAATGGAAAAACCAGTTGCTCTTAAATTTCTTTGTCAATGTGGTTGCCGGTGAGTCACTAGGACTGTCTTTTAATTCATCCATGGTACCGAACTCAGGGAGGTCTCAGCTTTATTTTCTCTGTGGAGTTTTCCTAGGGCATTTATATGCCAAAGTATCTGAAAAGCTAATTTTATTTGTCCCCCTACCCCTGCAGGTCAAGCTTTCTGCAGCAATTTGCTTCAGTAATACCACCAGACATACATCTAAGAAAATCTGTCTTAGATTAGATATTAGGAAGAAATTGTTCCCTGTGAGGGTGGTGAGGCCCTGGCACAGGCTGTCCAGAGAAGCTTTGGCTGTGCCATCCCTGGAATTGTTCAAGACCAGGCTGGACAGGGCTTGGAGCAATCTGGGATGGTGTGGAAGGTGTCCCTGCCCATGGGGGAGGGGCTTGGAATAAGATGAGTTTTCAGGGCCCTTTCAGCCCAAACCATTCTGTGTTTCTATAAAAACAGGCATGGTCCCTGCTGAGTGCCGGCTGTGATGTACAGGTGGGATCCATAAGGGCACCAATGTGGGCTGCCTCCCTTTGGCACCTCACCTGCAAAGCCAAGGGGCTGAGGAGCATGTCCCACATCCCAGCCAGAAGTGCCTGTTCCCCCTGAGTGTGGGAAGCTCCTTGGAGGGGCTTGGGGTGTTCCCTATTGCTGTAGCAGTGCTGGGATGGGAGAACCGCAAGGGAGTGGGTGCTGTGCAGGAGCCACTGTGTGACTCCATGGGCAAAGCACCCAGAGAAGGTGGAGATCTCAGGGTAGGGACAATGGGAGCAGTTGGATAGCCAGCTATTAATGAGTATCATGGATATATCAAGTTTTAAGAGGCTCAGAGATTGTATTGCAAGTGTCTGTAGCTCATGTTATGTTATCTCTGCTCTTGGGGTTTGTCCAAGTCCTTTATAGTGTCTCTGTGGCTCCTCGAGGTCCTGCTCCCTGGAGCATCCTGCATACCAGGGGATTCAGCCAGTCCATTGCCCAGACAGCAGCAACATGGTTCACACATGTTTTTCCTGGGGAAATCTCAGGCAAAGCTTCCAAAGGCTGGCAGTGACTTCTGAGCAAGGGGCTGTGCTGACAGCTTCTCTCCATGCCAGCTCTCCAGCACGGGCTGGGCTGGAGGCAGATCCACAGGGCTGGGATTAAAGGGAAGGCAAGAGAGTGCTGGCCCGGCTGCTGACAGGGGCTTGCCTGCTGTGGGCTTCTTCATCTCCACATGAAAAAATGGAGCCGAGCCTCCCAAACCCAGAGCTGACTCTTAGCTCTTGTGGGAAAATGTGATCTGAGGGACTTCTGAGGCAGTGTCTCCACAGGGCATCGGGTGTGGGGTTGGCACAGCCACATGGCTTAAGAATGCCTCTGCCTCTCTTCCCAGCGGTGACATCAACGAAGACACTCTGGAGACTGAAAATGCAGCTGCTGCAGCTGCTGCTGCCTTCACAGCCTCCACAGACCTGAAGGAAGCGGTTCTAGGTAGGTCAGCTCTTTCCACAGCCCCGTGGTGCCAGCTCCACCACCCCAGTGTGCCACAGCCCTGCACTGGTGTCAGATGGGACAGTCCAAGTGCTGTTGTCCAGGGCTGCTGGGGCTCCGGGCGTGTTTTCTTGCGGGCCTTGGGGATGCTCTCCCAGCATCCAGGGGGGTGTAGTGACCAGCAGGGAGCTGGCAGTGGCTGGCTGGGCTGCTGCTGCCCTCTCCTGGTCCGGGATGAGTCCCTGTGTCCAGCCTGGCTCCTGCCATTCCAGCTTGCCACAGGGATGTCAGTTTTGCAGCAACTTGCTGGCTTTGGTTGCAAAAAATAGTGAGTTTAGGGAGCAAAGACTGATCTGCTGGGCTGGAGTAAACTTAAAACCAATTTTACTTTAAAACCAAGGGTAACTCCACCCAGATAACATCATTCTTTTTTATCAAGTACGGATGACTTCTCATATTCTCTGTGCTCAGCTGCAGCTGGATTGGCACAAATCCACCTGGGCTGTTTTGCCTGAGAAATTTGGGTGTTTGAATGCTTTCATAGCAAAGTGCAAGTGAGTGGTGGCCACAAACCCCAGCACATCCCACCATGCATCATCTATTTTTTTTTTTTATTTCTGGGTTTCAAAACTATCATTGCATGTGTGGCTCAGGCACGTGAATCAAGAGTTGTGGCTCATGTTTCTCTTTGATCTGTCCCTTCCTCTGATCCCTGTGAGAAGTGAAGATGGCTGAAGATGAGGACAGTTTGGAGGCAGAGATTGTCTACCCCATCACCTGCGGGGACAGCAAAGCCAACCTCATCTGGAGGAAGTTTGTTTGCCCCGGGATCAATGTGAAGTGTGTGCAGGTGAGAACAGAGAGCCCAGCACTGGACTTGTGCTTTCCCCTTGCCCACATTGTGAGGTCACTTGGCTTGTCCTGGTTGTGATGAGCTTTGATCAGCTGCTTTGCATCAGAACCATGTCATGGTAGGAAAGGATGACATTTTCCTGGTGCTGAGTACCTGATATTTGTCCTGACTAAATTGTGTAGTTCTGGCTGGAAAGATGGTGCCTCAATTTAATGTGTTGGTGAAAATTTGAGAAATTTGGACACTTGCAGTGTCTGCTCAGTTGGAAAGCTGATAGTTTGAGGAATGTATTGATTGGGGACCTACTGAAGAGTTGCCTGCTGTGTCCTGGATAACTCATGGTTAAAATTTGCATGAATTCAGGAACATGCCACAAGTGAGTCATTGCTGGCATTTGTACACAGCCTAAACAATACCCTGCTGAGGGAGAGTCTCCTTAGGCTCCCAGAGGATTCCTAGTCCTTGCCCTTCCCAGCAGAGATGGTCCCCTCTATCCACGAGGCAGAGGATAGATGCTGCTGCCTCCTAAAATGTGTTCTCTCTGCACTGAAGCCCCTGTCCTTGTGGAGAGATGCAGTTTCTCATGCAGTAACAGTGACTTGCTCTATGTTAGCCAACATGGCCATGGAAAAGAGGAGGCCTGGATTTGGGAAATCTTTTGAGATGGCTGTAAGGCAGCTCTTAAGGGGATTGCCTGGGTCATGGTTGGACTCGAGGATCTTAGAGGTCTTCTCAACCCTTAGTGATTCTATAATCCTTTGATCCTGCACCTTGCTGTTAGGTCAGCATGTGGGTTCAGGCACAGCTGGGTGTGTAAGGCAATAAAAGAAAGGGAGAGTTGGCACAGTGTGTGCCAGCTCCCTGAAGCTGGTTTGCTGTAGCAGTGGGTGTGCGCTGCCGGAGAGGCCAGAGGTTCCCTGATACCAGTGGTTGGATTTGGGAGCAGGAGGTCAAGGACGAAATGGGCTTCTTCCCTCTCTCCTATGGGGCATAATGTGCTTCTGGACCCAAATGTTAGCAGTGCAGCCCAGCTTTCTCTGAGTCCATGGTTAGTGGGAGCGTGAGCAGCTCTCTGCTCTTAATGGCACTCGGCACAAGCTATGGGTGTTTTCCCAGCTATCCTGCCTGAGCTGGGCACTCCCTGAACCCTTCGGTTGGAGCAGATACTAACTAACCATGTGTGACAGCAATGCTTGGCTTTAATCTTTCTAACTTCCGCACTGTTCTCTGGGGTGAGGAGTGCCTGGCAGCCATCTGTTTTGGTGGTGTTCAGTGGCACGTGGAGGCTGCAGCCACTGCTGGGCACCGGGAAATGCTGCCAGGCTCCAGCTGAACCCTGCCCACAGGGCACCCTTGGCTTGTTTATGGCTTGTGGCACTGATGTTGCACCCCTGCCTTTTGCAGTTTCATGATCACCTAATCAGCCCCAAGGAGTTTGTCCACCTGGCAGGCAAGTCGACCTTGAAGGATTGGAAGCGAGCGATCCGGATGAACGGGATCATGCTCCGGTTAGTCCCTTCCTTTGTGTTGCTGGACTCTTCTTTCTGGGGGATTGTGGTGGAACAGAACCTTTGCAATGGTAGTTTTGTTGCTGAGGGAGCAAATGAACCACTAAACGTTTGTCTTAATGACAGCCTAGTCCCAAATGTGGTCGGTCCAATGGCTTTGTTCTGTTCTTGTGCCTAGGGAATAATTTGGGGCAAGAAATATTTCTCTAGTCTTTTCAGGGCTTGAACCACACTGAGTTTCCAGCTGGTGTAGGGACATTGGAAATTTTAATGGCTGTTGGTGGTTGGGCCATGCTGTCTGTGGATTCTCAGCATGACCCACCAAATGAAATCAGTCTGATCATCACCAGTGCTCTGGTTGCAGCACTCCTGCTCGACATCACTTCTAAATAAGTCCTTAGCAAAAAAAAAAAAAGGCTTCTTTATTGCAAGCATTTTTCTTCTCTAGTATTAACTACAGTAATTCAATTCCTCTATGGTCCTTCTCAGGACACCAGCCTGAGACTGTGATTTAATTAAAGTCTTTCTCTGCCTTTGGGCAGGATAAAAAAGAATCACCTCTTTCCCCAGGAATTGTCAGTGGTTTTGTGCTCTTTTCACAGGGTGACATTGCCTTTCTCTGTATTCTTCTGCTTCAGTGCAGGCATCTCCCATATTCCTTTTAAGCAGCTTTTGCTCCACATAAATTTTGCATAATAGGTTTAGACTTTGTCAAGCAGGGCTTTGAGAGGGGAAAAAAACTCGAGGGGAGTGTCTGAAGGCAAACCTAGCAGCCCATGGGAACAAATCTTGGGAAGCTGAGGTGGTTGTTGGCCAGCAAGGCCTGGGAGTGTTTTGGAGATAACATTCTTGGATTGGAAGATCCCATGTTCCAGAGTTGCCACTCCCGTTGAATGAGATGAGAGACCTGATTTTAGTTTATAAATAGGGTTATGTCCTGTCTCCTTTTGAGCTGTAGGCTCAAAAAGGCAAGAAAGAAGCTCCCTATGGTCTCACTCTGAACTGAGAGTCCAGCTGACCCTTTGGCTGAAAGCTGCAGCTTCAGAGGGGATGTGCTGGTGGGACAGATATGGGCTCTCTTTTCTCCTTCCTTCCTCAAGAAATGAGTTAATCAGTCCCAGTAAGGGCTCCTGTTGGCTCTGCCTGCTCTCCTGGTGTTCTGAGAGTCAGAAGTCTGGAGTGAAGTCTGCCAGGAGCTGCATCTCAGAGCTCTTAGCTGTTGCTGATGTGCCTGTCCTTGTGCTTGCTCCCTGTCCTTCAGGAAGATTATGGATTCAGGAGAGCTGGATTTCTACCAGCACACAAAGGTCTGTTCCAACACCTGCCGGAGCACCAAAATTGACCTGACTGGAGCCAGGGTGTCCCTGACCAGCCAGACATCGACAGAGTTCATCCCTCTGACTCCCGCCTCCGCCGATGGTACGTGCAGCCAGCCCTCACCCTCAGCAGGCCCTTTGACGCATCAAAGCACACAAATGCCATGTAAACAAGGTCTCTGTGGCTGCCCCATCTCTGGAAGTGTCCAAGGGCAGGCTGGACAGCGCTTGGAGCAATCTGGTCTAGTGGAAGGTGTCCCTATCCATGGCAGGGGGTTGGAATGAGATGAGCTTTTAGATCCCTTCCATCCCAAACCATCCTCTGATTTTATGAATTTGACCTATAATTACAGGCAACTGGTTCATTGGAAAGCATTCTAATTTTGAAATACTTCTATATTTAACTCCTTTTGCCCCCAAGCATGAAGAACAGTCCCCAAAGTGCCCCACACCCCAAGCTCCTGGTGGTGCCTCTGGGACAAGATAAGCCCCTTGGCTGGCTCTGCAGAGCCCCCATCCACCACATCCTGGTGTTGTGGTGGGGAAGCTGATGCACAGCACAGCCCACTCCAAACCCCTCTGTTCAACATGAGCTCATTAATGGGAGATGTTTGCCAGCTGCTGGGCTGTGCTGAAATAACCAGAGCCCTGAAAGCTGTGGAGTAAAGGAGCAGAGGGCCTGGATTTAATGGCTGCAACTGAGCATTCCAAAGGCTCTGCACATCTCCGTGGGGCTCTGGCCAGATTCCCATCCATCCCGCTTCTGCGCACAGCATGAATGACGCCTGTTCCCTGGCTCTATGGTAACAAAACTGCTGAGATTTGGCAAAGCTGGAGGGAAGGAGGGATCCCCCCTGCATCCTTGTACAGTGAGGGGGCTGCTCTTCCCTAGGAGGCTTTAGAAACCCTCCAGACAAACAGTGGCTGGGTAAAAAGGCCAAAAAAATCAGACTCTAAATCTGTTTGACTTTTGCCCTGAGCAGTGCTGGTGTGTTTGCAGGGGGAACAGGAAGGAAATGCTGCTCTCAAGCATGTGTTCTTGTGCTACAAAGGTTGCAGGAGCAATCCCTGAGGGTTGCACTGCAATGTAGGAAAATAAGTACAGCTGACACCACAACCACTTGAGCATCTATGTTCAGCATTGAGATCTGCATTCAAACAGATGTGATCTGTGCAATATAAAGGAGAAGTCACAGAAATTCAGCAAGGGAGTGCTTCCCTTGGAAACAGCCTGTGAAAATACAGGGAAGAATCAGGACCTGGGAATTTTTTCTCTTCTTTTTTGCTATTGGTTGCAGTGAACGGATCCCCGGCTACAATAACCATAGAAACATGCGAGGATGCCAGCGATTGGAGCACCAGCATTGGGGGTATGGCTTGGGATCCCGCAGGGCTCGCTGGGTGGAGGAGATGTGGGGAAGGAGGGAAGCAGCAGAGTAAGGAGCGGGAAGGACCCTCTTACCAGAGCAGCCTTGCATGAACCTCCACTGGGATTATTCCTTCACTGCTTATGGAATAGCCCTGTGTTACATCCCACCGGTGTGCAGGCTGGCTGGGCAACCTTGGGATGAAGTTGTTTCCAAGCACTAACATATCAAAGCCAGGACCAAATGTGGCTCAGGGGAAGAAAATTCTTATCAGAGGGGTCATGAAATCATTCTCCTTGGTGCTACTGGCTGTAGCAAAGTGTTCTTTTGGTGTGGGATAGGGGTGGGGAGAGCGTAACCTCCTTTGAGTCCATGCTGTGGGTGGGCTTTGCCTCAGCCCTGTGAGCTCAGGGATGTCTTCCAGCCCGGCAGGACTGCACCCCCGCAGGGCTGTCCACAGGGAACCCACAGCAGATTACCATTAATCCCTGCCACGGATTTTGAGGTTCTCCCTTGCTTCCTCTTTCTCCAGATGACACCTTTGCTTTTTGGCAAGGTCTGAAGGACAGTGGTCTCCTGGAAGAAGTGATCCATGAGTTCCACCAGGAGCTGGTGGAGACCATGAAAGGCTTGCAGCAGCGAGCACAGGATCCCCCACTGCAGCTTGGGGGTAAGGATCTGGACATGGGTGGTCAGTCGTCTTGGGAGAGGGGCTTGGGGATTTTTTTATCCTTAGGGATATCTAGATGGCACAATAGGGACATAGCTCATCATAAAAAAAAAAAAAATCTCATTTCTGGCCTGATTGGTGAGTCTGCGCTTGGGGATCATTCAGGTAACCTCAGTTCTCCAATTCCCCATGCCTGAGGCTTCCTCTCTGCTGCCCTCTGGGTCTGGACAAATGCTTGGCTTGGGAACTGAGGTGGAATTTAGGCCACTGGGATAACGATGCAGCAAGCAGCTATTGTGCCAGCAGATTTCTTATCACCCCTGCAAGGCAGGAGAGGACTGTTTATATGCGGGTGACCTCTTGCCCTTTCTCATGGCTTCTGCCTTCTCCTCTTCCCCAGCCTCTTGCATTACCCTCCCGCAGATTTTGGCTGTCTCAGCTGGACGTGTTTGTTGTTATGTGGCTTTTGCCAAGCCACAAATAGTTTGTGCAGGGAATTTTGCTTCCTCAAAGATTCTGTGTCTTGTTTTTAAGATGCTGTTTTACTAAACAACGTAGTCCAGAACTTTGGGATGCTGGACCTGGTCAAGAAGGTGCTGGCCAGCCACAAGTGCCAGATGGATCGCTCGAGGGAGCAGTATGCACGGGATTTGGCAGGTATGCCCTGGACACACCAGTGTGGCATCGCTGCCAGCACCTTTTCTTTTGGCCTGAGAAAGTGGGGGTTGTGTTAAAGCTGGTGTTTGTTAAACCAGCCACACCAGGCATTGCCACAGGCCTCTGGGAAGCTTGAACAGGATCCAGGCTGAGCCAAACCTCTTCTCTCTCCAGCTCTGGAGCAGCAGTGTGACGAGCACCGCAAGCGAGCCAAGGAGCTGAAGCACAAATCGCAGCATCTCAACAACGTCCTGATGACCCTCACACCCGTCTCCGTTCCCACGCCTCTGAAACGCCCCAGGCTGACCAGGGCCACCTCCGGACCAGCTGCCATCACCTCCCAAGTCCTGTCCCAGCCAGCGCAGCTCGCTGTCACCCCCGGTGTGCCAGTGTCCCAGGTTGCCAATCTCCCTCTTGGCAAAGTGGTCTCGGCCCTCCCTCCTTCGGTGCTGGGGAAGAGCCCAGCCCAGCCCCCCGCCGCCAGCTCCCCGGCCTCCCCTCTGCTGGGGGGTTACACGGTGCTGGCCTCTGCCGGCTCCACCTTCCCTGGCACGGTGGAGATCCACCCGGACGCTTCCAACCTGACGGTGCTGAGCACGGCTGCGGTCCAGGATGGCAGCACAGTGGTGAAGGTGATGAGCCCCTTCCAGCTCCTGACGCTTCCAGGACTTGGCACGACCATCCAGAATGTGACACAAATAGCTCCCAGTGGGAGCACGGTCGTGACTGTCCCATCCGGTGCCACCGAGGCTGCCGGGGATGAGCACGCTGCCGCTGCCATCGAGGTGACCGCAGTGGCTGATGAGGCAGAGCAGAAGTGAGAGGGGGGACTTGCCTGGAGGGACGCTGGCCGTGCCACTCTGGGGGGAACTGCCTCTTCTCTGGCTGCACTGTGGGACGAGGAGCGGTGTCATGAGGGGCACGGGCTAACAAGACTCGGAGCGGCTTGTGTTGGGAGCAAGGAGGTTCAGATCAGAGGGAAGGAGGGGGGAGGAAGGATGCCTGGAGAAGGGAAAGGCAGAAATGCTCTGCCTTTTTCGGAGGAGGGAAGAAAAAAAGCTTATTTTTTTATAAAGCTTTCCTCTCCTGTTCTCTTGGAATAGTTTTCCTGCTCTGGGTCGTCAACCCAGCCTCGTTGGCAGGCACAGCTGGAGCAGTGTCCATCATAGGTGTGGGCAGGAGCAGGGAGAAGGCCATAGCAAAAAGAAGCTGCTGAGGGGTCCGGTGTGCAGGGAGCTGGTTGCTCCCCATCTTCAGGGGCTGCAGGAGCAGAGAGGGATGCCAAGAGCAGAAATTCTGTGGATGTGTACAATCATTGACACCAGGAAGGGCTCTGCCAGCATGGGTACAGGCCCTGGGATCTTGAGTTTTGTGTCTGACACTGGCTTTGGGTGGTAGAAACTGGTGGGAGCTATTGCAACGGTGGGCATGGTGGTTGCCCAGGTCTGCTGAGGAAGGAGCAGGAAGAGAGGAACCCAGAGGGCTGAGAAGAGCTGTGACTTTTGAGGATTTAGGGTCTTTTTCTAGTTTTCTCAAAAAAAAAAATCCATTCTTGGGATTTTTTTTTAAGCCAATGGCGATTTTTAAGCCAAGCCCTGATTGGGAAGCTCGTTCTGCATGGCAGAGCCGTGCTGCAGAGCGTGCAGAGCTGAGCCCCACAGCCGTGCTCCAAGGAGCTCACACATCCTCACAAGGGGGGGCCCTGCTGTCCCCAGCATTCCGTGGGAGCCGGCGCTGCCATTCCCTCCCTGCCGGGATCAAGCAGCTGTTCTGTAACGGGGTGCTCGGTGCCCCAGCTCTCCTTCAGCCGCCCCACTCGCTGCGACTCTCACCAGGTCCCAGCCTAGGGCCTGCGTGTCTCACGCTGTCTCCGGCTGGAAGGAGTCGGGTGCTTGGAGTGTTGGAGTTTCTCCAAACTTGATCTGGCAACAGCAGCAATGACAGGTCACTTTATTGATTAATAAATATTTTTTTGAAAGAATGTTGCTGGTTTATTGTGTTTTCTATGTCCAGGTACGACAGCTGGGATTGTGAAAAGGGGCTAAGGCAGGACAGGAACACACTTTATTAATTACAAATGTATGTGTGTTCCCTCTGGCCGTGGGTGTGCAGGGAGCCTGAAATGCTGCTCTAAAGTCTGGCTGTCCATGGCACGGCTGGGACAGCCTGGCTGCACTCAGTGCCGATAACCACTGGTCCCCAACCTATGTTTAGAGGAGTTGACACGTAATCAGGAAGAAAAGTGATCTATTCCTCTGAAGCATTAGATTTTGTTTCGTTTTGGCCGAGACTCAGCTGGGGCTGCAATTGAGGAGGAGTCCTGCCTTATCAGAGGTTTTTCCCTCCCAGCTGGCTGCTGCTAAGATATTGCTGTCATATCTCTGTACTTAGGACAGCAGTAGCGTGTCAGACCGAGGACATATAAAGGGTTGTGATCAGCCTGCGCTGCCTTTTGCCTCTCCAGCGTGAGCAGCAGTGCTGAGCCACACCTGAGGTGTGTTTCCAGCCCAAATTCCCCCCTTCCTGTACTGCAATGGTGAGTGGATGTCCCTCTTGCACCACAGGGACACTTTTTCCCAGCAGTGCCAGGGCTGGAAAGCCTCGGTGCCTTTGCCCAGGCCTGGAGAGCTGTGGGCTGAGCATACTACTCCAGCTATCTCTGATTTAGCCAAACTCATCCAGGTTATCCAGGGGTTGTGGGAGAGGGAATGCTCAGATGGAAAGGGGATAGCTGGAGGGACCTCCTGGCTCCTCTTCGAAGGTGTCTGAGAGGGCATCAGGTGGAGTGTGAGGTGGGACAGGATTTGTGTCAGCTCTGTTTGGTGTGGTGCAGCAGTGGGCAGCAAGGGCTGGTGCAGGGCAGAACAAGCTGGAGGCAGCAGCTCTTCCCTGGCTCCGTGCACCTTTACCTGCCCTGGAGACTATAGATCACCTCACCGGCAGAGCATTCCCAGCGTGGGTGTACTTTGCTCGGCAAAGCAGCTCTTCCTTGGGATGTAAACAGTTCCCCAAGCAATAAAAGCTTAGCAGGCAGATTTGGGCTGGTGCAATTCTTCTGTGCCTTTGCAGCAGCTCTCGGGGCAGCCAGTCAGGGAGGTGCCGGTGGGGCAGCCCCGGCTCCCTCCAGAGACCGCCCGGGACGTTCAGGGATGCTCGGGTGCCTTGCTCCGCTCCTGGGGCGGCTGCGCTGCTCCCGAGGGTGCCGTGGTGCTTCCCCGCCCGGCCGAGGGCAGCTGGGCGCTTGCAGAGTCAGCAGCTCGCTGGAGGATGAGGGCTGAGAAGGAAAAGCAAAGAAGGGAAGCTGTCTGCAGCGAGTTGTATGCTGAGATTATCAGTGTCTGGATGAGTCGCCTCGGGCTGGATGCGGCCGTGGGCGATTGGGCACCATTCCGTGGCCGGGGGAAGTCCCATGTGAGCGTGACAGTAGATCCTGGCCTTGCAGCCCTGGTTTCTGCAGCGGTGGTAAAGTGTTGCTCGTGGAGAGCACATCCCACCTGTGGATCCGCTCTGCCTCCCCAAGCATTGAGACCCGGGGCTCTGCAGAGGGGAGCCCCCAAGCCCTCCCCAGGGGGCTGCACCCATCACTGCGGGCTCCCAAGGCTGCAGTGGGTGTCGTGCACCCCACAACTGGGACGTTGCTGTGGAAACCAGTGTGTCAACCTGCTCTGCGAGCCTGGGGTCCCTGGGCAGGGCTGGGGCTGTCAGCACCCATTCTACCAGCCTGGTGCAGCTGGCATTGCCTTCCTGGGGGCCCCTTGGGTGCTCAGGCTGAGATCTGCTCCCCTTTCCTCCCGTGGGGAGCCTGGAGCTGCTCTGCTCACAGCCCGGTGTAGAGGACTCGCACCCAGAGACAAAATTACGTAAGGGCTGCGGATGATTCATGCCAAATCCCTGTTTTCCCCTGGATTGTGTGGTGATGGAGAGACAGCTACTTGCATGTTCTCCTCCAGGTATCCACGGGAGCAGTGTTTGGGAAAGAGTAGAGGCTCCCACTTCGCGGCAGCACCGCCAGCAGAGCCTTGCCACGGTCCTGCCTGGCAGGGGTGCCAGGGAGTGGGGGCTGTGAGAAATCGCCAATTCCTCACTCTCGGCGTCTCTCTGGGCAGGTTAGGGCTGTTACCATGACAGGAGATGCTCCAGCATCTCCCAGCTCCAAGGAACTTCCTCGGACAAGCGGGGGGTGTGCAACGCACAAAGGGCAGCGTGTCTGGCGCTGGGGCGGGGAGCAGCAGCGGTGGTTTCCTGGGGAAATCGCTCCGTGGCTGTCGGCCGTGTCGCCGCAGGAATGGAAACCGAAACTCAGGGCTTTCGACTCGGTGTTTGTTTGTCTAAAATCAGCAGATCCTGGGTTTCGGCTCTCCCCCGCCCTCGTGCTGTGGATGTGGTGACGCAGCTTTGCCTCCTCCCTGCTCCAACAGTGGCTTCCTGCGCTCTGCCGCCAGCGATGGAGGGACGGCAGAGCTGGCTGCTCCCTGGGCTGCTCCGCTGCTCCTTGTGTGTTGAGCAGGGCTGGAAGCTTTATATAATACAGTGAAAGCTGTTTGCTTCTAGAGCTGGAGGGAAAATATCCCACCTGTAAAATCAGAGTGAAGCCTCAGTGCCAAGGCTGCTCCCCCTGGGTGAGCTGGGCACTGCCCATCCTGGCTCCTCAGGGGAGTAGTGCCAGGTATTTTGTTTGTTTGCCACTGTTGTCTGATGCTGTCACAGAGACCTTTGCCGTGGTTTTGAGTCAAGGCTACAGAGAGGATGATTCCTGCCTCAGGCAGTAGCAGGTGGGGATGGACTTCATCAGTATGGACCACTCTGATACCAGGGCTGGGCCTCACTTGGTCACTCCTTCCCAGGCAGGGATGGGGCCCTGGTGCTGCACAAACCATAACAGTCCCCATGGCAGCTGCAAGGACAAAGCTGGGAAGCCCTTTCCCGGATGGGAGCCCTGAGCATGGGGGCTCCATCAGGTCAGATCCTGCTGTGAGGCTGAGCCACCCACTGGTCCTCACTGACAGAGCCTGGAGGCTGCGGTCCTGTGCAGGTGGCCATCCTGCCATGGGTCCAGCAGCGACCAGGGTGCTGCACAGACCTGGTGGCTTTGCTGCCTGGTTTCCACAGCCACTCACTGCTCTGCTGGGATCCATCCAGTGCCTTCTGCTCCAGTGGGGTCCATTCAGCACCCAGAGGCCTGGGCTGCCCCACTCCTCTCCTTGGTAGGAAAACCCTTTCCTTGGCTCCCCAGGGTGCTGCTGGATGGGAGCAAGGCAAGAGCTCCCTTTGAGGCAGCCAATGGCTGTGACTGCGCATAGCAGGAAGGTCAAAACCACCGTTCCTCTTCCTCCTTCCACTGGTGTTGACAAATTTGCCAGAAACCGGTCTCTGGCCCTCGGTCCTCCTTGCTCCGGGGCTGGCGTGCCTCATAGGCTGGCTCTGTGTTTCCTCCTCCCATTTGCTTTGAGGAAAAACTTTTGTTGCTAAGGCTGGCTTTGTGTTGAGGTGGCACCACCAGGCATGAGGTGCCCATCACTTGATGGAAGGCCTGAACAGCGTCCCTGCCAGCAGGGACACTTCGCCTCTGGTGCCTGTGATTTTTTACAGCCACTTGTAGCTGAAGGTGTGGTCGTTTCCCCTGGTTGTTTCCAGGGCTTGCAGCTGGCTTCTGGCACGAAGATAATTCCATTAAGTGGGAATGCTGGGACTTGACCGCAGTGTTGTGCACAGCACCTGCTTTACAGGTCAGGACTTTCTGAAGCCTTGTGTCGAGGCTGGTGAGATGTGGCTGCTGTTGTGGGTTCCGGGGGCTGGGGCTGTGAGAGGAGTTTCCTGGGGTTTTGCTTTGGGTGCGTGTGTGTTGGGGTCATATCGGGTTGCAGGGGTTTTTCTGTGTGTATCATCTGCAAAGTTGGCCCATCACCAAACGGCACAGGAGGAGGGCACTGCCTTGTGCTGGGATGAGGTGCTGCGCTGTTGTGGGATGGGTTTGGTGAGGTGCGAAGGGGCTGAGAAGGGGCTCCACAGCCCGGGCGCTGAGGAACCCCCACTCCTCGGGCGCTGAGCATCAGCTGATGGTGCTTGTGTGGTTACACGTGCCCACAAACTGGGGTGCGGGGTCTTGCCCCCCGGCTGTCGGTGCTGCCCAAATGAAACACGATGCAAATGAGACTCGGCTGCTGCCGGGGGGTGGATTTGGGGTTTGAGTTTGTTTTTGGCTCGAGGCTGAGCTCTGCAGCGGGTGCATCGCGCCAGGAGAACCGAACGGAAAACGAAAGTGATGATGAACAGAAAGGAGGACAGCGCTCTACCCCCTACCTCCGCCCCCCCGAGCCCGTTAAAAAGGAGGCTGCCGGGGGGCCGGGCTGAGGACCGGGGCTGCCGCTCAATATTCACTTAGAACTCCGGTGCTGCCGCTCCCGGCTCGGGACCGAATCCGAGCGCGGGGAATCCGGACCTGCTGCGGGTGAGCAGCGCCCCCGGGAGCGGCCCCTCTGCACTTCGGGGAGACAGGACCGGGGGGACACTCGGCCTCCGATGCGCGGGGATGCGGTGGTGGGACGGGACCGGGGTGCGAGGCTGGTACCCCCAGGAGCGCCCGTCCTGTTGGCTGGGCGATGTGGGTGGTTCTGTCTCGCCGGGGCCGCTACCGGTACCGGTACCGGCTCCTGCTGCCCGGGATGCCGGTGCCCGCTCCCCTTGGTGCCCCTTCCCCCTGGTGCCGGTCCCCCCACCCCGCTGCCTGTCCCTTTTGTCCGGTGCCGGCTCCCGGCTCCTGTTGGCGGTCCCGCTGCTCGCGGGGGCTCTCGTCGGGGCCGGTGCCGATTCCTCCTGCCCGGTGCCCTCCCGATGCCCGGGCCGGCTCCTGCTCCCCCCGATGCCGGCGGGCGGGGCGGGGCGGGGCCGTAGTGATGCAATTTCCGCGAAGTCCGGCCCCGG
>WBMY01006696.1:50933-102764 GCA_013397315.1 Donacobius atricapilla
TTGCATAAGAGTGCTGTAGAGAGAAAAAAAGCTTTAATTTGGCGTCAGCACTAATGCTGTGCAGAGACTTTGAGCAGGGTTTGCACTTCCCCTTCCTCTTCCCTCCCACCTCCAGACCCAGAGCATGTTCTGGCAGTTTGCTCAAAATCAAACGCCTTCTTAAAAAAAATAAACAGCAGAGGAATTGACCCCTTTAAAGGCGGAATATTCCCTTTTAGCTTTTTCCAGCTGGGATGCCCTGCCTAGGCATGAATTCCAGTGGCACCCTGGCTGTCCTGCACGGTCTTTATGGGCAGTTCTTAAGCGTTTTGAGCGGGTGGGTCGGTGCCGGCGGTGCTGCAGGACCGCCCCTGCCATGAGCTCCGCGGCTCTGGACGTGCCGGGACCGGGAAGTTCGGCTCCCTCCGCACGGAGCCCAGTGCCAGCGAGCGGATTCCTTTCTCTGCCGTGTGTGTAACTGAGGTGTACTGGAGTTTTACCGTGTTGCACAGATGTCTCACAAGCCCTGAACTCGAGTGCCTTTCCCAGGAGGGCTCGGCCGGAGGCGGAGATTTCCAGAGGAAGGAAGGTGGAACTGCTATGGGAGGGATACCAAAGTGTTCCCGAAGGTGCAGATGCCAGTTCCACCGGGAACGTGCCGCCCTGGCCAGCTTCAAAGGAGCTGAAAGGCTCTCGGCAGCTGAGCGTGACCCGTGTCCCGCTCCGGGCGTTCCCGCTGTGCGGATTCGGGAACAGCCTGGCCCGCACTGCCACCGCCGCCCTCCTGGAACCCCTGCCCTGTGCCAAGGTCCCGGGGCAGGCTGAGCCTGCGGTGGCGAGGGACACTCCCTCTGCCCCGGGGTCCCGCTTAGCTCCAGCCCGTCCCTGATCTCCCGGGGAAAGCCGAGCGGGAATGCTCTCTTCGAGCAAACACTCTCCCCAGGCCTTTTGACCCCCAAAAGGTGCAGAGGTTTTCCCTCCCGCAGTCCAGCCCTCGGAGCAGGCTGTGTCTGCCTAGACTTCTGCCTGGTTCCCGGTGCCCGGGGGTTTTTCTGGTACTCACACCCTGGAGCAGTTTGACAGGAGCAGCTCCAAGGGGTCTGCAGCCCCCACCAGCACCGTGCCGCCTTTGCTGTCTTGCTGGGAATCAGAGGAGCTTCCCTTGATGCCCTTGGGCATAAGAGGGCATGAGACAGATTGTACCACTCCCCCTCCTCTTTTTATAGGTGCTTATTTTCAAATTTTCCCAAATAATTTCATTTCATTGCAAAGCATTTTATCTGCATCAGGCAGCAATCAGGCAGCACCAGAACCTCAGCTGTGGCTCTAATTTTTTTTTTTTTGTGGTAGAACCAGAACAAACAAAAAGCTTCTGACCCCTGGACTGCAGAAAGTTTTATTCCAATGACCATGACCTTGTTACAGCCAAAGGATAGGAACACCCTGGCTCTCTGCTGACCCCAGCCAGCTTGGGGTTACTGCTCTTCTTTCAGTGCCAGCCTGCACTGAGTGCTTCAAGTAAAGGTTTGGAAGTGAAATCACAGAGCTAAGTCTGGGTGATTTAGCTCTGGATGCAGAGCTCGTGGCCTGGCGCAGTGGCATGGCACAGTGACCCCAATCAAGCCAGCACTGGCATGGGAGTCTGCCATGGAATCCCACAGCTTTCTGAAATGGAAACCTGCAGCTCTGCCCAGTGCCAGGCTTGCTGCCAGGCCTTGAGAGATAAACCAAGCGGGTGTTTATCCACCGAGCACGTGTCTGACCTGATGCACACAGAGAAGTAGGATTAGATGCCTCCCTCATGGGTCAGCAGCAGGTGGCTGCTGTGACACTGGGATGGGAGGTGAGGAGCTCTTTAAGGATATGCTGGGAATGCAGGTGATGCTCCAGCCTCTTCCAGCTTGGTGTTTGTTGTCTGGAGCTCCAGCTGGAGCAGCGGCCTCAGCACTCCCTGCTCACTTTACGCAGCACCCTGTTTATCCCAGAAGAGAGGAAAGAATTCTTAATTAAAAGTGCAGAAGCAATGCAAGGTTTGCCTTCCTACTCCATTGTCCATTGGACCCCGGCTGCAAATCCTGCTCTTCCCTGGTATTGCCAGAGAGCCAGTCTGTGGTGGCTGCTGGCCAGGAGCCCGAGTTGGGTGCTCGGCACGAGGCCGGTGGCTTTTCTCGGCAGCACACCCTGCCCACGGATGTGCCCGGGCATGTCCCCTTCACCCTGACCACGTGGCCCAGCCACACAACCCTGCAGCATCATTCCCAGGAGTGCTCCTGTCCTCTGGTCACCCAGGAAACTGATGGCAAATGCTGGAGCTGGTGGCTGGAGAGGGCAATGAGCTGTGAGTTGCCTTCCTCACTGCCAGGGCTGAGCTCTCCCAGCTGGATGTTTAGCAAGCTGGAGAGATACCAGCAGCCCCTGTTCCAGCATGCCCATCTCCCGGCCTTGGGTGCTGCATCCCAGGAGCAAAGAGGGTGGTTGCTTCATTAATTAATTCCAATCAACCTTTTGTGCTATGGGGAAGATGGGCTGAGGGGCTGGAGCTGAGTTCCTCCCACTGGGTGTGGGGCTGCCTGGCCAGCTCAGGGAAGAAAACCGGATAAAGAAAGAAAGTTGGCAGGAGGGACCCAAGGTGGGGCAGGTGCTGGCAGCAGGAAGCGGAAGTTGGATCATGTGGCTGTGGTCCCAGGTAGAACAGTGGCCGCTGTGGGGACTGTGCTGGGCGCTCTGGAGCAGTCTGCTTTGCCACTTTGGATGGTAAATGCTGATGGTCTATGGGGACATCGGGGACCAGGCTGAGCCCTGCTGGGAGCCAGCAGCGCTCAGCAGTCTGATTCCTGTGCAAAACACTCCCCTGAAACCCGTGCTGGTGGGGGAACAGAGCTGGGGGAGAGGGTGCTGAGGCCAAGGTTGCCTGGGTGAGGTTCCTGGCTGTGCCAGTGTGTGCCTAGCTAGGGACTGTCTGATGTTTCCTGCTAAGTCACTTGTTCCTTGTTCCTTTGTCAGGCTTCATGAGCTTGGACCAGTGAGCGGCAGGTATGCGGTGAGCTAGGACAAGGCCACTCACTCCATGGCACCTCCTCCCCACGGCATCACCTTCTGAGATTTTCCCACCATTAATTTTGCCCCGCTCAAGCTGCTGCCAAAGATGCCAATGGCCAATGGCCCAAAGGTGCCACTGGGCAGCCTCCAGAAGCAGCTGGAGCTGCTCCTGGTCTGCTCCAAGTGCAGCGTGAAGGAGAACGAGATCACCTACCACCCACGGGAGGTGGAGCACAAGTGCATGTACGAGATCCTGCTGGCGCGCTGCCGCAGCCGCAGGAGCACAGCATGGAGGAAGGTGTCCCGGCGGCCCGGCTTCCCCAACCCGGCGCGCTACGCTGTCTGCAGGTACTACGTGATGGGCACGGGCTGCCACAGGCACAAGAACCAGTGCACCTTCGCCTGGAGCGTGGAGGAGGCCATGGTCTGGAACTTTGAGAGGGAACACCAGCTGGAGCGGCGCTGGCTGAAGGCGGCCGTGCTGCAGGCGCAGCTGGGGGACCACCCTGCTGCCACCCCCCATCCCACTGCCAGTGCTGCCAGTGAGATCACCAGCGAGTTCGGGGGGCACTTCCAGGAGATCTGCAAGCGTTGCTTTTTCAGCTGCCCCCAGCGCATCACAGTGGGTGGCTGCGGAAGGCTCTGTGAGTCCCACCGCGCCTGGGACCCGCTGCTGGTGCACGCAGAGCTGGACAGCCAGAAGAAGCAGCAGTACACGGCCATCCGGCCCTGCCCCGAGTTCATCGAGACCCTCACCTACTGCCGGTTCGTGTCGCGGGGCCGGCCCTGCAAGCACGGCCCGCAGCGCTGCCAGTACGCCCACAGTGATGTGGAGATGGCCGTCTGGGAGGCCGAGAGGGAGCACGGATTGCTGCGCTCCGACCTGCTGCCATCTGTGGGCACTGGCAGCACCAGCGGCCAGCCGGCGGCGCCCGCTCCCGTGACCTTCTACTGCTGCATCTGCCTGGTGACCTGCAGCTCGCAGGAGAGCTTTGAGAACCACTGCTCCTCCATCGAGCACGTGCAGATGCTCTCGGCCGACAGCTCCATGCAGTGGGTCCACCGCGCACCGCCGCTCGGGCTGACCAAGTTCTCACTCTGTAGCAGGTAAGGCATCCAACAGGGAAGATGGCAGGGGCAGCAGGGAGCTGCCGGCTCCCTGAGGATGCCCCTGCCACCAGGCACGGGTGGCACCTGGAACACCTCTCTCCCGACAGAGCGGAGGTGTGTGAAATGGGGAACAGCTGCACCAAGGCTCATTCCAAAGAGGAGCTGCAGGAGTGGATCCAGAGGGTGAAGATTTCTGTGAAGAAAAAGAAGCAAGCGCTGAAGGACGGGCTCTTGTCCTACCAGGACAGGCTCCTTGCTGAGTATAGGATGTGCTCCAACGAGGTGTTAATTGTGAGTTAATTGTGAGTAGCACAGGGTGGGAGCGATTTGGTCCAGCCCATCACAGGAATCCTCTGGGGTGAGAACTTGGGAATGGAGAACACTGCTCACCTTCCTAACAGAGATGCAAAAAGGGATATAGTGTCCTGCTTTCATCTCTTTGGAGATGGCAACCTGAGAGCCTGCTCAGGGTAC
The DNA here is from genome assembly GCA_013397315.1 of Donacobius atricapilla. Taxonomy (NCBI): domain Eukaryota; kingdom Metazoa; phylum Chordata; class Aves; order Passeriformes; family Mimidae; genus Donacobius; species Donacobius atricapilla. Next base: position 55,536 of record WBMY01006696.1, read on the forward strand.
CCGAGCTATGCCATGGGTCCTCTTGCTTCCCAAGGCTGCTGTGTGGGGACCTGGAGCAGCAGTGGGTGAGGATGGAATATGAGGATGTACTCTTGATCCCCCTTGGGAGGATGTAGTGTAAAGGCAAGGATGAAGATGGCATGGTGGAGGGCTCTGAGGTGTGTCCCTGGGATGCTGCCTTCAGTCCCTCTCCTCTCATGCCTCCCCACAGATGGCTGAGCACATCGAGGGTGTCCAAGTTGTGTGTGAGCAGCCTCTGCATGTGCAGCTGGAGGACAGGAGGAAGAAATACCAATGGCGGTTCAAGGTCCACTCTCAGGTAAGCTCAGTCCTTTGTAGGGTTTTGTTTGGTTGGGTTTTTTTTTTAGTTATTATTTCTGCAATGGGCAGAAGGATGGGGATTTGGGCATGTTTAAATGGGGACATGTGTTGGGTATTCAGGACTGCTCAGATGGTGCCTGCACTGGAGCTGTGTGCCGGGGATGCAGCCACTGTGTCTCTTGTTATGTGCAGTGGTCCTGGGGCAGACCTGGCTGCTCTCAACACCTCCCCTGTATCATCACAAATAACACCATTCAGCTGCTTTCCTGCCCAGGGTTTTGTGGATGTTGGAGGCAAAAGCCTGTTTTCTCCAAAGTAGATTTCCCATTTACTGTACACTGGTTGATACTAAACTGAAACCTCTGGCTCTCTGAAACCTCAAAGTAATTGCTGCGGGATTGCACGAGCAATAAGCTGCGGTGAGACTGACATAGCGTTTGGTTCCTCTAGCAGCTTTTTCTAGGAAATGCTGCTGGAGCACCTCACCAGCTGCTGGGCTCTTCCCGTGGGCTGCTCTCACTGTGTCCCTGTCTTCTCCTCAATGGCAGATGCATCTGCAGCACGTGGCCCTGCTGAAGCGGGAGCCTGGAGTCAACTTCTACTTCTCGGGGAATGGGCTTTCCCGGGGCCTGCAGTACATTTGTGGGGAGCACGTGGCCACCGTGTCCTCCTCGCCCCGCACCGCGCTGGTGGAGGTCAGCATGGAGTGCTGCATCCTGGGCATCTTCGAGCAGTGGGTGGTCTTCGACTTCGGCAAGCGCCCCGTCCTCACGCAGAAGATCAAGGTGAAGGTGGGCCGGCGGGAGACCCCCCAGCACGTCCCCAGCACCAGGGAGAGCAGCCGCCCCGTCAACTTCGTGCGCTGGGATCGTGGTAACCGGATCATCGTTCCCAGCAGGCCAAAGACAAGTGAAGATGTGGTTCTGCTGGCAAAGTACAAACCTCCTGCTCTGGCCCTGGATTACCAAAGTGAGAGTAGTGCAGTCATTCCCATCACCCGGCTCAACTATCGGGAGAGGATGCACAGCTTCCTCTTCCGTGAGGAAGAGGCTGAGCAGGCTCTGATTGCCAAGTAAGTGCCAGGCATGAACCCTTTTGGGGTTTCCCTTCACTGGGGACCACAAATCTGTTGTTAACCCTTGGGGCCATGCTGCTTCTGGGGTCTTCTGTCCATTCTGGGTTGGGTCTTGTGGTGCCTTCCCGGAAGACTGGAAGCCTGCCAAGAAGGATGGCTTGCTGGGTCTCATCCTGTGGCCATGGATTAGCTAGAGCATGGTTTCTGTTTGTATGTGCTTGGGGGGCTGGCAGATCCTGTCTAGGTGTAGGTGGCAATCTCCTTTTGCATTGGGGAGGGCTCAGGAACTGACAGATCTTTCTCTTGTCCTCATTTGGGTGTTCCCTCCTTTCAGACTCAATCTGCGTGTGCTCATCTCGCTGACCCCCATGCTGCAGAGCCTCTCCATGGGGGTGAAGTTTGCTCTCTCTGGGGAGCTGTTTGCTGAAGTGCCTACCCCTTACAACCTCTCGCCAGACACGGACGAGGGGTACCTGCTGAGCAGGTCCGTGCCCACTGCCTTCCTGGCCCTTGACCCACCTGTGGACAATCGGGTTTATGAAGTTTTTGTGGAGCATAAAGCCACCACAGAAAAGACCATCTGGCTACAGATACCAAGCAGATGCTGCTCAGAGCTGAACTTCAAGGCAAACACCTCCCACAAGGTGGAGATCCAGTTCCAAATAGACCAGCTGCTGTTCCGGCAGTGGCACCAGGCTGTGGACTGCCTGTTGGATGAGAAGCTGGTTGTGCCAGATGTTGCCAGTTGCTCCATCCCCTACTCTCTTGGGTCCCCACAGAGAGGGAATAGCAAGCAGAAACAAGCCATCTCCTTCATCACGGGCCAGACGACCACCAGCCGGCAGGTCCCACCTCTGCTCATCTACGGGCCCTTCGGCACAGGGAAAACATTCACCTTGGCCATGGCCACCTTGGAGATCCTCAAGCAGCCCAACGCACGGGTGCTGATCTGCACTCACACAAACAGGTTAGCAGAGGAGAGGCAACAAGAACTGTGGGCAAGCTGGTGCATTGCTTGTTGGAGGGGGGGAAGGGGGGCCAGGGTGTAAGAGCCAGAGAGGAGCTGCCTTTTTCTCAGTGTGCACTTCAACTGCTTGTTTAAATAAATCAGTTTTTATTGAATTTGTCTTAAACTGCTCTAGTTCCTGCTAGGAGGAAGGCTGGCATGGATGGAAGTCTTTGTGGAAAAGGCAATGCAGACTCCCAGAATCCATGAATGGTTTGTGTTGGAAAGGACATTACAGCTTGTCTTGTTCCAAACCCTTCCCCTAGACCAGGTTGCTCCAAGCCTTGTCCACCCTGGCCTTGAACACTTAACATATTCCTGCCCCATCATAAAATGGGAATGTGGCTGGAGAGACAGTTTTCTCCAGCCTTTACTGTGTACTGCATGAAGTAGAAAGCTGCTGACCATGCTGGGATAATACTGTGCTCCAGTTGCCCTTGAAGACTGTTTGGCTCTGTGTACATGCCAATCTATTGACTTTTCCAGGGAGAGTTTGGGGGAGAGGAAATGATCTGGTCTGAATGCCATTGGATCTGCCTTCAGAGAAACCAGGCCAAGACTGTTAAAGTTAGAGCAGTTACACGGAAAAGAGTGTCCACATCCAATCCTGCAGGCTGTTACTTCCTCAGTTTTTAATGCATAATAGATGGTGACTGCTAATCTTAGCCTGTTCCAGGCTGTTTGCTTGCACAGAAGCTTCTCCTGTAGGTCTTGTCTCACCTGGGGATGGGGACCCTTTGCTGTCAGAGGAAAGCTGCTTGTCACTTGGCTCTGGACAGAGTCCGGGCCACAGATTTTGTTGGGCACATCACATTTTTCCCTAAGAGTGTCAAGAGATGTCATAGTCTCAAATATCAACTCCTATTTTAAATCATACTATTGAAAGAGGCTGGGAATTGGTGGCTGCGTAGGCACTGGTTCCTTTGTGCAGTTGTGAATATCTGCTGTGACAAGTGTGGTGTCACCAGAGCCAGGAGAGAAACTGGATGTGTGTTGCAGAATGATGAGAGAGAACTTTGTGTCACAGAATTTAGGAACAGCACCAACAATTCCTTGATGCTTTTCCCTTTTGTTCCCCTCCAGCGCTGCTGACATTTACATCCGGGAGTATTTTCACAACTATGTGACCACGGGGCATCCATGGGCTGTTCCCCTGCGGGTCATCACCACGGACCGGCCCATCAACATGACGGACCCCATCACCCAGATGTACTGCTGCCTCTCGCCAGACCAGCGCTCCTTCCGCCTCCCCACGCAGGCCGAGATCGACAAGCACCACATCATTATCACCACATCCATGCTATCCAAGGACCTGAAGGTCCCCCCAGGCTACTTCACCCACATCATGATCGACGAGGCTGCGCAGATGCTGGAGTGCGAAGCTTTGGTTCCGCTCTCCTACGCCACTTTTGAGACCCGCATTGTCCTGGCTGGGGACCACATGCAGATAACCCCAAAGCTGTTCAGTGTTGGGGGCGGCCAATCTGCTGATCACACCCTCTTGAACCGGCTCTTTCAGTTCTACCAGAAAGAGAGGCATGAGGTGGCCACGAAGAGCAGGATCGTCTTCAATGAGAATTATCGTTCCACTGCTGGAATTATTGAGTTCATCTCCAAGCACTTCTACATCGGCAAGGGCAATGCTATCCAAGCCAGTGGGAACATCCCGCCCCATCCTGAAATTTATCCCCTTGTGTTCTGCCATGTGTCTGGTGTGGCTGAAAGGGATATCTCCATGATTTCTTGGCAAAACGTCTCCGAGATAATACAAGTGATTGAGAAAGTGAAGGAGATCTATCAGAGATGGCCAGATGAGTGGGGTGTCCAGGATCTGAGGAAGATCTGTGTGGTCTCCCATGGGACACAGGTGTGTAGAGGAATTCTGCATTCCACCTGAAGGGGCTATGCCTGCACTGCTGACTAAACACTCCCAAAGACCTTTTAATCTATTTATTATTATTTGTGATAGTAAAAATAGGAAATCTAGGGTCTCATGTGCCTTCAGTGTTTTTTCGAGGCACTCTCCCTTTAGGTAGCGTGTCCTGCGTGGTTGGAGGAGAGATGGTGGGATGGCTTAGTTAAACACTTCTATCAGCATCTTCTAGGCAGGTTAATGACAGGGCAGTGGGAGCCTCTGGCTGAAGTCAGCCCAGATGTGTGGCTGCTTTCAAGTAATTTGGGGAACCTGCAGCTGGGCAGGATGAGGATGAGGTGTTTGGTGGGTGGCATTTCTGAGCTGAGTTCAGTTGTGCCTCTTTCTTACCAGGTTTCTGCAACAAGACAAGAGCTGAGGAAAAAGCACCTACAAGAAGTGGTGGTGGAAAACTACGAAAATTTGCCAGGTTTGTGTCTTCTGCAACAGTCCCTCATGCCTGGCTGCATTTTGGGGTCTTCTGTGTGCAAGTCATACACAGCTTTTGCAGTCATGCTGGTGGACAGGAGGGTCCAGAGCAACTACAGCCACTGTGTAACAGGCAGGGGGAAGAAATACTGGGGCATTAGCAGAGGAGTTTCCAACATCTTTACGTTTCCCTCCTTGTTAAAATACAAAATATTGTCTATTTTTGTGGAAAAATACCTCTCTGGGAGGTGCTGCCAGGCAGAGCTCCCCAGCCCTCTTGGTGTCTCTGCCACCACCCCAGTCCACATAACGCCGATTAGGAGGGAGTGCCTGGAACTCCTTTGGCTGATTTCCATCACCTTCTGGTTGGTAGATCTTTGATTTTGTCTTTTCCTGAGTGAATAAGATTTCACACTGAATTAAATCTGCACCCAACTGTCAACTCATTTCAAATATATGGACGTTTCTTTGTAGGAGGGTAAAAAGCCTGTAAGTGCCATCTCAGAGACTTGAGTATGTGTGAATCGTGTGAAGCCCTTAGTACCAGTGAGGGAGGCAAGTGACAGAAGGGAATTGAAAACAGGATGGGTACCAATCACAGAACAGCTCACTAGAGAAGGAGCCTCTTGCTCTGGATGATGAGAGAGGAATAAGGCTGGTTTTGTCCTAAAGGACTTAATTTATGACTCACCCATGTTTACATTATCTTCGTTTTTTATTGCACAACTGGGACTCCTCGTGATGAAAATAACTGACCCCAGGGGGTGTTTGTGATCTCCACACCCTTTTTTTGCAGCCTCTTCCCAGCTCTGACATCACTAGGATGCCTCTTGTTGGTTGTTATTTGTTGTGTGATCAGCAGAGCTCTTCCTGAGGGGAGAGGGATCCTTGTAAATGGTCACTGCTCTTGTTCCTGTAAGATGCTCAGTTCCTCCAGGGAATTTCAGATTCAGAGCAAACTCGTCCTGTGTTTGCTAAGAGGGGGCTGCTGGTGGCACTGGGCACACTGGGCTACTCTGTGGGTGCTCATGGCTGTACTGCTCCAGTGCTCTGCCTTCATCCCATCTCCAACCTGTCCTTTCCCCCCTGGTGAGTGGGTGATGGTGCCTTGTGATGTCCATCCTGGTTCATGCACAGAGGGTCTCCCAATCCCCAAGAGCTGCTTTACCCACATCAAGTGACCCCCATGTTTCAGCCAAGTGAGGTTACATCAGTGGCCATGAGACACAGTATTGACAAGTGGCAGCCAGGCAGGGTCTTCCCTGTTGGGTTCTCCTGAGTGACTTTTCCCTGTCCCCTCTGGTGCAGGGCGTGAGTTTCGAGTCATAATCATCAGCACGGTCCACACCAGCGAGAGCCTGCGTGTCTCAGCCTCCCACCACCTTGAGTTCTTCAACGAGGCCAGGGTGCTCAACACCATCATGACCCGGGCTCAGTCGCTGGTGGTTGTGGTGGGGGACGCCGTGGCCTTGTGCTCCCATGGCCAGTGCAGTAAAGTCTGGAAACGGTTCATCCAGCAGTGCATTGATAAGGGGAGCATCATCCCGGAGAGCCTGACAATGGCTCAGATCAAACAGGCTGCATGTGACAAGGAGAGCTGGAGCAGGAGCCCAGAGGGGCACGAGGAGGATAGCGACACAGACTCCTTGAGCTCTGAGGGCGAGAGCATGAATGCCGATGATCCCATCCTCCAGGAGCTCTTGGATGAGAGCAAGAACATGCTGGTGACAGTGTCTGATGAAGGGCTGCTGAATGTGAAGTCCGAGGCTTCAAACCAGAGGAAAGACAAGTGGGACTATGTCAGCTTCTCTTCTCAGATGATGCAGCAGTACCTGCATATGCACCCCCAAATGTACAAGAGGTGTGAGCTGATCAAAGAGGGGTTCGACAGAGCTTCTGCCTTCACCCTCAATGACTCCCCTGCTATGAACATCCAGATCAAAGGCAGAGTTAACTGTGGGACAGCCTTCACTGGGGATGAGGTGCTGGTGGAAATCCTCCAGAACAGCACAGGCGACAGCAGCAGCCACCGCCCACAGGGGAGGGTGGTGGGCATCCTGAAGCGCGCCGAGAGAGAACGGACCTTCATCTGCATGATGGATGAGTTTGATCCCCGTGTGATGATACCCATCGATCCCACTGTCACCAAAATATTTGTCCCGGGGCTGAAGGAGAAACCCAATGTCATTCCCATCCGCAGGCTTGTCAATGGGAAGTACAGAGTGGTCAGCTGTGAGAAGATCAACCAGGAGACAAGGAGGTGCCAGTTCTTCTGTGTCCAGGTCATCTCCTGGCGGGAAGGATTTTACTACCCTTTGGGGATAATAACAGAGATCCTGCAGGCAGCATTGACTTTGGAAGAAGGCTTAAAGATCCTCACCTTGGAGTATGGTTTGGAGAACAAATACCCAGCTGCTGTCACCAGAGAGGCAGCCAAATTCACCTCCAATAGCAACATAAACGTCACCAAGGGAACTCTGAAGGACTGTCGGAATTACATGACCTTTACTATTGACCCCCAAGGTGCCAGGGATTTGGATGATGCTATCAGCGTTAGGGATCTTGGGCGTCACTATGAGATTGGGATCCACATTGCAGACGTGGCTGGCATAATTCCCAAAGGCAGTGCCTTGGACCTGGAAGCAAAGAAGCGGGGTGTCACCTACTATGCTCCCAAGCAGGAGCCCCTATGCATGTTCCCACCCAAAATCAGCCAAGATGTTTGCAGCCTCCTGCCGCAGAAAGATCGACGGGTGATCTCCTTGTTTGTCACCATCGAGAAGGAGACTGATCAGATGTTAAAGGGAATCTTCACCATCTCCGTGATCCGCTCGGACAGGCAGCTGTCCTACGAAGAGGCAGAGCTCTGCATTAAGAACTGCTACAAGGGAGCAGCAAAGGCCCTTCGTTTTGATACTCTGGAGGACTGCATAGCTGTGGCTTATCACTTCTCCAGGATCCATCGGAAGTTTCGGCTGCAGGAGGACTGTTTCTATGACCGGCTGGATGAGGAAAGTTCCCCAGGTAACAGGGGGTCCCATCAGATGATAGAGGAGTTAATGATCATGTTCAATAGTTTCGTGGCCGAGTTCCTCACCAATCAGGAGGTGACCAGAAATGTCACTCCTCTCCGGTGTCAGTGTGAGCCAAGTCTTGGACAGCTGTCACACATGAAAAACAAGTACAGCCATATTGTTCCTTTGTCCATTCATCTCTTGCATCACCTGGGAGAAATGCCTCCTGGACAAGACTCCCCTAAAAATGTGGAGTTCAGTCTTCTGGGCCCCATCTGGGAGCACCTGCAGTCAGCTGCTAAAGCCCATGACTTCCAGAAGATGCTCGACCTCGTTGTCACTGATGACATCCACCCAAAGCTGGCCCCAGTGACCCTGGAGTTCAGGAGACTGCTCAGCCGTTCCTACTTCTGTCGCTCCAGCTCCACTGTCCAGTCGAAGGCAGGCCATTACTCCCTTCATGTTGACTCCTACACCTGGGCCTCCTCTCCCATCCGCCGGTACGTGGATGTCGTGGTCCAGCGGCACCTTCATTCTGTGCTCCGCAAGAAGGCTGTCACCTATTCTGCGGATGACATCGAGTTTCTCTGTCACGACTTCAACAGGAAGAACAGCCAGGCGACAGCATATGAGAAGAGAGCCCACTCCCTGCAGATGGCCAGCCAGCTGAAGGACCAAGTCCTGCAGAAGATTGCCTTTGTGGTGGATGTCGAAGAGATGAGCAGGTTTTTCAAAGCCCTGTTTCCCCTGAACAACGAGAGTCTTCCGGATCCACAGAAAATTAACTACAGGTCCCTTCAGCTGATAGAGCAGCCTGTGTTCATCCAGCAGCGGAGCAGCATCAGGCTGACCTGGAAGAGGAGGATGTACTCTGCAGAGACAGAGGAGCAGAGCCTACAGGTAGGACCCCTCTGTGACAAGAGCGTCACCCTCCTCCGTACCCGGACGTGGCAAGACGTGCTGACGGCCATCAGGAACGAGGAGTTTGACAGGGCCGCGTCCCTCCTGCAGCAGAGCAAAGAGCTGTACCACCGGCACATAGGCTGGGTGCGGAGGAGCTCCTGCTCCCACTACATGGAGCTGTCCCTGGAGCTGAGCGCCGGTGACGTGCTGTGGTTCCAGCTCACCACTGACGTCAGCCGCGGCTTCCTGGTGCCCTTCGTGCAGCTGTGGTGTGTGACACCAGGGTTTGAGGTCTGCCTGCAGCACATGGAGAAGCCGATCGACTGCTTCTCGGCCTATGCCACACTGCAGTCCAAGGAGGAGTACAAGAACGCTACGGAGTACAACAAGGTGTGGATGCCCATGAGCGCCATGGAGTCTGCGTCGTGTGCTGTGGCCGACAACGACTCGATTGTCCTCCATGATATTAAAATAAAGTGGGCAAAGCAAAGGACAAGCAAAGGACAGCTGCAGGGCAGCTTTGTGCTGAACAAGAAGTGGTTAGAGGACTGCTCCATTGAAGTGGACTTCTTGCACTGTTACCTGTGCATTCGTTTAGGTGGGCTGAAGCTTCCCAAGAACCCCCAGAGCAATGAGGATTGCCTTAGCCACGGCCTCCAGAACCTGTCTTTGCTTGACAATGGCAAATCAGAGAGCAAACTTGTGGTTGATCCTGATACCTACATCTGGGTGGCTCACGGGGTCACAGAGGAGTTCAATGATGACGAGAAGTCAGACAGGTCTGGTCAGCAGACTGTGAACTTTTACATCCATTATATGTCTATGGAGACCATCCCTGTGGAGATCTCACAGGATTCTGCCAGGTTCACGGTGGAGCTCATTCCAAAGATGCTGCCAGACATGTAAGTGTCACACTCAGCAGTGTGCTCTGGTTAACCTGGCTTCCCATGGGACCCCTCTGCTGCACCCCCATGGGCTTTCCTCACTGTGGTGGTTGATCCTCTGAAAAATCTGACCTTCTCCTTACTCTGACTGGCCATACTGTTGGGCTGTGGGTCTCTGGGGGTTGTGGCAGCACTCCTCAGGTCTGTTCTCCAGAGGGTCTCATGCTCTTCTGGTTGCCTCTGAGAATGGGGAGACAGGGGAAGGTGCTGAAATTTCCCTGAGCACCTGCTTCTTATGTTTCTGGGTTGCTACAATATGTGTTATAAAAGGCCAAGTGAAGCCCTGGAGTGGGGTTTGCTTAGCAGAAGAGCTCCCTGATCTCCAAATCATTCCTCTTTGTTGTTCCTGCAAAGCAAATTCTGCCCTTTAAATTAGAGCAGATGTCTAGTATGCCCTTCCTTGTGCACAGCACAGGCTGCTGTGCACCCCCAATGCTGTAGCATTCTCAGGGCAGAATGTGCTTCCTTTTGCATTGTGAATTTTAGGAAACATTGGAAGCTAATCCAGTAAAAGGGGGTGGGCCATAACAAAACAAAATTGGGAGAGGAGTTGTGTTCCTTGCTCTCAACATCTTCACAAGTTCAGCTCTTCAGTCAGTTGAGAAATGGTCCCAGATGCAGAGGAGCAGAATAAGTTTAAGTTATTTGTGGTTTAAGTTCTTTGTGGAAGGAGTTAATGCAACAACAAAGCAGAGAGAAAGACTAAGTAAGGCAGTTGTGCAAAGCTGTATTACAACTTCTGCAATTTCATGCTGCATTCCATTCATTCTTATATTTCCTTGTCTGTCAGACGGAAAGAAAAAGCAATTTGGAGGCTCAAGTATGCTTCTGACCTTGCTCGAAGCATTGCCCTTGGCCACGAACCTCCTCAAAAACGTAAGTGCAAACCTTTCTTACCTTGTGGCTACTTGCTTCTGGTCAGTGAGTTGCCCTGGCAGTTTCTGTGGGCCCTTGCCATAGGGGTGGTGCTCTCACACCAGGCGGTTCCTCTGACAAAGGGATGAGATGAGCTGCTGTGTAATTTGGGATGCCCTGCTGGTGGCTGGCACTGCTGAGATTGTCATTCCCAGGACTCACAGAGATGAGTATCTTGGCATGCAACAAGGATTATCTCTACATGGTCTCGTAATGGACCACCATCACTAGATACCTGCTGCACCCTCTTGCTGAATCACTTCTGTGCTGTCCTCAGTAACCTTCTTTAAATTTATTTTCTTGGCTCTTTGCTGTAACAGTGACAACATCCAGAATCCTGCAGCAAAAATCCTTTGATATCCCTGGCAGCAACCGGACACTTAACAAGAGTCAGAACCAGGCTGTTATGGATGCTCTGAGAAAATCCTTCATGCTCATCCAAGGCCCACCAGGTAAGGGGGGACAGCAAAATGCACCTGCTGTGGTATGAATGGCAGGTGAGAGCCGATCTGCTGCTTTCCATAGGACCCTCGGTGAGACAGGAGAAGGGAGCATGGGTTGGCATCATCTATAGATAGCTGTGGAAGGCAGTCCCCTCCATTCTTGATTCTATTTCATGGCTGATCAACTGGATGCTGATCCAGAGCATGAGTGTTGTGGTCAAAATGTTCTCAGCATACTCCTTTTTTTCCTAGGCACAGGGAAGACCATTGTTGGAACTCACATTGTCTACTGGTTCCATAAACTGAATGAGGAGAGTGTTGAGAAGGACAAAACACCATACTTGGAAGATGAAAAGGACAAGAGGAGAAAGTGCATCTTGTACTGTGGCCCATCCAACAAGTCTGTTGATGTTGTAGCTGGTAACTATCATCTTTTAAGCCCCTGAAGTGGCTTGTACTGGTGGGAGAGAGAACACGTGGTGTGGAGGGGCAGAAAGTGGGGCTTGGTCCTTACAGAAGACCCTGCACTGCGGGCCAAGGACCACTGGAGATGGGGTGATGAGTGAGGGGCAGGGAGAGACCGGCCTGAGCGTCACCAGTGCCTGGTGCTGTCTGAGCAGACCTGTCCTCCTCCTCCAGAGATGCTGCTGAAGATGAAGGACCTGAAACCACTGAGGGTTTATGGGGAGGCCATTGAGACACTGGAATTCCCATACCCGGGGAGCAACCGGAACATCTCCCGTAAATCCCTACGGGATGCAAAGCCAAAACATGAGCTCAGGTAGGACAGCATGGCCCTGCAGGCTCCTAGGATGCTGGGGAGAGGTGGCTTCTGCATCAGTAACACTGAACAAACCAGAGCAGATAGTCTCATTCTACCACTGCAGAGCAGCACTATTAACTGCTTTCTAATTAATTTGTAATTAACTTTTTCAAGTGAATGTATACACTCTAATGTAGCACCTAGTCAGGAAATCCAGGTTGTTGGAAAGTCCCTAGATGTTTTCATCTCCTTTTGGAACAGCCCTGAACGTCTCTGACTTCATCCCTGCTTACAGCTGCTAAAGGGAAGCATTTGTATTTTATGTCCTCGAGGTTGAATTATTTGGTCTACAAAGACGGGAAAGTTTGGCTGTGAGTTTTTTAGTTAATGGGGTTTCTCCACATAGGCAGGTGGTGTGATCTGCTTCACTGTAGAAGAAATCACTCAGGTCTCAGTGTTGAGGGAAAATATTTATATATTGACTCTTTATTCAGTGACATAATCCTGCATCATCGCATCCGGCGAGCACCCAGCCCCTTCTGGCAGAGCATCTGTCACTTTGACGCTCGGGTGAGGAACGGAGAGGAGATTGGAGAAGAAGAAACAAAGAGGTGAGTAGGAAGAGACCCTGGTGAGAGATGGCTGACTTTGGATGTGTGCCGCCTCTGAAGCACAGATTAATAAACTGTGTGCTCAGAATAGTGATAAAAAATTATGAACTCAAGGTTACAGGTACAGCACAGAGCCTCAGAATCACTTCTGCACTGGTGCTGTTGTCCATCTGGACCAAAATTCCAATTCTGCCTGTGTGACCCTTGAATCCTTCACCCGGACTCCCTGCCCTGTTGAGTTCAGGACAAAGTACATTTTGTACAGTGTCCATCCAAAGCCCTTTTCTGGGAACACCAGCTTATCCTGGGGAGGGAGGTGAAGCCACAATCATTTGGGAAAGCACAGCCTCCGCCTGGTTCCCGCATGAGGAATCTGGAGGTGTTTCCCTTATGCATAACCTGGTGTTTTCTGCATCAACACTAGGTACAAAGAGTGGTTGTCACAAGGTCGTTCATATCAGCTGGCACGTCACGATGTCATCCTGTGCACTTGCTCTGCCTCGTCTGCCGGCGCCCTGGAGCACCTCAATATCAAGCAGATAATCATTGATGAGTGTGCCATGTCCACAGAGCCCGAGACCCTCATCCCCTTGGTCTGCCACCGCCGTGCTGAGAAGGTATGTCCCTGCCAAGGACGTGTCTCTAGGACAGTTGCTCAGGGCTCTCAAACCTTTTCCATCCTCTACTGTGCTGCTCTTACAAGACCTGTTAGGATTTTAAGGTTTGTGCTTCTTTATGGGGTGGGTACCGCTGCCATTGAAAAAATATTCTGTCCCAGGTACAAAGTATTAACATGACAAGAAGCATAGACACAGTTGGGGCTGTTCAACCTGGAGAAGAGAAGGGTCCAGGGAGATGTTAGAGCCCCTTTCAGTGCCTAAAGGTGCTCCAAGAGCAATGGAGATGGACTTTGGACAAGGGCATGGAGTGACAGGACAAGGAGGAATGGCTTCACACTGACAGAAGGCAGAGTTAGATTGGATATTAGGAAAAATTCTTTCCTACGAGGATTCTGAGGCTCTGTCACAGACTGCCCAGAGAAGCTGTGGCTGCCCCATGCTTGGAAATGTTCAATGCCAGGTTGGACAGGACTTGGGGCAACCTGGTCTAGTGGAAGGTGTCCCTGCCCATGGCAAGGGGTTGGAACAGGATGAGCTTTAAGGTTCCTTCCAACCCAAACGGTTCTGTGATTCTAGAATTCTATGGTTCTTTGTTTTCCTCCCATCAGATGGAAACGTTATCTAGGACAGGACCTTTATGTCATGTCCAATGTGGTCTTTGGCTGAGGTTGCTGTAAATGTAACATAAATAAGTAGCACCAAATATCTGTACAAACAGCCTGTCAAAGAGCTGATGGCCTTTGCAGTGCCACCATCCCACAGCTGAGGTGTCTGCTCTTCCTTCCAGGTTGTTTTGCTGGGGGATCACAAACAGCTGCGGCCGGTGGTTAACAATGATGTCTGCAAGAGTCTTGGCATGGAGGTGTCTCTCTTTGAGCGCTACCAGGGGCAGGCGTGGATGCTGGACACGCAGTACCGCATGGTGAGGCCCTCCAGTGGATTGTCTTCTCTCCATCACAGAAAATCCAGGCTTGCCTTAAGCACCAGAGAGTCTCCATTAGTGCTTCCCCTTCCTAGACAGAGGATTATATCTAGGAATATGCCAGTGCCAGCTCCAGCAGAATGGCATTGTGGGTGATGCCTGACCAAAAAGGTGCTGCAGGCTGAGAAGTTCCTTGGGTTTTGTTCACCTTAGTTTCTCCCCTTTTCTCTGCCAGCACAAGAGTATTTGCGAGTTCCCATCCCAGGAGTTCTATGAAAGGCGGCTGAAAACATGTTCTCAGCTTGCTCGGAAACCCAGTGTTCTCCACCACAGAGATAACAACTGCTGCCCCATCATCTTTGGGCATGTGGAAGGGAAGGAGCACTCCCTCATGATTTCTACCGAGGAAGGAAACGAGAACTCCAAAGCAAACCTGGAGGAAGTGGCACAAGTGGTGAGCAGGGTCCTGGGGAATTGCTGGGGATGCAGAAGGGAAAGCATTCTGCTGGAATTGTGGAGGGATGATAAAGCTATAAAGATCAGCAGTGTCTGCCTGGTGCCTCCCGGGTCCGGAGTACAGCAGGACGCCCCTGGGCAGAGGCAGGCGTAGGACAACGTGATCCCAAGGCAGGCATCACAGCTGGCCTGGGGAGCGGTGCTGGGGGCTCTTCCCTCCGGCCCTGCTCCCAGGTGAGCAGGACGCTGGTGTCTCCAGGTGAGGATAGCCAAGCAGCTGACACTAGATGGCACCATCCGGCCGACCAGCATCGCCATCCTGAGCCCCTACAGCGCCCAGGTGTCCGAGATCAACAGGAACCTACAGAGGGAGGGCATCCGCGGGGTGACGGTCTGCACCATCATGAAGAGTCAAGGTGAGGGGACAGGAGGGGGAGGGTTGGGTCTGTCCCCTCCTGCCCTCCTGAGGAGCTGCTCACAGATACAGTCTTTGAGCAAACCCTACCCCAGGGTCATTCCAGCCAGAGAAGACCAGATTTCTGGGTGATTTGCGATTATAATAAATCATTTGGAAGCCTCTGTAGTGCTTGGGCAGGGTGAGGCTGCTGAAGGCAGTAAGGTGGAGGATCTCTAGTGGAAGATTTCTAGTGAAAGGTTCCCTGCCCATGTCAGGGTATTTGGAACACAGAATGTCCCTTCCAAACAAAACCATTCTGTGATTCTGCGCTTCTCTATCTGAGAAGGGTGTTAGAGAACTGCCGGAAGACATTTGTTCTCTTTGGAAAGCAATGACCAGGAGTCCAAAGGCCTCCAAAGCTGGAGAAACCCAGAGGGTGGCAGTAGAGAAGTGAGTGTTCTGTGGGGTAGAGAAATAGCCAGATGCTTCCTTCTAAGAAGATCTGGTTTGCTTCCACTTTCTAGGAAGTGAATGGAAATATGTGATCCTGTCAACTGTACGCTCCTGCCCCCGGTCTGAGGTCGACAGGAAGGCCACAAAGAGCTGGCAGAAGAAATACCTGGGGTTTATTACCGACCCAAACCAGGTCAATGTTGGCATCACACGAGCTCAGGAAGGACTCTGCATCATAGGTGGGTATCCTTGGACCATGCACAAGCCATTAGGGGAGTAGGATTCTCAGAAAAAGGGGTGGTGATCCAAACTAGTACAAGTGGTCTTGCTTTATTCTGCTACCCTTTAGTCTGGGGTTTTGAAACCGGGCAATCTGGGCAAAGCAGGGTTCATTCTCAGCTTGAATATGGCAAGTATAGTTAGTTTTTCTCATCCTTTGTTTTGGACCATATTGTTTCTGCTGCTCTCATGCTAGCACGCTGTCCTAACAAAAATCTGGCTGCTCATTTTGCTCCTAATCATGCAGGTGTAGGCTGTGATGTGTAGGGAAGCTGCTCACAGATATGACAGAGTGGAAAATGGAGCTGGGATTTCACAGATATGTCCCTGCAAGTGACCCAGGCCCCTTAGCTAGAGGTTATAGATAAAAATGGTATCAGCCAAGCCTCTTCTAGCCACTAACCTGCTGTCCCCATCACGGTGCCCACAGGGAACCGGTACCTCCTGGAGTGCAACCCTTTGTGGAGGAGACTGATCCAGCATTACTTCCACCACAACAGCCTCACTGCAGCCCAGGAGATTCGTGTCAGGAGGAGCTCAGCCCTCCACCGGTGAGGATGGGCCCTCTCTGCCTGAACTGCGTTATGTGTGCCTTGGGAAGGACAAAATCTTTCCATTATTCAATGACCTATGGAGCCAAATGCAGCGGGAGATCTGGGAGCTTCCCGCACCATGACAACTCAGCTTCAGCGTCTGCTTTAGCACCTTGAGCTGTTTTTAATCAGTGCAATCTTGGGCAGGAACTTTCAGTTCTAGCAAACCAAAAAGGCATTGGAGATAAATGATGGGCATGTGACTTTACTGATGATGACACTATTTTTGTAACTGTAAGTTGCTCAGCAGAACCCTCATCCTACCTGCCACTGCAGCTGCAGTTTGGGGGGACCGAATATTTACTCCAGCTGTCGGGGTTGCACTTTGGGGATCAAATGCTCAGTCCATTCATTGGAGTGGAACGACTGCACACAGTGAAGCAGTGCAGCAAGCTGCTGTTTGCCACGGAGGACCAAAGCTTCTGAGTACTGCCTCTCATTTTAAATCCAAGGACAGGAGATTTTTAAGACTTCTCATTTTTTTACTTTTTTTTTTTTTTAAGTGAAGGAGGAAAGCAACAAGAGATGCATGCACCATTCTTTGTATAGCCAAATTGTTGTTCTCTGAGCATGTAAATATCGCAACGGCAAGGCCAAGGTGATTCTGTAAATAGATTTACATGTACTTTGTACAAAGGAGGTTGTCCTCACCAGCATAAAGGCAAC
This sequence comes from Donacobius atricapilla, assembly GCA_013397315.1. Lineage (NCBI taxonomy): Eukaryota > Metazoa > Chordata > Aves > Passeriformes > Mimidae > Donacobius > Donacobius atricapilla. The sequence goes on from WBMY01006696.1 coordinate 72,258, forward strand.
GAAAAGCGGGGACCACTCCTACCAGGAAACGTTGGGATTTGTCAGCCCATTTTAAACTGTTCAGAATTTTATTTGAAATCTCCTGTTCATCCCCCCCTCCCTTTCCTACCCCACTTTTTTTAAAAGCTGCTTTTAATTTATTAACTTTGAACTCTGTGAATTTGTTTCACAGCCTTATGGCCTGAGTTTTTAGGAGCAGTGAAGGACTGTATGTGTATAATGTATTTTTATATTTTCTGTTGCCAAACTTCTGTGAGCTGGAAGCTGTGGTTCACCAGAGAGGCTGCTTTAATCCAGTGACATGTGGCTGGTAGAGATGTATTGTGGTGAATGGTGCCCTTTGAGAATCATGGAGCTGCTTTTGGAAGCATGACAGTTTTGAGGGAGGGTGTCTTTTATCTCATTTCAATTCTGAATGTATTAAGTGCCTGCCTTGGCTCTCCCCAAACCACATGCTTGGCTGTCCTTATGTGTTCATGTGGGATGGAGCTGAAATGCTATCACACAAGTTTTCCTAATGGCATGGATCCCTGTGATGTCACAGCACTATAGCTGGAGGAATTTTGTCCCGTTTGCAACTGAAATCCAGTGTGGCTCTTTTCTGTGGGGAGGAACAGCAATAGGAAAGCATTGTGTCTGGAAAAGTCGCTGTTGAGTGCTGTGTTTCTTCTCATGACTCTGTGTTAGACTTAACTGAAGAACCTATGGAGAGGTTTTGTTGTTCTCATCCTAGTTTAAACTACCTTCCTCCAGTCTGCCTTTGGGGAGTTTGAGCTGTATGCCAAAGACCACATAGGCTTGCTCCTGTCCTACTGAAGCATAACAGTGGGCATATGGCTGGCAATTCCATGAAGGATAAAAACCCATAGGAAGTATCTCCTGCTGGTTCTAAAGATGCTTGGTTAAAGCTGGTAAGGTGTAAAATTCATTGTTCTTCTTTGAAGTCATCCTGCCTGTGATCTTAAAAGATTCTGCACCAGCCTGATTAGCAAATATTATTGCAATTCCAAAATAAGATTGGGGATCATTCTGTGGACTACTGAAATGCAATCATCTGTGGAGAATGGCAAAAAATGCTGGAATTGTTGGAATAACTACTTTAGCACGGTGCCAGCTTCATTTAACAAAACCACCTTGGTTCCTTTAGAACCAGTGGGTCTCATTTTCATGATCTCCTGTAAATTAAGAGTTTCTCCCCTGGGTTTTGTGCTGGTTATTTCATACATGTAACACAAACAAGAAGACTCACCCTAGATGTAGTGGCTTAGTCAGTGCTCTTGGGGCGGGGGGGGCTTGGCCAAGAGAGAGTCCTCATAAAGCAACTCCTTTTGTCCTTAGTGGGAAAAAAGTGTTTATTTCTACCCCATGGAGGTAGAATGAAATGTTTTGCTTGGTCACCTCGGTGTTGCAAGACAATGTACATGTTATTTTTCTTTCCTCTGAAGATGTATTTTATAACTGGTGATTAGGAAATGCACCCAAGCAGCAGTTACAGCCAGGCTGAGCCCTTGGGCTGCTGGTGGTGTCATCAGGTTCCTGGAAAGCTGGTCATGCAATAGTCAGGGATAGCAGAAAGTGCAATTAAATATTTTATAGATTGTAGCGACAGCTGAGTATCATGTTCTTGACCTTATGTTCATGGAGAGAATCATAGAAATCAACAGAGGAAAAAGAATTCAAATTAGCCTGGTTTCATTTGCATGCAGAGCTTTGAATTTACTTGTGGAAGAACTTTATGTTTGAGCAATATTCTTAAAATACCAAACTTTTGGTAATCCTAGTAGGAACACCCTGGCAGTGTGCTGCCCAGGGCATCTGTCTGGTCACAGGCTCTGTGTTCTCCACAGTCAGAGACAAAGGCACATGGCTGCAGGACACAAATGTCAGTTCATCCAACAGCATTAACTTAATTTCCTCAGCCCTAGCTGGAGCTTGAGCACAAACTGAACAAGGGGAACCTGTGCAGGCAGTCAGTACTGAGCCCAGCATCAGGCCAGGCAGACTAGTTTTGAGGATTTGGACAGATCTGTGTAGGACAATCAATTTACTGCAATAAATTGTTGGAGTTTTTAAAAATAGAAATGAAATGTCAAGTGTCATGAAGTCTGAATTAAGGAACTTGAAATGGGGCAAGTTTTTATCTTTTGTATATCTGTGACTTGCAGCAAACCTCAAATGACCTTTTGGATACAAATATTTTTATCTGCTTTGACTGTTCATAAGAATGAATCTCAACATTCCTTTTTTGATATTTAAGCCATAATTGTAAAAATCATTTGAATTTATTTAAATAATAAATTTTATTACTAAAAGATCTGTTTATGTGATGTTTTGACTAGAATCTGTGTGGGGACAGCTCTGTTTGGACTGAACCAAATGGTACAAAAGAATATTAACATTAACTGCAGGGTTTTAGCAGAAAAATAATTTTTTTACATATTGATGTTCCTTCCCTGTTTGTTGGGAGAGCTCGGGGTTATTTATTGTTGGTTTTGGTTGGGGTTTTTTGTTGTTGGTTTTTTTTTTAAATTAAGTGATCTTTTCATGCACTATAGGGGGTGAAGTCATGCTTAGGCACCTATGTGGCACAGGGTGTAGAGGGTGAGAGAAACCAGTGATGGACATAAGTCTGGGTGGGTGATTTGAAGAGCTTAAGAGTTCAGTTCAGGTACATTGGGGAAGGACAGTAAACACCCAAAACATTGGAAGAAGCTGACACTGAGCATCTTTCAGTGAATGGAAAGCACTGGATAGTAGAGGTCCTTCTGTCTCCTGTGCTCTGCTTTGGAGGTGTCCTGCAAGATTTCCTGGTTCTGGCTGCTCCCATCTATTGCCTCTGGTAGTGGGACAAAAGTGTTGAGTCCCAAACGCTGCCTAAAAACGTTAATTTTTGTGAGAAATTTCAAATGGGTTACTGCTAATTTGGAAAGATTTTGGGAAGGCACCTGTGCAATTGCTGTTGAAAACAGAATGAGTTTGATTTTAAGCAAACTGTTTAAACAATTTATTTTTAATTACTCATCTTTTTCATTAAACCATTAAACTGAGGGAGTCGGTCTTGTCAGCCGCTTCATCAGGCTGTGGTTGGGGGCTTCCCTGGTGTCTTCAACAGGGTGAGTTTTTGTCTTCAATATAATGCAGTCGTACCACTGTGAGTAGACGAGCGTGTGAGTGTCGGATCTCCCCACTTTGAACTCATACAACCTGCCAGGCAGCAGGTGGTTGATTACACACGGGTTGGAGATGACTTCCTGGGTCCGCCTGTATCCTGGTTCTGTCTGACTGTCTGTCACTAGCTTGATCTCCAGCTGCCACCGTTCAAGGTGCGACTCTTGGCTTTCAGTGAACCACTTGAGCTGGGCCCAGGTCTGGCATGCAAACGACTCTATCCGATCAAAAATCGGCGGCTTCTTCGTATAGAGAGAAAAACTGATGGGAGGGTGTGGAACACCTCCCAGATGTATCTGTGACACCAAACTGTGCTTGACATGGAGCTTCCTTGGCTCTTCCAAGGAAATGAGCTTATTGAAATACATGGAAAGCTTGAGCACTCTCTTTATATTTGAGTCCCACTGAGAGAGGAAAGTTTCCACGTCACAGATCTGTACGTAACGGCTCAGCTCCTCCCGACCTTGTTCCAACTGTTCCAACAGCTCTGTTAAAAGTGCCAGCTGGATTTCAGTCTGGTTTTTCCCCACCTTCTTGATCTTCTGTAGTTGGCAGGGGTTTGCTATTTGCAAGATGTCAGCAAAAATCATCATATTGTTCTGGTCTCTCACACACACATGTCTGGGCTCAAACTTCAAGTAAAAGTAACACTTCTTCAGAAAATGAACTTTGTTCCAGTGGTACTGGAGGTGGTGGGGGTTCAGGTTAGAGCGCAGGAAACCCAGAACAAGGTTTCTGTTTCTCAGGTACTGCTCCATGCAGGCATTGTCATCCTGTTCTTCTCTGGGTACAGTACTGTCCGAAGTAGTTTCAGTCTCATGCAAAACCTCAGCCATGTTTCCAAAGCTTGGGTGCTGTGTAGGAAAGCAACAATAATAACATTAAGAACCAAAGGAAAAGCAGCTGTGAGGGAGTACAATCATGGCTGTGACTCTTCTCTCTTAATTAAAGCTTTGCTCATAAAGAACTGTCAGACTAGATGTAGTTCCAGAGGAATTTCCCCTTATACTTGTATGGTTTCTAATGTTCTGTATCCTCTACTTATGTGTTCCAATCGGTCTCCCTCTACCTGCCCTTGAGAGGTTCTACCTCTACTTAATAGATTCACTGACAGGAACTATTCTCTGATACACTCTGCCAAAATTTCTCCCTATCTTATTATCTTGTTTCATTCTAATTAGCTGCCTTTGTACTCCTGTAAGCAATTTCTTTCCATTCTTCTGCCTCTCTGGAGATGTCTATTTTTCTTTTTGTAATCTGCCAGGCTGTTGAGGTTTGAGACCCACCTTCTCAGCCAGTTCCTACAGCTACATAATCACATTGGTGATTCAAATTAACCCTCTGCCCCCACATGAGTTGGAATGCAGCAGGCCGAACAACACAATCCACTGAGTGCCACTTTACAACAGCTTCCAAGAGGAATGACTGTGTTTTCCTTGCACTTCTACCTTCACCAGTGAATTGACAGTCATAACCTGACATTGTTTTCTCTGATGTGCTGCTTTCCCTGTCTTTGGGTTTAGTTTGCATCATCGCAGACCATGAGGTCTACTTGCTTTCCTGCAATGTACAGCAAGAGAATGATGCACATGTAAAGCACCTGTAAACAGGTAACAGTTTGCTGTGGGGGGGATTTAGGCAGTGGTTCTTGCAGCACCACTTCTGCTGGCTTAATCTTAGCTGCTTACAGGGGCCTGGAGTGACAGGACAAGGGGGAATGGCCTAAAACTGACAGAGGGCAGGGTTAGATTGGATATTAGGAAGAAATTCTTACTTGTGAGGGTGGTGAAGCTCTGGCACAGATAGTCGAGGAAGCTGTGGTTACCCCATCCCTGAAGGTGTTCAGGGCCAGGTTGGATGGGGCTTGGAGCAACCTGGTCTAGTGGAAGGTGTCCCTGCCCATGGGAGGGCATTGGAATCAAAAAAGATTCAAAGTCCTTTCCAACTCAAACCATTCTGGGATGACTTTACACTTCATTTACTGGCAAAGATGTACCCTGGCTGATGGTGCCATCTGTGCCAAGGTGGAAAGTGTTCCTCTGTTGTGCTTTAGCCGAAGTGCCTGTGGCTCACACAGCTTACGTGCTGCAAACAGCAATTAGCTAAATAAATGCCTGTGTCCCTGTTGTCAGTGATACTGTAATGAGAACCCAGATGGATATTTAGGTGGCTTTCACAAGCTGAATACACTTGATTTGAAAACAATATAAATACAGTATTCTGAAACTAAGATCTAATTGGGATATCTTAATTTTTACATGCCCTGTAGAAGCTAGATGATGAGAGCTACTTAACAAAACCATTTTTCTTGGCTTCATTTTCCCTAAATTCATAACAAAGCTAATAACACTTCCTCATAGGAATTCCAAGAGTTTGTAATCCTTTCAGCTGCCTGGCCCTGAGCTGCACCACGGTTTATAGTAAGTCACTCATTTGCAACTTTATCTTCCAAGAGAGCTGCCAGCTGAAGAAAAACAAGCTGTATTTCCTTTTCATTTTTTTTCTTTCCACAAAAAGAAACCCGACCTAAACCAAGGCAGTGCCAGCTCCCGGCATCGTGTATGGAGCAGCAGGACCAGCACATGTGCCAGGTGACATTCCCCACTCTTGGAGGGATTTGGCTCTGTCGAGCAATGCGTTTGCCCACAGACCGAGCTGTCATTGTGCATGTTTTCCTTTGCTTTTCCCCATGTTTTTACATCCCCCNAGGACAGCGCCTGGGATCGTTCGTATGCTCCCGTCCGTAATTCACAGAATCCTCTGAGTGGGAAAGACCTCAAAGCTCATCCGTTTCCACGCCCCAGCTGTGGGTAGCAAATCCCAGAAATCTCCTTCCCAGCCGCTTTCCCCCGGCCCCGGTCCCTCGTACCTTCGGAGGCCTCAGGCTCGGTCGCACCGGGCGTCGTGGGGAAGGCAGGTCCGCCCTGCTGGGGCAGCCGGACATGTCTGCGGAGCTGTGGCACGGCACTGACACGGGGCAGCAGCACTCGGTGCCTGCCCCCGAGTCACAGTGGAACCAGGGAAGGTGGAACGTGGCATGATGGAACCGTGAAATCCTAGGTTCACAGGATGGCTTGGGCTGGCGGGTCACCTTGTTTCAGCCCCTGCCATGGGCAGGGGCACCTTCTGCTCTCCCAGGTTGCTTCAAGCCCTGTCCAACCTGGCCTTGAACACTTCCAGGGATGGGGCAGCCACAGCTTCTCTGGACAGCCAGTGCCAGAGCTTCACTANCCAGGGAGGGCTGGCTGTATTCCCCGCACTGCTGCTCTGTTTGCAGCCGCGGGGGCTGCACCACCCAAGGAGCGCGCTCCGTGTTCGCCCAGGCCGGGGTCCGGAGAGGTCGCAGGGGCACCCAGGGGCTGTCCCTTCGGGCTCCGGCCCACCTTGTCAGAGGCCGGGAGCCGTGTCCAGGCGCTCCTCGGGCCCCGGGAGCCGCGTCCCGGCGCTCCTCGGGCCCCNTCTTAGATAAAGCCCTCTGCGCTTTATGGCATTGCTGCAAATGAGGGCTTATTTGCTTTCCGGGGGAGAATCTTACGAAGTCCATCTGAGGCCAGACACCAGCGCTTCACTCTCCACAGTGAGACTGAGTCTGTTTCACAGTGTCAAGAGTTTTGTTAAACATATAATCCTTATGAAAGAGCTGTGTTGAAATAGGATATAAAATGCTCCATTAAGTGCAGCGAACTTCCTTCTGGGAAGGAAGGGATTTTCCTGCTCTGCTTTCCTATGGAGCCTGGCTGCCCAGTCAGCTGTGTTACTGTGGAGAAGAGAGTGGCTTGTCTGGTTCACGGTGGCAAGCTCCATACCACAACTGGTGAAGTCATTAGCAAACTGGTCAAGCCTCTGGGGTGAAGGTGCCTTCGTACTCCCTACTATTAAATCTTTGGGTCAGGGCTTAGCCCTAATGCTGTCTGGTGCGCTCAGCTGGAGCATCTCCACTAAGCTTTTTTAATTGAATGACAGGCAGGATCCATAATGCCAGCCCTGAGCTCCTGCTTGAACATCAAGGGAGGAGGCGATGTGTCATTTTAAGAAATCAATGCATCTTCTCAAGGCAGCCAGAGCTTACCATTTCATTTCACAGCTGCCAAGAGATTATACAACTGTCAGGTGTGATCTTCTAACAGACAAGGGAGATAACAAATACAAGTGAAAGCAGGTTGGTAGCCTTGTTTGGGGAGGAGGGCCAGTGGAGATTAGTATTTGATAATTACACAAAGTTTCTGTGGGAAATGAATGTTCCTGCTCATGTCATGGGTCTCGATCCTATTGTTTGGACTGTGTGTGCTGGGAAATGGAGCTGTCCTTTCCAATCAGACTTGGTGGTCTGAGGGCATGAGAAGAGTCTTGTGGAGGTCCAGCTTACCTTGCCTCCTGTTCCAGCTGGGCCCTGTGCCAGATGCCCAAGGAGGAATCATGGAATCAGAGAACCACGGGATGGCTTGGTCTGGAAGGGACCTTAATGCTCATCTCGTTCCACCTGAGCACTTTCTATGAGCACAGCATGGTGCATGTTTAAAATGGTGTTTATGGCTGGAGTTGTGCAGAGACTTGCACTGAGCTTGCATGCACTTCTATTGCCATAAATACGAACCCAAATCCCAAATTTAGTGTGGAAAAATGGAATCCCTTTGGCTGCCCCCAGCCTGAGCTGCTGGCCAGGCTGTTTTCTTGGTTTTAGGGACAGGAGAATAAACCTGCTTAGAGTCTGCAGCTGAAATTTTAGTATTTTCCATCACTTTTCATCAGGGATCAATTCAACTATAGGATTTTATAGCATTCTATGAATCTCTTTGAATTAATACCCATACAAATGTGTTTGAAACCTCCGACACCATGTAACCCTTTGCTCTCCTCATCAGCTGACCTCTGACTGTGACAGAGCTGACAGCCACTGTCACTGTTTGTCACTCTGCCTGTTCAGTCCACAGCATCAAAATAAAGAACTTGTTAGTCCTGTCTGAGATCAAGATATAAGCAGACAATTGATTTTCCTCCTTCTTCTCATTAGTGAGCTCTGACACTTAATAAAACATATATTTCCACACTCAGGGTAAGCAAAACATCCAGATAGTGCCTGTCAGAGAAGGCTGGGAGCAGGGATTAATCTTTATGGAAAATCAATAGCTGGAACAGAAAAATTGGCAGAACCCAAATTAGAAGTCACTGGCAATTTCTGTCTTCATATTTCACATCTTCTGCATTTCTGAAAAAGAGATTTGCTGTAAAGGCAACAACCGCAGAGGCAGGGAGGAGGGTGGACTTTCTGCTTGGTTCCTCTTCTGCTGCTTCCAGGTGGTACCTGGCAGGGCGAGGTGGGTGCCAGGTTTGGAGCAGTTCTTTGGGCAGCACCTGGTTCAAGGTGATCCCTGTCCCAGGACAGAGGGCTGTGCGACACTGACCTTTCTGCTAGAGGTTGTGCCCCAGTGGCAGCACTGTCATTAAAGTCTCCCAACATCACCTCCTCCAGGGTGCCTGAGTTATCCCTGCAGCCTCAAATAGAACCCATCCTTCTTGATATTCACCTGGCTGCGTGGAAGCCTGCGTGGAAGCAGGATTTTCAGAGCAACAGAAAGGATGCAGCCCCCATAATCACAAGCGTATGACTGATTTACTCACTGCTTGCTCCCAGTTTCACTGGTGCCTCAGATACCTGAAATAAATTATACATTCCAAATATATTCCAACTCTAAATCACAGCCACACATCAGTGAACCCGTGGCGTTCGTCAGACTCTGATTCAGAGGCTCACTTTGAGAAGGAAGAGGAATTGAAGTTTTCTAAGGAACCCGGGCGAAGGAGGGAGGGAATTGCTCTTGTGGGATGCAAAAGTCCCAGCTGGACCAGGGCAGGAAAGAGTTAATTGTGTCCCCGAGGCAGTAATTATCTCCAGCTCATTACACCCACTAATAGCACCCGAGGAGGGAGTCCCAAAGCCTGGACGAGCCAAATTTTGTAGTGACTGTTTGCATAGAGCAGGTCAATAAATTTTGGGGTTTGGAGGCTGGTTTGGGACAAAAATCTTCCCTGGTCTGAGCCCCGCGATCATGCAGGGCTGAGAGCCCCATATTTCCTCCAGAGCAGTTGCCTCCTAGGCCCTTCTTGCCTCCCCTGTTGATGGATGGACAGCCGAGACAAGTCTTGGCACCAAAGAGGACCCCTGGGGTGGACACCCCCTCCTTTCTCCAGCGGTGACATTAATTTAAGCACTGGACGCGTGTGGACATGAGAGTCGAGAGCCCCTCTGAGCCGCAGGCTGCAGCAGCGCTGGTTTATTGATGATCTCGCTCAGGGAGATGGAGCGGGATCAGGGGAGCTCCTTTATCTTGCTGGAAGCTCATCAAAAGCCCGTTCAGAGCGCCTTGTGCTGTGCTGAGCTTTGCAAGACAGATGTCCTTGAGCTTAAGTTCAAGGCAGGTTGTCCTGTCCCGGATCCCACGAGACATCCCTTGCTGGCAGCCTCATCCCAGCAGAGAGTGTGCTTTCCTTTTTTCCAGGGAACTTCCCAAGGAGGTCACGTTTCCTTGGATATGGGAGAGCAAAGGCGGGAATTGGGAAGCTTGCTGAGCCTGCAGCTTTGTCCCCTGGTCACTGCTCGGGGCTGTGCCTGGCGGGGAGCACAGCCAGGATAATGCCGAGGTGCAGCACGCCTGGGGAGCTGGATGTCTGCCCTCCCCAGGGAATGGGACATGGACACAGCTCAGGGCCCAAGCGTCGATCCCGCTGGGAACGCGGTGACCGGCACAGCCGCAGGGCGGGGCAGGCAGAGCTGCCCTGCTGTGATTTATCGCCCGGCTGGGCTTGCATTCCCCCTCCCATCTGTCTGGGCTTCCATCTCCCATGGATAAATCAGCCTGAAGCGTTTGATCCCACAACAGCCTGCAAGTAAGGGGGACTGCAAACTGCTAGGGCAGGAGCAAGGCAGGGGCTTTTATTTCTTGAATGCTGCAGTGGTTTGAGGAACATTTGTCTGTGTGTGAAGGGCCAGGACTGGGGCAGGTCTGTACCACAAGGAGGGATTGAGGCTCACAGAGAGATGAGCCTGCTCAGGTTTGTGGAGAAGGGGCGGTGAACTCTGCTCCCTCCACACAGATCCAGCCCCGCAGTCACTCCTGTTTAACCCAGGAAGGGCCAATGTCTGTGATCGTGTGAAAGGTGCTTGTGTCCCCCCTGAAAAGCTTTCTGGGAGCCAATGAGGGCACTAAACTGGCTGTGCAGAGTCAGAGCTTGGAGTGATTGTTGGGCTTTGCTGCTGCTCACAGGGATGCTCTCCCCAGGGCCTCATCCAGCCCCTATGCCGGGGCAGGGGCTGTGGCACCCCATGGCTGTAGTCTGAGGGGTTGATCCAGGGGGCTGGAGGGGCTGCAGCACATGGCCAGAGCCGGGGGTCCTCTGGGAATCCTGACAGCCCCTGGCTCCAGCAGCAGGACAGAAGGGTGAAGTCATGCCCATGTCATCGCATCCATCTCTGCCCTGCCACTTGCATGCTGGTCCCGGGGGAAGTGCAGGCTTTGGCAGCTCTAAGTGGGGTTGGAGGCGGATGTAATTCTGGAGTATAAGATTCCCTTGCAAAACCTGTAAAACAAAAAAAATTAAAGCTCTTGGCTGAGAAGCTTGTTTGGAGATCTTATCTCTGGCAGAGGAAATAGTTCTTAATTCCCTCCCTTGCTGCCTCCCAGCAAGTTCTGGGTCCCAAGAGTGGCACAGGCCATCAGCTCTGTCAGGAAACGGGCTGAGCTAGGGAAGCAGCTTTTGTTCACGGAACTGAGACTGACCCGAAGTGGCTCTGGGTGAAGCTGCTGCTGCCACGTGCAGTCCCTACTGTTGAGAGAGGCAGGTGGGGTGTGCGTGGGGTGGGCAGACTGCACAATGCATTTGAGACAGATTGCAGGCAAAAATTACATTTTTGGAAGCTTTGGGTGGAATTAGGAGGTGGTTTGGGCAATGCTGCTCCCTCTGCTCCATCCCCCGGGTCCCCTGGGCAAGGCTTCTGCAGCAGGAGGGATGGGGGCCACAGCCATTCCCCACACACTGCACCGCTCCTGTCTGAGCTGGTGAGCTGCTGGGATATTGTGTGCAATGGGATGAAAGGTAATTAAGCTTGGTGCCATCCACAGCCTTGTCTGCTGTGAGGCAGAGCACTGGGGCTGGACTGTCTGAGGACCCTCATGACTGTCCTGCCATTGAACAGGGGGACAGAGGGTGAGGAGGGTCCAGGCTTCTGCCTCACAGTGGGTCAGTGGGGAGAACGGAGTCCCTGCTCGCTCGGCATTTGTCCCTTGTGTTCATTGTCACCTCCACCCGCACTGAGAGCCTCCTCTGAGTCATCTCCCAGCTCAATGGAGTGTGTGGGCTGAGTGCAGCTTTAGCTGTTCATCCTCTGCTGTGCTGGAGCCTGACACGGGCAAGTGGAGCAATTCATCAGTGTGGGGATGAGGCAAATGAACGTCCTTTGCTGATACAATGGACCTTGCTCTCCTCCCACCAGCTCAAGCAGCAGCTGGTGTCACTCTGGGCCAGGGAGGGCTGCTGAAGTGGCTGCTGCTTGAGGAGCTCAAGAGGTCTTAAAAGAAATATGGACATACGTTTTGTGATGAATGACTTAGTGTTTCAGCTGTAAAACACACCCTCTGTGCAGAAGGTCTTGAAAATGTTTCTGTGTAAGCAAAGAGAGGGAGGGCAAAGCCACGGCTGCAGCACCTCACCTCTACTCCGAGGTTTAATCTGTCCAGGTGAGGTTGGCACTGGCACTTAGGACTGTGACTGGCCTCGTGGCCATGGTGGCTGCCAGGGCCGTCCTTGCCATGCCCACGCTGGCCCTGTTGCCTGGCTGTGGCCTTTGCCATGAGCAGTTCTGCCCCAGCACATGCCCCACTCCTGGTCTCTGAGGAGCACAGGGCTGGTGGCTCCTGGGGGTCCTGTCAGCTGTCAAATTTGAAGCACATTTGTGGTGTTCAGCAAACCTCTTTGCATGCAAAATAACAGGTCTCCAGAGAGCAAATCCAGAGTGAAACATCTCTGCTGATGACTGACATCAATTTCCTCATTAATGGTGCTTTTTGGCTGTGCTGTGCGGTCACCTGCCCTTACCGGCTCCTCACCTGCAGCACACGTGAGGGGTGAGCCAGGCTCCAATCCCAAGCTCCTGCTGGGGTTCAGTTTCACCTCATTTGCAAGGGCTGAGCTGTAATTCAGGGGCCATAGGGTTCACAGAGTATATTTTGTGTCTGATCACAAAGAAGAGCAAGATGCCATGAGCCTGGAGGCAACATGATCTTTGTCACTGGTGTAGCGTAAACCACGGGGAAGTCACAAGAACAGAAGTGTCCTTGGAGGCGCTGCAGCATTTGTGACAGAGATTTTGGGGGTGACTGCATTTGGTGGGGAACAGCAGTGTAGCACAGCAGGTCTCTGCAGCTGCACTTGTCACCAGGACAGGGACAGTCTCGGGGCTTCTCCCACACTGGGGGCCAGTGTGACTGGAGCCAATGCAGCCCCTCCCCTGCCTGCAGAAAGGATGCTCCGGGCAGGACTGGGGAGATGTTCCAGCCCCCCGGGCTGCCCCTCACAGTGAGTGCTGCGCAGTCAGTGCCCCAGATAACCCAGCAGGAAGCGGCAGGAAACACAGCTTGGGGCCCCCTTGGCAGCCAGCGAGCAGGGCCGCTCTGGCCCCTCGGCATCGCCCCGGCTGTGATCGACTCAGCCTCCCTGCGGCCCCACAGGGCTGAAAGCATCCATTTCGGGTGCCTGTCGGCAGCGATTAAGGAGCACAATGCTGACGGCCGGGGCTGCCGCAGGGGGAGCGGGAGGGGAGGGCTGGCTGCCCGGCACGTCCCGGCGCGGGCGCTGCGGCTGCCGCGGGTCGTGCGAGGCTGCGGGGCCCTTACGCAAGGGCTGGCGGCTGCTGGGACATCCTGTGTGCCACGCCGGCTCGGGGTGGCCCCAGGCTGCTGGGCACCTGTGGACATCACCCACAGGAAAACGCCGCGGCTGCAGGATGCGGCTCAGCCTCGTGATGCTTTCTGCATTGTGGATGGCTGCTGTTAGCTCTGGAGGATCCCAGCTGCTGTGACCAGCTCGGTCGTCTGGGATTTGGGGCAGAGGATCTGTGCAAAGGGAGAAACCGATTGTGGCTACTCAAGTGGCAGTTCTGCTGGGCATTTTCCTTGTGTGGTTTGCAGGCACCTCCAGAGTGGGCAGGCAGGGTGGGGGGCTGCTCCTCCTTTCTGGCTCCTGCACCATGGGAGTGCCAGCTTGTGGCCAGATGAGGAGGAAGGGGCAGGATGGGGAGGTGTTTCTGTGCGGGCAGAGGCCAAGCTTGCCTGTCCCACTAATCACGATGTCCTACTCCGTGTCTGCATCAAGAATGGGGCTAATCGTAATCCAGGGCAAGTATACAGGACCACAAGTGCCACATGCCAGGGAGCCTCATTCTGGTTGGCATGGGCCAGGGTGGCTTGGTTTAGTGCCCTAAGCCTCGAGGTCAGGCCAGCTAAGCCCAGTTCCATCTTGGGCTTAGCTGGACCTGCCCTCCAGGATGGAGGCAGAGCTGCTTTAAGGGCCTTGGTCTGCCCACTACTGCCAGGGACACCCTTTCAACCCCACTGCTGCCAGCACAGCAAAGGACAAACACACAGAGCTCACTTTCAAGTTGTGTGTGGCTTTTCAACCCCATCAAATAACTTTATTCACACAGACGTCCTTTAATTTACAAAGCCTCTGCCATTCATACATATCAGGGGATCCACAGTGTTCAAAGAACTTAAATAGAACGTTTCATACCAACCCAAGTAAACCAAGTACAAAAAATATTTATATAAAGTTGTTCACACATAGGTCCTAGATTACCAGCTTCTGTGCAAAAAAAAAAAAAAAAAGAAAAATACAGATTCATTTACTAATATTATCTTTAGTTTGGAGTCTGGGTTTAAGCCTTGTGCTCTTGCTAGCTCAGTATGGGAGCTGTGGGGAGGAGGGAAGGAGGGAGAGCCCTCAGCAGGGCCAGGGCAGGGTGCCCCTGTCCTGGGGCTCACCCAGAACCCCACTGGTGTGGTAGTGAAGCAGCTCACCCTGAAAAGCTGCTGTTTTCTGCTGGGTGAGTGAGCTGAAGGCCCATGCCGGCCTGGGCAGCTGCTGTGGAGGGAACAGGAGCCAGGCTGGGGACACCAGGCACTCCTGTATGGCCTCTCTGAGCTCTTCCAGCAGCCTAGACACACCCTGAGGGCTAAAAGCATTTGGGCAGGCTGCAGAGAAATGATCTGGCAGATCACAGCTGGAAGAGAGTAGCTCCCTGCACTTCCCTTCCAGCTACACCCACCACCTCAGACACCCTGCCCTGAAGTGTGAAATGCTTCTGGACATGAAAGGCCCACACACTGGATGTGCCTGTAACCAGCTGAGGAGCACAGGAGCCACTGGCACAACTCTTCCCATGCCAGTGGCAAAATCATTGTCTGCATCCCAGTGCAAAGGAAATGGGGGCTCTGCTTTCCCAGCGCTGCCCTGGCTGATGGGATGGGGGCTGTGAGCAGTGGAGCACAGCACTGAGCTCCACTCACCCATCCCTTGCCAGCATTGCTGAAAAGGGGAGCAGGAGCACCCTTGCCCTGGGCAGCTGTAGTGTGAGACTTGGGCAGCGCAGGCCTGGGGTAAGGAAGGAAAGCAGCAGTGTGTTTCCCTGTTCTCCTGACCTGCAGAAAGCCCAGGGAAACAAATCCCAGTTTTTGCCCTGCAGCAGCTGCCCTGTGAAGATTGGCAGGCTTAAACCCAGACTCGTACTGCATATGGAGGAGACAGACACTGCACAACGGAGGATTTCCACGACGATGGTAATGCTTGTTTTACATCTTATTGCTCCAGAAAGGCTCTGGGAGCCAGTGATATGTAAAGGAGCTGGGTCCTGAGGAGTAAAGGAAGACCACAGGGGTAACTCTTATCTGTCACTAGTACTGCTGAACCTCAAACACAGCAGCAAGGGGATATAGGGGAGCTAATCTAACCCCTCTAGGCTAGAGCCACCTCTGCTTTCCTCCCCATGGACCAAAGCTGGCCGGGAGATCCCCGTGACACCTGCAGGATGCCGGTGGTTTCGGCCTTTCTGCAGGCTGGTGCAGATAACACGTTTCCCAATCCTCCTGAGGCTTGGCTTCTTCCCCCCACCCACCCCACATCCCTCTTGTAAACAGCAAAATCAGAAGTAAACAGTTTCATACAATCACTCCCCTGGCATGGGAACCATCTGGGGCCACACGAGCCCGGGGAGTTCTGCAAGGGGGGCTTGGCTCCCCCCACACTAACCAGCTACCCCCAGCACCTTGATGCTCAGCTTCACCGCAGCCAGGAAGAGACAGACAGCGTGGCCCTAGGCTGGGAAATGGGCCACAGGCTCGGTGCTGCTTTCTTAAACTTGGGTTTTCCCAGCGGTGCATCCTAGTGCCAAACATCCACAGCAGAGTTTGGCCTGCAGGAGCTGGACAGGTGAGGCCTAATAGACCCACCTGGGAAGAGAAGCCTAAACATTCTCCATCCCACAGCATATGCAGGTTTGAGCTGTTCCCTGTTCCCATCTTGTTCTAGAGGGAATGCTGGTCTGGGCCAAAGTAACTGAAGGAGAGATGTGGGGAGCTGTAAACACAAGGTTCCTGTATAGTCTGGGGAGTTGAGCACAAACAGCAGCAAAATCAGAGAGAAATGCTCTTAAAAGGACAAACTAATCAGGGAAACATCCATGTTGGCCAAAGGCTAGCAGTCCTAGGACTCCTTCTTGGAAGTGTTCGCTAAATCCTAAGTAAGGCACTACGGTCTAGCTCACTAACATCAAGCTGCTTGAAAAACACAACTGCAATGCAAAAGCTGAGGTGGAGATGTGTGGTTAGAAGATGGCCTGAAACAGCAGTGGACCAAGAGGGCTGACCCTCCCAGGGTCTGCTGGACTCACTCCTGTCCTGAGAAGAACGAGGCAATCCACTCACTGCCTTCCAGCTTCACCTCCTGCCCTCTTTACTGCACCCCTTCAGGCCAGGGTTTGGTTAGAACAGCTGTAACAGTCAGGAGCAAAGGCTCTGCCAGGTGGAGGAAGGATGGTCCAGTGATCAGGGCACTAACAACACTGCACTTATGAGCTAAATGATTCACTCTCCCCTTCCTGTGGGATGCAGCACAGGATGCTGCAGGAATCCCACCCAGCTGCAGCCCATAGAAGCATCCCTAGGGACAAACACAAGTGCAGTGTGAGAACAAGGGCTTGGCAGTGCATTTGTGCTGTCCAAACCTTCACAAGTCACAGACAGCTAGTCTGGAGCCTCCTGGTCTTCCTAAGAAGGACTAGGCCTTCCTGCAGCCACAGCTTTAGCTTTGTGTCCTGGAAAAAATGGAAGAGAAGAAAGAAGCCCCTCCATCCTTTCCCTGCTCTGCCTGAGCCCACCTGAATTTCCTCCATTTCCCTTCATTCCTGTGAGGTCAGCGTAGTACACTGAGGAGATACATGGAGGTGCTGCCAGTTAGGAACCTTCCAGGGATGGCAGAGGAAAGCTGCAGGCAAGGAGCAGTTCCCACAGCCAGGGATGAGGGGGCCAGGGGGACCCTCTCCTGCCCATGGCCATAGCCAGCTCCAGACTAAGCACCCTGGCAGCTCAGGAGCGATGCTGGGTCAGACCAGCCCACTTCCCAAACCACTGCTAGGTGATTTCACCTGCTGAGAAACATTTTAAGTGGTTCAGAAGTTGCAGGGTGGAGAAGAGGTGGTGCTTTACATTGCATTTACAGTGAGCAAAATCTGAAGATAATCAACACAGGGCAGCCCCAGAATAGGAGTTTTGCTTTAAATACAGGCAAGGAAATTGAGTATTAACTGCTCAGCCTGAGGTTCCAATCTCCTGACCTGAGCTGTACCGTAACACACCCTGAACAGCAGCATTGCCTTTTGCTTCCTGGAGATCATTAGCTAGCAGGGAAAAGTGTCCTGTGGGAGGCTAGAATACAGCCCATGACCCATTTAAGGCCAAACCTCCTTCTCTCCACAGCATTGCTCCTATTGACTGAAGTTTGGCATTAAGTGGATCAGAGCAGTGGACTGCTTTCTGTTTCTCTTGTAATCAGATGATGTCAACCTGAAAATGTACTCAGCTGCTCCCCAGTTCCCTCTCCAGAGCAAGACAGTAACAACAAAGATGATCGTGAAATCCAGCTTGGGAAGACCTGCTTTGCCAAATGGCGTTCCAGCTTGTTTATCCTACTCTATCCTAATGTCAGCTGCTCACAAGCCTGGGCAGCACCACCTATTCAGGAGCTGCCTGGCTATGAAGTTATTTAGCTGCTTTGCAACATGCAGTTCAGGAGACTAATTCTTCCTAAAGCACTGCACTCCCAATGCAGACCTAGCCACCACTTTGTTCCCATTTTCCCTAGGCAAAATCAATAGCTCTGAACTCAAAAATTGTGCACAGCTGGACTCTGAGCTGGTGCCTGGCAGCACACCTCACCATCAGGCTGCTGATTCTCACTTCCTTATGGAACCACATTCCTAGAAACATCTACTGAATCACACAGCAGCACAGGAGACACGGGGAGGGCTGGGCAAGGGCAGCTCTGCTCTCTGGATCTTGTTTCAAAGCCTCATGAATGTGACAGCTGCCAGCTTGTGTTCTTCCACAGGCCCCTGCAGCCCCCTCCCACACCCCCACAATACCCCTTTCCCAACACAAAAAATTAACACCCAAATATTTCACATTGCCAGAGATCCTGCAGACCAGGGATCTTCTGTATCAGCATCTTCCCTTATCTTTGACTTCCTTGTCGCACGTAAATAATGGAGATTATGAGTCCCTGGTAAATAAATCTGCAAGAAAAAACAAGAGAGGAGAAAGAGAGGTCAGGTTTGTCAGTGGTTTGTCTCAGTCACTACATTGTGACTCCAGGAAGTGTCTGCTGGATGGAAGAGGTGTAGGCAGGCACTACGCCTGCCACCTGCCCACTTATCCCAGTTAGTCCAAAACGGGTGCTACCACATCTCTCTACTGTGCAGTGCTTTTGCTATCGATCCAGATAGGAACTGGGCTCAGTTGACAGTCAGTTTTTTCCCAGAGGGACTCAGGCAGCAGTGTAGGGAGCACACTGCCAAGGACAGCACATATCCAGCTGCCCCAGCGCAGGGGCTCAGCTGGGACAGGCTGGCTGAGGCTGAGCATCTCTCCACACCCCCACAACTCAGCCCCATCCCACACAACTCCCCGCAGTGACAATCCTGCTGAAACAAGGACAAGTGTACCCATGGCAGAGCCTGGCCTTGAGAGTCCACGTGATGTGTCTGTGAGTGCTGGCTCCCTATACTCCACCAGGAAAGGTGGAACAAGCTGCAACCCCTGAGAAGCCTTGCACCACTCACCCACTGCATCAGCAGCAGCTCAGGCATCACAATTAACTCTGCAAAAGGTAAAATTCAGGTTGGTGCAACTAGAAGCAGAGTAAGAAAGGTTCACAGCTCACCCCACAAGGATGCTCACGGCTAGGGATTTTAGAATAGAACAGGCAGGTATTAGCTGCTCCAAACCCTGCTTTCGCCAAAGCCTCAAAACAGAACAAGCCCCATGGTCCCTGTAGCAGCAGAGGTGCCCATTCATCCACAGCCCTGGCAGCCTCCTGTCCTCCAAGCTCCAGGGACATGGGAATGCTCCACTCTGCACATAAGCCACCAGTGTTTTCCACACAATTTGTTTGCAACCCAGAAAACTCCCTGTGGACAGCAGAAGAACAGCACTCGTACATATGATATCATTTCTGTACTGAAATACTTCCTTTAGGATGTCCCAAACTCACAGAGGCACCAACAGTACCGAGGGCTGCAGGGGTGGTCCATGAGCTCTAAACTCAGACAGTTACATGGGAAAAAATGTGGGGGGTGGATTTAGCTCCCCATTCAGGAGGGGCAGGTCCCACCCCACCAGGGATGGGCGAGGGGCTCTGCAGAGACACCAAGGGAGCAGTGGGAAAGACCCACTGCAGAAAAAATGCCACTGCCCAGCAAATTACTCCAATCCCTTGGCCCTAGGAAATCCCATTAAAGAAATCCCTGCCTGAGGAGCACATTTCTAAAGGACAAGACCGCTCAGAGCAGAAGGCAGGGTCATGGGCACACTCCTTTCTAGAAGAGGTTAACCAAGGGATGCCCCCTTTTGCAGGCTGCCATCGGAATAAAGCCTTTCTGTTTGAGGAGGCGAGAGGCACGCAGACATCAGGTCAGGGCAAACACACAAGGATTCTTCTGGAAGGTTTCTCCTATTATGCAGCTTCGTTAGCAAGTAGGGCAGAGTTTCTGTTTGTGCTTCCCTGGAGTAAGAACATTTTCAGGGAAAGCGCTTCCTTGAGCAGCCCTGAGCTCACTGCTCTGAGACAGGAGCGCTCACCTCACTGACGCACGTTTTTGCAGGGGCCTGTTCAAGAGCTTTTAATCCCTCCACTGATGCCACTTATAGTTTTAATCAGCTCGAATGTTCATTCGGCATCAGCAGGATGTGAACCAGCAGCCCACGGAGCCCTCACCCAGCATGCAAGATGTCACCAATGTGTGGGTCACACAGAGGGGCGGTGGCAGTGGGGTCTCCATGGCAGAGAGGACTCAGTGCAGAGGAGGGAGAGATAGCCCACCACCTCCTCGTGTTAACCATGTCATCTGCCCCTCTGTGGGAACACAGAGAGGGAGGGAAGGGGGCTGAGTGCCTGATTTATCTCCCGAGCCTTCCCTCATGCCCTGTACCTGTACTTGTGATGCATGTCTTGGGTGCATCCTTAAACCCAACTGCAGTGACCTCCCACAGAAGGCAAAGCAGGGGTGGCAGCAAGCAAACACAAACACCAATACAGCTGGCCAGAGGTGACATGGTCCAGGGCTTCATTTCACCCCAGGCAGAATCAACACTGCCCAGAAGGGTGTCATCACTCTGTGGGGTGGCCCCTGTGATGCTGCATTCACTGTTAGGGCTGAGAAGAAGAACTGACCTTGCTTTTACTGTCCTGGGGCTTTTGTCTATGCCAAGATCCACAAACCACACTGAAAACAGTATAAAGTCAAAACCAACATTATTTTAGGAATGAAATTGCTGTCCTTTAACTGACCAGTGAGTAAAACTTGAGCTGAGTGATACTAACAGACAAGATCTAACTTGATGCATCAGCCCCTGTTCACTGAGAGCTCTCAGAGCTGCTGCTGTGTCCCTGATCCCTGTCCATCCTCCAGCTCTGAAATTCCACAGGGCAGCAGTTTATCAATAGTGCTGGGAGTGGTTGGGCACAGCACCAGAGAGCTCTGGCCAGGGTAGACACCATCATGCAGGGTGAGCAGATGAGCTTGTTCAGCATCACCTCCTGGTGCACGCTGAAAACGCAAAGAGCAGAACAATGCAAATACAGCCACTTTCAGCTGAAACTGGAATAATCAAACCCAGTGACAGAGGAGTGCTGGAGAGAACCAGACTGGCCACAGCTATTGAACACCTTCCTGCTCATGACAGCCCCCCAGGCGCTGCAGTCTGCACAGATTCTTGCCATTCACCTTGAGCATCCACTCAAAATCAGAACAACTGTTTTACCCACAGTGAAAATATAATGGAATACAATCTACCAGAACAAGCTGCCTCTTGTTCTGATGACACTGATCACAACCACTGTAGTTTGACGTCCTGTGTGGATCAAAACTATAAAGTTTCTTAAACATGTAGCTGTCAATGGTGGGTGATGCTGTAATCACCCTTTGTGTTTCCGTGGCCAAGGCCTCTGTGTCACTGCAGGGAGCAGCAAAAGGCCACACTGCCACTGTACCTTTTTCCTCTGCAACCTGTCTAAGGGTTGCACAAACCCACCCTATCAGAGGATGTCACTGGAGTAGCATACCCGGGAGGCCCCTCACCATCCCCGGGGAATCTGGAGGGCAACTACAAAGGTGACATAGAAGATGTTCACATTGCAGGGAAGGAGAGTCATTCCAGCTTTCCAGTGCTTCGAAGGAGGGGTGAAGTACTCCCCAGTGGGCAATGCAGTCAGTGCTGGGCCTCACACAGAGACGCATCAGCAGATACCCAGCACAACCCAGCCACTTCCTAACTGCACTAGAAAGGCTTTTGTCCTCTCAGCCCAAAAGGCAGCTTTTACCAACAACTCGAGAGAGCTGTAGATAAACTTTGCTATATCTAAACACTTGCAGAAGGTAAGGAAGAATTGTTCAAATTAAAATGCTGCCCACCTCTGCTGGAACCACCAGCAGTGGGAAGAGCAAGGAGAGTCACCTCCACCTCAGGCAGCCCAGTGTCCAGCATAAACCAAAAACTTTCCTGTCTGAGACTGACATTTCCTATCTGCATTTTGGAAGGATAACAGAGCATGAAGCTCTCAGGTGCGTGTAGCATCTGTGACAGAACTATAAAGGCAAAGCTGCTGAGACATGAAGCGAAATCTGAAGAGGTCAGTGGCATAACAAAGAATAAGGAAAAATCCAATTCCCTGAGTCAGGGAGGGTTACAGTTTTCCAGGTTATGACATGAACCAAGGCTGAGCAGGTCTGAACTGTCCTAGGGAAGAAACTGCTGCATAACCCAGCATAGCAAAGCTACATGCTAGTGCCACAAATAAGTTGGAAGAGGTTACATGAGTTTCTCGGTCAACTAAAATTACCTGAGAGCAGAATTCAGGCTCTGCTCTAAATCCCATTTTAAGCTTCTCAAGCAGGGTTCCAATTTAAGATTTGCATTTAATAGCAGCCAGAACAAGGCTGATTTGACTGCACAGCTACACCAGGAAAGCCATACAGCAAAGTGCACCAAATATTCTGGCTGCCCCACGAGTGAGGCAGAGGAATCCTCTGTGTTCACAGGAACATATGGCTGGGGCTGGGCTCTATCTGGGCCAGGCGACCACGCTCCATGTGCTAGGCTGGGTTATGTAAGAGCATCCCTGGCTGCTGCAGCTGTGTCACGACGAGCGATCGGTGCAGACTCACGGATGGAGGGGAGGGGGGCTGCAGAAGGCAGCTGGGTTCGAGCAAACAGCCGCGGGGTAGGACTGTCCCCTCGGTGTTTGTTATCCCTTCATGTACTATTCCGCAGATCTGCGCAGGATGAATTTTCCCCCGAGGGCAGGGGCTGGTTGCATAACGCAGCAGCATCGTGTCAGCACAGAGCCAGCGCAGACGGCAGAGCCCAGCCTGACCCTCCATGGGCAGCAGAGCTGCTCCCACAGCCCCACGCCTTGCCCGGGGGCACAAGGCAGGGTGTCTACCCTTGCCCCGGGGCTGAGGCACACCCATCTTAAGGGTTCACATTTCCACAGATTCACTCCCCCACCCTAATCCCCAGCCCACACTTGCACTGGGACCAGTATCCAGCCCCAGGCAGGAGTGCTTGAATCAGTTATTCACACTTGAGATGGGTGTTAAATATTTTGTTCGAGGAAGAGTGCAGAGGGGATGGTTTGCCAACCAGTTTGGACAAACCAACAGAGACGAACAAGACCCATCCAATGGTCTTTTCATTTCCATCCCTATTTCTCTACATACATCACAGAGTGTACCTGGGCACACGGGGAGAGGGGGGTCAGGCACCACAGCGTTTTCTATAAGCTCAGGAACCCTCAGGTGGCAGCAATGAGTGGTTTTAGCAAAACCTGCCAAAATACCTCCACCTTCCACCTGCTGCTGGGGGCTTGCTCTCAGAGCTGGACAAGCACAAAGCCATCAGCTGAGGGCTGGTAAATGCTGGCCAGGGACACGATTTACTCCCTCTTTGCCCTCTTGCATCCATGGTTAGCTCCAGTCCAGCTGGCTGTTTGTAGTTTTGGGGTGAGCTGATGCCCAAGCTGTGATGCCAGCACCCGACACAGGCTGGCTGTCAAAGATCTCCTGGGACCAGTGATGGGCAGGCAGCTCTGCAGGAGCCTGAGAAAGGATGTGGGCTGGAAAAAGTCAGCCTCACCCCTGGTAATCTGTAATTCTTCAGTTTCATTGAAATGTTTGGCTGAGAGCATCCCTAGTAACAGCTCCTGTTTACAGACAGCTTTGCCATGCAGGCAACACCTCCCAGTCCTTTTGTGTCACCGGTGAGTGACATTGCCAGCTACACCACATCCCTGGGGGTCATCCCAGACCGTGTGTGACCATCCAGGCCTCAGGTTCAGGACCTCTGAGCTTGAGACTGTTTAGCAGGGGGGGGAAGAAGGAAGGGCACTCTGTTTGGACAGAGCTGAGCTCAGTCTGAACAGCACTGTTTTTAAGCTTCCTTCCTGAGTAGACACAGGTCTACAAACACAGATGCTGGAGACCAAAGCATCTCCTGGGTTTGGGCCACTAACATTCACACCAAAGGGAAGTTCTGCCTTTAATAGGGAAATGAAACAGAGCCACAAGAGGGACCCACGTGCCTTGTAGGTAAAAGCAAAGAGTTCTGTGCCAAGACAGATGTGCCACTTGGTGCCTACTCACAGAGCCAGCTGGGCCCCAAGGTGTCCTGTCCAAGTGTCACAGGGGAGGGGAATGGTGCTAGACAGGGAGCGCCAGCACAGACCCTGGAAATTACATCACACAGAAGAGGAGGCAGAACTGGCAGATCCCTCCCTGACCCTGAGAGAGACAGATGGCCCTAAAGCTTATACCAAGTGCTTGCAGGTGTCTCTGCTGTGTCCCAGCCTGTCTCAGCCACTGGCCAGGTCCTCTGAGGAACAAGGCTCCTGCCCAGCCCTTCCAGCTCCACTGGGCCCTTGGGCAGTGACAGGATGTACAGCTGCTAATTCTATTTCTCACCTCTACTTTATTTTTGCAGTAGTATAGGTGAAAACAACCTCAGAAGCAGTGCTCTGATGAGTCACTATAGAAATAGCTCTAGGAACATAAAAGACTCCTTTGTGTCACTACAAAGCGCACTATTGGGCCAGTAAAGCCGACAGAAATAAGACAAAAATGTGATCACTTACTCAGCTGCAAAGCACAGCGGTGCCCTGCCCTGAATTTAAGCAGCACATGTAACCTGGTCCATTCTGGTTTCAAGCTCAAAGGCATCAGGTCGATCCTGTGGGTTAGCAGCCAACATGTCTTTCAAGAGCTGCTTGATCCCCTCAGACATGGAAGTCCTGCGTTTCTGAGGGATGTGCAGCTCCATCTTTGGGTTTTCTAGCAGCGCTTCCCCAACGGGCACAATCTCGGTCCCCTGTTTGATGTAAGTCCCCAGCAGCTCCTTCTTGGTCTCAGCGTCAATGAACGTGATCCTCTCAATCATGGCCCAGATGATGATGCCGAGGGCAAAGATGTCAGCCTTGGCAGTGTAGTGTCCCTCCCACACCTCGGGTGCCATGTAGAAATCAGAGCCACAGGCCGAGGACAGCCAGTACTTGTTCACATTCACATTTTTGTTCTCATGCCCACCCTCCTTGCCCCGAGCAGTCAGGCCAGCACAGACCTTGCTGAGCCCAAAGTCAGCCACCTTGAGCACAGGGGTGCCAGATTTCTCAGTTATCAGGATGTTGTCTGGCTTCAGGTCCCGGTGGACAATGTGGTTCTTGTGCAGGAAGGCAATGGCACTGGTCAGCTGCAGCATGAAGCTCTTGTTGGTGGCTGGGTCGGGCCTTCGGGACAGCACGTACTGGTTGAGGTCTCCCCCTTCGCAGAACTCCATGACGAACCACAGGTAGCAAGGCTCCTCTGCATAGCCCAGGATCCTCTCACCTGACCAAAAGAGATAAAAGAGTGGGGTTTTCAGACATTTCAAAATCCAGGATGGCTGAGGAACAGGTCTGGTTTATGAGGATAGCAAAACTTTTGGGAATGTGACTGGGACCTATTACTGCAGGGCAGCAGCAGTGATGCTGGCACTGCTGTGGCTTCAAGTGCTTTGGGATCCTGTTGAGCATGACACACCAGCACTTCGTTTATCCAAACCCACTGCTGGGAACCAGCTCAGGGACCTCCTCCCTGCAAAGTGCAGAGAACACATCTTCTTCAGTCCTACCACCAGGCCGTTCTCCCCAGACCCTGACAGCAAAGCAGCAGAAGCTAAAAGCACAATTAGCAGTGAGTCCACAAGAAAAAAAAAAATCACTTCTCTGAATGCCTCCTCTCCCACCTGAGCTCTGCTGCAGGAGGCAAAACCTGGCTTGTTCTATACACCTTACTGGAACTGCACACAGGGAGTAAATCAAAGCCCTTAACACTGTGCCAGCACAGTCTTGCCAGGAGTCATCACACCAGTGTCCAAGTTCTGTGGCCCACTGGGTTTTCCCAGAACAAATCTGTGCATTTAAGGATTGCATTTGTGCTGAGGAAACTGCCACTTCATCCAGCTTTCATTAAGTGCCAACAAGCCTTTAATGAGAGGAAACTGGAGGTCCAAGCTGCAAACAATGTTTGCTGAGTGTAATCTCAGCCACACTTGTGACTGTAAGTGCTCCTACTATTCAGTATTACACCCCAAACAGCTTCTTCCTTCACCAGACATCAAAATGAGCTCTTCAAGCTCAGTGCATCTCAGGCTTTACTCCATAAAACTCCTGCCTAAGGAAGGACTCTCCTGCACATCAATTAGACATGTGAAGAACACAACAGCATCATATCAGCTAATGGGGCCAGGCCTGCTACTGGTGCTCCCTAGGGATGCCAGGATGCCCCAGGGAGCATTGGCAACAGACCCATCCCTGTTAGCTGATACCAGGAATGCAAACCCTCTGGTCAGACCCCCAAATCTCCTCCAGAGAGCACCCGGCAGAGCTTGCACACACCATCATTTTGCTCTAGAAACTGATTTTTTTTATCCTCAAGCACCATAAGAAAGAAACTGGAGGATACCACTCACCTTTATCATAGTTAAAAAGTCCCACAGCTGAACTCAAGTGTTTCTGAAAGCAGTTAAATAACTCCACCTATTTGACAAAGTTGGGTTTTGTTTGATCAAAGCCCTAGAGAGCATCTGGAAAAGCAAAAAACTTCCAGCAGAAGGTAAAGCCAAGGACTACCAGGGACACCCAGCCCTGGGCTGCACTGGTCAGCAGTCAGTGTGGGTGGGAATATTGGTTATTTGCACAAACAGTCTGTATCCATGGCTACTGCCGTGGAAATGGAAATCTACACAACAGAGGGATTTGGCTGCACCTCCCCATAGTCAGCAATCTTTTGCTGAGATTGGGTCTGAAGGTTAGATCTGGGGGATGAAAGAACAGGGTGGAGTTACACAGGGTACTGGGTGCACTTTGGGGGTCTCGTGTGCCTGGAAGGAGGCTCACCATGAAAGCCCAAGGGCAAGCTGGGAGCAGCACAGGGCAGCTTGGCTCTAGAGACTAAAATGCTGACCAGGAAAAGCAGCTTCTCTGGTGAAAGCCACCTTTGGCATGACAGCACAGAAACTGAAGGAGAGGCTGCTTGTCCTGGGAGCAGAGACCCCAGCACAGCCCCAGCTCACATAGCTGCCACCACCTTGATTTGTTAAACCCATCACAGCAGGACACAGGGTTCAGCTTTCCTGCTCCCCTCTGCAGCCATACAGCCCCAACACAGGGAGCAGGAGTGTCTGTCTCTTCTCTGCCAGGAATCAAACCATGACAAGGAGCACGGTAGAGCCCACATCCCTCACTCACAGCCAGGTGGGAGCATCCACACAGCACTGCTGGCAGCCCCTTCCCACAGGAAGTGGCTCAAACACTGGCTCAGCAGCAGCCAGGACCTGTTAGCTCTGACAAGCCAAGGTTTGTTTTTAGCATAAGGAAGGCTCTGATTTAAAACTTGGCCCCTGAACCCCAGCAAGCGCAGGAAAGATGACAGAGATCCAGCAGTAGCTGTGAGCACCAGGCACTTCACTTTGGGTGGAGCATTGCGAGTCAAGGCTTAAGCCAAAAGTAATATTTCCTCATTTTCTTTCTGTAATCTGAAAGTGTTTTAGTTGTTAAATCATCTTCCTGCCTTCAAAACAAACAGCTTTAAACATAAAGAGCTGGCAAGACGCTCCCTAAAGATGAGATGTTAGCAAACTGAAGACAAGCAGTCAAGAGCTGAGGAGATGCCAATGACAGGCTGGACCTGTTCTCTATCACCAAACCAGCATCCCCATGTGCTCCCTGCCCAAACACATGATGGCACACTCACACTCCATCTTTTCAGCAGCACACACACCTCCCCCACCCCATCCTGGGAACTCATTAGCGGCAAGCTAATTTGCTTAGCTTAACAGGGGAAATAAAAATCCAGTGAGAGCGGAAGCAGCATCCCAGTGCCCACCACCATGTAACCTCTGACTCCCTCTGTGCAAGGAGGCTGCACCAGAGAGACAGAAGCTGGAAGCATGGAATTCCAGGCAGCTGGAATGATGGCAACACATATAAGTGATGCCAGGGCAGCCCATGAATGAGGCTGAGTGCTGGTGGGAGGTTGATGGCCCCACAGATGACATGGGAGGAACAGGAAGCAACATGTTATACCTGTTCACTTAAGGCAGCTCTGTCACTGCTCTAGGTTAGGAACAAGGGGGGCATGTGATGTGCACAAGCACTGGAGGTGCTCCTGTCACAGGGCTCTGAGCACACTGCATGCCTCTCCTCCAGCTCAGCACTGAGCTTTCACCTTCCTTTTCACACCCTACCCTTAAATTTAATTACTTCACACCTTGTTAAAATGATAAAGGTTCAGGCTCTTCGCCGTAGCTGAGACCAAACCCTGCCTGACATCCCGACAGTTGTGCTCCCAGTTCAGAAAGTCTCGGATTAATCCTCGCCATGCCCTGAGCCCCGGCACGCTGGCACAGCATCTGCGCTGGCCTGTAAATAGCCCAGCTGCGGTCGTGCAGAATGGCACGGCAGCACGGCTCCACGGCCACAGCTCCAGCCCTGCTGCTGGCAGGGAAGGAGAGCAGGAGACCTGTAGGGCTCATCCAGCTCCAGCTTTCGTTTTGAAAATATTTATGCACATCTATCAGACCCCAGGCTTGGGAAGGCAGCAAGCACAGGCTGCCTGGCACAACACAGCCCCGGGGGCAGCCAAGCAGACAGAAAGGAGAATGTGCTCCAGTTTGGTTTTAGGAGTCAAACTACTGTCTAGGCTGGGGACGTAGAGCCCAGCTCTGCTTCCCCTGAGGGGCAACAGTAGGACCCGAGCAGGCAAAGTCCTCCCCCATTGCTGGGAATTCAGGAGGCTCAACCCCCACCTAGAGATGGGGCATCTATGGGTCTCTTTCCCCACCTGGAGATGGGGCACCTGCAGCTATCCAAGAGCTTTCCCCAAGCCAAGCTACCTGTCCTTGGGACATGCAACATGACAGAGAGGGGCAGGACCCCCCATCCCTGCTACAGCTGGACACATACCCAAAGGGAAGAGTTGGCTCCTCTCCCAGGGAGCTGTGGGCCCTGGCTGTACAGGAATTTGGACACTGCCCTTCTCAGGGAGCCTCCCTTGGGTGGTTGTCTGAGGGAAGAGCAGCAGCTGGGATATATGGGGAGAGCCAGGCAGGTCTGGACATGTCCACCCACCAGAGATACAGAGGGGAAAGGCAGGGTAGGGACAGTCAGAGCCACAGGTTTGCTCAGATGATGGATCTCAGGAGCTTTGCATGAACTCTGTGCCTGGCACAGGGTCTGGGAGCTGCCTACACTGGGGGCTCAGGGAGACTGAGCACCCCACGGAGCTGACAGGAATCCTGGCACACAGGTTTGGGGAAGGAAGGATTGGGGTAATTGGCTCTGCTCACAGCAGGCTGGAAGGCACAGGGGCATCAAGGACACAGGGCTCCTGTATTTTTCCACATCTCACAGCACACTGGCAAAGCTGGGTCTGACAAGCAGCCAAGGGAGCAAAGGGAAGGAGCATTTTGGAGATGCCACCATCACAACCATCAGCGGTGACAGGAGAAGGTGACCCCTGATGGCCCCATGATGCTGCTCAGGGAACCCAGGGGAAATGAGGGTATTAGCCCAGGCTAGAGGCATTAGTGCTTCCAGGGCTGTTCCATAGAGCCACCAATGGGGGGGCACCAGGACAGTCCTAAAGCTGTGAGATCTGGAGCTGTAACAGCCTTGAGATGCTCAGAGATGAGACAGTACATGGGGCAGAGAGGGGGAGATGTCCCCTTGGTGTAGCTGGGACACAGGCTGTGCAGGCCCCCAAGGGATGTGTACGGGCTGTGGCATAGGTCAGGGCAGCAGATGGAGTCTTGGGATTTGGGGTGTAAGGGAGGTCAAGTCAGTGCTGGCCAGGGGTCCAGCACACAGAGATGTCCCCCAAGGGTTAGGTTTGAGCCTGGAGGCTTAACAGGGCCCTTCAGGACTGGGGGTAGGACTTCAGGGCACATGGAGGGACCCCATTGGCATTGCTGCAAGACACGGATGGCGTTTAGGGAATGGTTTCCTGGGAGCATCATACAGGAAAGGGAGAATGGAGGCAGAGGCACAGCATGGGGGAACAGGGTCCAGAGGAACAAGGGTCCCCCAGGTGTTTTCAGGGTGAATGGCAGCAAAGGGACCCTGTACAAGGACAGGACAGAGATGGGTGATGGCAGCAAGCCTAGAGCAGGTACTCCAGAGAGTACCCCAAGAGTGCAGGGGTGATGGGTGCTCAGCAGCGGAGGTGGTTACACTGAAAAAGAAGTGAGTTGAGGTGAGAAGAAGGGCATTGTGAGAGCTGGGGGGAGTTTTGGGTGCTCTTAAGCACAGGCAATGCCCAAGAGAGATTTGAGCAACAGGGGATGGTGAACAAGCGAGGGCAGCAGCAGCAGTGCCTGAAGCACAGGTATTGTGGAGAAATATCAATGGAGAAGGAAGACAAAATCAGGATGTCCTGCATGGGGCATCCCAACAGTCACCTGCTCTGGGGATGCAACCTGGGAGCGGGGCAGGAGGATCTGGGTGTGAGGGGCATTGATGGCAGCAGGGAGGTGGCAGACCCAGGTGTTCGGGGGTAGGGATGGGTGACACGGGTATCAGGGACAGGAACCCCGGAGGCCCTGGGTGTGGGAGGTGCCCCAGGAGGGCGCTGGGGCCGTGCCGGGGATGCCCCGGGGGTGCCGATACCTTTGAGGGAGGTCTCGACGAGGCGCAGGTAGAGCTGGCTGCGCTTGTTGCCGTGGCTCATGCGCTGCCCCAGGCCGTGCCGCTGCAGGACGCACTCCTCGAACCGCACCACGTTGGGGTGCTGCCGCCGGAGGCTCGTCAGGGCCCAGAACTCGGCCAGCGCCAGCTCCACGTTCTCGGGAGCGTCGCAGCGGATCCGCTTCACTGCCAGTCGGGCGCCGCTGCGGCCCGACACCGCCTCGTACACCACGCCGTAGGCGCCGCGGCCGATCTCGGCCAGCAGGCTGTACCGCGGGCCACCGCCGCCGCCGCCGATGCCCGGCC
>WBMY01006696.1:102927-143395 GCA_013397315.1 Donacobius atricapilla
AGCCCCCTCCCACCGCCCCGGGACGGGCGGGATGCCCCGGCGTGGGTTGGGAGGAGCGGTGCCCCGGCGGTAGCCGTGCGGTAGAAGGGGCCCGGGGCACCGGGGAGGGCTGTGTGTGATGCCGCCAGGGGAGTGATGCGCCGGGACGCCGTGCTCGGTGCACCGGGGAGGGGGGCGGTGCACACGGTGTAGCTGATGACCCGGCGGGGAGGTGATGCCGTCAGGGAAGCGATTCCCGGGGGAGGGGGTGGTGCCCCGGGGGCCGGTAAATCCCCGGGAGCCGTTGTGCCGGCGGTAGCCGCGCGGTGCTGGGTGTTCGGCGAACCGGCGCTGTGCAGCCGCATCGGGAAGGGCGGGCGAGCGGCTCGGGGGAGGTTTCACAGCTCCGGCAGCATTCGGGGGGCCCCTCCCGGGCGCCGCGCTCACCCCGACCCCACTGCCGGGGATCACCGGGGACTTTCCAACTGGAATTTCCCGGGGAAAGTGGCTGCGATCCCGAGAGGATTCCGCTGCCCTGCGGGCCGGCACCGAGGGTTGTGGGGGCATCCCAGGGTGGCGTGGAGCGGCGCGGCACTCACCGGCTGTCCGTGTGGTGGGACGGGCACTGGGCCCAAAAGCGGGACGCGGCAGCCGCCCTACGCCGGGTCCCCGAGGGGCGGCGAGAGCCGGGGGGAGACCGTGGGGCTGTAGTGTGTACCCCGGGATGGCCGTGTCCCCGCAGGGTTCAGTATTGGCTCCGCGTGGGGATGGTTTGGTGGCATTTCTCCTGCGAGCAGGTGGGGTGGACCACAGAGGTCCCTGTCCCTTGCGCCGTGCCCAAATTCCTTTTCAACCCCTTGGCCGTGGGCAGCACGAGTATCCGTCCACTCTCGGCTGCCCGGAGGTCTCATCCTACTCCTGGCGCTGCTGGTGGCTGGCAGGTCCCCGGGCTCAGGGCTTCGCACGTCGCCGTCTTGCTCCCCGTGGATTTGGGGAGGGAATGGTGATCCAACCCCGCAAAATTTACTTTTCCAACCGCCCCTCCCGCGTTTTCCTGCCCCTCCGCGCGGTGCCATTGGCAGCGGGCACTGCGGCCGGTCAAAGACCGCGTCTGCAGAGCTGGTTCACGGAGGAGCTCTCCAAATTCCCTGATTTCTTGACCCACTGCTGAACCTTGTGCCGCTGCCATCACGCAGCCCCAGCAGCTCCTGACTGCGTCTCCCTGGTCCCCCCGGGGAAGGGACGGCGACCCCCGGAGCCAGCGGCGACTCTAATGCGGGGTTGCCCCGCGGTGTCACGGCGCCGGCTGCAGCTCTTGCAAGTGGTTTGACCTCCATTTGGTTTTAAATGCAGCCACTTCGCCTGCCGGGGAGGCTGCGGGGGTCGTGCCGCAGCCCCGGGGCCCCGGTGCCGCTCGGCAGCCTGCAGCGACGGGGACGGTGGCAGCGGCGTGACTCGCCGTGTGTACGAGAGCGCCGCTTCTCGCACCGCCGTCGAGTGGCACTTGTGCCTCCTGCCCACGCAGGGAGGTCACCGTGTACCCGCCTGGGCGGCGCAGACCGCCGCCTGCTCCGTTGCTCCCTTCGCCGGAGGCTCGCTCCGCTGCGGTCACGTTCGCACGGAGCTCCCGCGGGCGGTTTGGAGCAGAACCCCGGGCATCGCCCACCCGGCGTTTCTCCCCATGTCCCACAAAATGGGCCTGAGCACCTCCCTCTCCTGCCTCCGGCGAGGCCAGGCAGGAGTGCAAACGTTTTGGGAGTTTCTGGAAAAGCCCTGTTCCTGAATGGGATAAAGGCAACCATGCTGGAGGCTCCACAGTGTAGAGACTGCCCTGGGGAAGCTCCCGCCGGCAGCTCTGGGTTTCGGTCGCTCTGCTTGGGGACAGCCCGGGCTGCTGGCAGAGCTTGAACCAGCTGCAGGGGCGATTTACCCCATCCCGGGATGGGGAGGCCTGTCTGGTCTGGGGGAGAGTCCTTCGGGGGGGCCTGGGGGCGCAGGGGCAGAGTGGCAGCGCTGTGTGACGTGAGCTGACATTAACTCCCACCTGCTTCCGCGGGTGCCTGGCACGCTCGGCCCCCTCCTCGCCGAACGCACCTTTCACTCACGTAGTTAGGAAAAGTTAACTTTTCTATTACCGCACATTTCACTTATCCAGATACTTAATTACCATTGTCCCAGGGAAATGTCAGTGTGACTCAGAGACACTTTCCCATTAGGAAGAGACAGATGAATATTAAGTTGAGTTGCTGGTGGGTGGGCTGGCTCCCAGCTCCTTTCCCGGGGGACCCTGTCGCCCTCCACACCCTGGACTCATGCAGGACCCTCTTTCCCAGCTCAGTAGATCTGTGGCACTTTGCTCTGGGGACAGGAGTAACTCGACCTCCCACCCCGAGCAAAGGGAAAGAACCTTGTTCCAAACGACATTTCCTTCTGCGTCCTTGGGATTTGCTCAATCTCTTACACATCTCCCTCGTGTGCAATTACCCTGTGCGGGGAGATGACTGCACCCCTGGCCTCTGGGTGCATATGTACATATTCATATAAAAATAATGGCTTTGGTGTAGAAATGCTCCACCTCACCGTGTCTGTGGTGCCCGCATGGCCATCAGTCCTAGCAGCAAGGGTTAAACTGCCCGAGTGCTGCCCACGGTGTTGTGGTCGTGGTTGTTTGCAGATGGGTTTTGTTCTTCTCAGCTTTGTTCTGTGCCTGCATAGCCCCAGCACACCCCGACACAGCGAGGGGGGGGCCGTGGCCGCCCTCTGCCCTGCGGGGCCTGAGCTCCATCCCCCCTCACTGCAGCACCAAGGATGGAGGGGTGGGCTCTTCCGTTGGCACAGCCCCAGCCTAGATGAGTTAAAATCCACCTCCAAACAGAAGCCGTAGGGTCGTGCCTGCTTTTCAAGGAGCAGGGGGATGCCGACAGACCTGATCACCAGCCCTGACAGAGGACCACAGGCACAGGCTGCCGTGGCTGCTGGGTGCCCAGCAGAGGGTCCCAACCGTGTCGATGGCCCCCACTTCCCTCACCAGTGCGGGGAGGGCTGAGCAAGGGGGCACCAGGTCCAGCAGCTGGTGTTCGAGATGGGAGAACAGCATGTTGCTGGGAAACATCCCTCTTGAGCTCCGATAAAAATAGCTCCATCTTCAAGGCAAGAGGACTGGCTGCACTGCCAGCGGCACAGGGGATGTGTCTGTACCCACTGGGGTGTGGGGCCAGCGCAGGATGTCCCATGGGGTCTGCGCCTCGGACCCTCATCCCACACATCTGTTGTGACAGTGGTGCAGGGGCTCAGGGGTTGCCTGCCACTGCCCCAGTGTTGTTCTTTATCCCCAAATCAGACTTGGAAATATGTGAGAACAGGAACCAGGGCTGAGTGGGGAAAGTGGGGGTGTCTTTTTGCCCACGCCCTCCCCCTCCCCCAGCTCCCCCTGCCTCTTTGGCTCATCTCTGTGTTTGCCCTCGTGAGGGGGAGGTTCAGGGAGATACGGAGCTGGGGGGAAGCCCTGTGGCTCTGAGCCCTGGCATTGCAGAGGTTGGGGGGTTTCATGCAAAGGCTTTTTCACCTGACAGCAGCTAGGCTGGGTGGGTTGGGACATCCCTTTCCTGGGGCATGAAGACCCTTTCTCCCTTCCCAGCAGATTTGGATGGGCTCACTTCTCTCCCCAGCATCTCCGCAAGGACGGTGCCTCTCCCCAGGCTGGGGAGCAGGGTGAGAGGAGGTCAGGGCTTCACCTTTCCCCCTCCACCTTTCTTGGACAGGATTTAAATTTAGTGTCCAGGGATTCACACCCGCAGCAGCCAAACCCCTCTGGGACATAGCTGCGTGGGAAGACTGACAGACCCCATCCCAGTCCTCTGCCACCTTCCTTGTTTGGGGCACGCGTTTCGGCCCCGAGGACCGAGGCTGGGCACGACGGAAGTCTCCGAGTGATGCACCCGCAGTGGCGGGATGTGCACCCCGGTTCCCGGGGCGGCCGGGGGCTGCAGGGAGGCCTCGGCGGTGCCGGCGAGCCTGCTCGGGAGGTGGCGGGGATGCTGCGGGGCTGATTATTCACAGCTTCCCTCGCCCCGATTGGCTCTGCCGCCGCGCACAGCCGGGCCCCGCCGCAGGAGGAGACTCCGTGGCCATAAAAGCGGGGTGAGAGGCAGCCGGCGGCGAGTCCGGTGGACACCCCGGGCAGCAGCGTGGGGCGACTTGCCAGTCTGGCCTTGCCACCGATGACTGGCGCAGCCTGACGCCCGTGGAGGGACACCCATCAGCCACGACCCGTCCTGACTTGGCGAAGCGGGTGCTCGGCGGGACGGGGAGCAGCGGCAGGTAGGGCTGCCGGGGTTGTCATCCTCCTTCCATTGTGTGGGCACAATCAGGGGATCACTCTTGCTCCCCAAAAAGCGAAAGTTTAAGAACACCCCCTGAGCTGCAGTACTGAGAGTGGCTTGTGGTCGGACTTGTGTTATTTTGGGGAGCTTCCACATGGCTGCAGGTCCCTCTCGTCCCTTGAGTGGTTTCAGAGCCCATGAACAGCCGTCCAGAGCTCTGCTGGGGTTCATTTTCATGCTGATGCCATGTCTGCCATCCTGGCAGCAGAATCACCCGGGGCTTGGAGGGGCAAAGGGAGTGGGCAGAGAGGATGGGGGTTCTCTCTCCCCCTTCTTGGCTCAGGCAGCAGTGTGGCTGCAGTGCTGAGCTTTGAGTGATCATATTCCAAAATTACCAGCTTTTTTGAGAAGCCTTGTCCTGACGGTGTTTCCAGGAAATTTTTAGAGGTGAGGAAAGGAGCTGCTGGAAGGCTGATTGTTCTTCTTCACCAGAAATATGTGCAGGATCCAAACCTGTGGAGTTGGACCTGTGTGGGAGGAGGGATCTGCTCAGTCTGGGAGAGCTGTTCACATCCTTCATTAAGTATAATCACAGGTTAGTCAAGATGGGGTCAGTCTCTGCTGTCCAGCACATACAGTCCTGATTCCTCATCCCTCCTTGGGTCACCAGCTCTGTAGTTGGCCCCTGGGGTGCGTGGATGCAGCTTGGGGGTTTTCCAAAGCAAAGCCTGGTCTTTGAAAACTCAAGTGGAAATGGGACAGGGGAGGAAGGGACACCGGCAGGCACCTGGCACAGGTAGAATATGCTGAGAGTGCCAGCGGAGGCTGGGACTCAATGCTGGCATCGCCAGACCCTGCCACGATCCTTCCAAAGTATTCCTGCAGGAGGGATGGCTCCAGAGCCTTGGGCTCCTCCAGGTAACACAGGATTGAGCTCGAAGTCTGCTTTTCTTCTTCCTCCCTTTGTGTTTTTTTTTTTTTTTTGCTTTTTCCTCCCTGCTGCTTCTTTCCTCTTTTGTCCAAAGCCCTTTCTTTTCTTCCCCTTTTCCTGCTCCCGTTTTGCCAGTCCTCCTTATCCCAGCTTCTGGAGCAGGCAGAGCACTGCCGGGACATTTGTGGCACCACCTGGACATGGTACGCAG
Source organism: Donacobius atricapilla (assembly GCA_013397315.1). Taxonomy (NCBI): domain Eukaryota; kingdom Metazoa; phylum Chordata; class Aves; order Passeriformes; family Mimidae; genus Donacobius; species Donacobius atricapilla. Next base: position 108,371 of record WBMY01006696.1, read on the forward strand.
TGGGATGTCCCAGCGTGTCCTTGGCCATGCTGTGCTTGGAGAACTGCAGCTCCCCTGAGTGCCCTGAAATCCTCCATCTGCAGTAGGGTGACAGGGATGGGACACATTGTGTCCAGAATGCCAGCGATCTGAACTGTGCAGTGTCAGACAAACCAGCAGCTTGTTCCCAGCATGGGAACATTCCTGGTGCACTGCTCTAGAGGCACCCATGGGGATGCCAGCAGCAGAGGAGCAAGGGAAGGGAGTGGAGAAAGGGAGAGAAAAGGTTCCCGGTGGGGCTCCTGGGAAGCAGTCATCATCTCTTTTTGGAAGCTTCATTCCCCCTAGCGCTGGCACCTACCTGTGTGGCCGGCATGTCCTTGTTCCTCGGTGCTGTCTTGGTGGCCCTGATGCAATAAGGGACTGTCCCCATGTCTCATTGGTGAGGGCTGGCTGAGGTCCCACCGTGCCCCTGCCATCCTGGGCAGCTGCCACCCTGTTCCCTGCCACGCTGCCAAGGCACTGGGAGGATTCACGGAGCTGGTGGCAGTGCAGCCAAGGAATGCAGACAGCTCGACACATGATGGTGCAGATAATTCAAATTAAATTTTAATCTAGCATGAATTAACTGTGGCATTAACATTTCTTCATCAGTACCAATTACAGTACATTAGCAGCTACTGCTGGAGAACACAATAGTCTCTAATATGCGTCATTAATGTGTAACAGATCCTTCTGGGTCATGCCTTACCCACCTTAGATAAAAGCAGCAACAGAGACAGGCAGGGGCTTGCAGCCAGTGCACCCCTTTGGGGCTGGCTTTTACTCCAGGGCTACCACGATCCCAGTGGAACTGTGATCCTGCGGCACTGCAGCTGGGGTTGGCAGTGGCCCCTCCAGCCTCATCCAGGGTCAGGTTTAGCGCTGTCACCTGCAGAGCCCCTCTCCCAGCTGAGCACAGTGTCCTCATTGGCAGAGGCCAGCTGCTCCACCACAGCTCTCAAACATATGGAGGATGGTGATCATGGTCTGCAGGTAGGCTTGAACCCGAAGTCCTTCTTTTGTCCCCTTTCTTCTGATGCACCAGCCCAGCAGACTTGGTGGGTGGGAGGGGAGGGAGGCTGCACTGGTGTGGGGTACAGCACCCCAGGGTGAGTCCACACTGGGACAAGGCATCACCCCATCCACTTGCCACCACAGCTCCGTTTGCTGTGGTTCTTTTCCCCAAGGCCAAGGGGAATAGTTGGTGATTCATACGCCTGCACCATGCAGATGTGGCAATCACAGAGAAACCTGATGCTGGGGAAAAAAAGGACTTTTCTTTCTAATGGTATGGTAAGAGAGATGGAAAGGATAAATGGGACAGAACCGAGATGAGATGAGATGAGATGAGATGAGATGAGATGAGATGAGATGAGATGAGATGAGATGAGATGAGATGAGATGCAACAGTGCTCCTGCCCACAGTGACTCGGAAGCCACCAGGGACTGGCTATGGTTCTGGGCTTGTGCCAAGGACCAGGCTGCAGCCAGAATAAGTCCTTGCTGGGAGCAGCATCTGGAGGTAAGTCATATGGGAATGGGCACAGGCACAGGTCCCTGTGTATGTCCCCAGGAGCAGCTCACAGGTGGCGGTGGTAGGTGCCCAGTGCCTATGGAGAGGTGGTGGGCCCCCCCAGAGCTGGCACAGGGATGGTGACAGGCTCTGTACTGTCTTCCCCTCTCCAGGCAGCATCTACAGGGCGAGATGGCACGGCGGGCACTGGCACTGGCACTCTGCCTGTCCCTGTCTGCGGTGGCATCTGCCAACTGTGTCACCCAGTGCTCCCTCTGCACAGCCCAGACCCGCGGTGCCGAGAGCAGCGTCCAGCCCCTGGTGAGTGCTGGCTGCACACGGATGTGAGCCAGGGAGCCACAGCAGCCGAGTGTCACAGGCGCAGGGTGGCAGAGCTGGGTGGCACCCGGTGTGGTGGTCATGGGCACCCCAGGGTGCAGGGGTTGTGCAAACATCGGCTTCTCACTGAGCTGAGCAGCACGGCGGGCATGGACCCCTGGGCTTGGGGTGGGGACACGGCCAGGGTGGGGTGGGAGGAAGGCAGGGGCTCACCCCGAGCGCCTGGGGCCGCTGCGGCCGCTGTCTTGCAGATGTGCCTGTGGGAATGCCAGGGCTCCTTGTCACCCGGCCCCGAGTGGGAGATATGCAGGAAGGCGCTGGCGCTCCTGGCCCCGCTGGTGGCCCTGGCCGAAGGAATAGACCCGTCGCCACAGGAGGCGGAGGAGGCTGAGGCTGAGCCGGAGCAGAGTCTGGGCCCTGCAGAGCCGCCACTGGCGCCGGCCAAGCGCTACGGAGGCTTCATGAAGATGATGTCCAAGGGGAAGCTGCTGTCCCTGCTCCGCGAGAACGCTCACAGCAAGGGCGGCCTCAGCAAGAAGTTGGGGGGCTTCAGCGGCAAGCCGGGGGAGCGAGCGGCCCCCGAGGACTACCCGGGGCCGGCAGGGGACGGGGACGAGGAGCCCACGGGTGCCGGGGCTGAGGGGCAGGAGCTGGCGCAGCTGCACAAGCGCTACGGGGGCTTCATGCGCCGCATCCGGCCCAAGCTCAAGTGGGACAATCAGAAGCGCTACGGGGGCTTCCTGCGGAGGCAGTTCAAGGTGATCACACGGTCGGACGAGGACCCCAGCGCCTACTCAGGGGAGGTCTCAGACCTATAGAGCCAAGCGTGGGACGGCAGCACCACGGTCCCCACACTGCCACCCCGACTGTGCCATTGCCCCCAGCCCTGTCCCCTGCCCAGCCCGGTGTGGCTGGCATCACCCTTGCCTCATTCCCCCAGGGGACCACGAGTTCCATCCCCAGTTACCCCTCTCTGGTTCACCTGCCGATCCTGTGAACGCAGGGGACAGTGCCACTCCTCCGGCTGCTGGCGGTGTGGCTGTGGCCCAGCCCAGGGTTCCCAGGGGTGTATTGCTGGGGACACATATCCTCCATCCTCCCGTGGCTGTCAGAACACAGCAGGGTCTGGAAACCATCACAGCTGAGGTACAGGGCAATGGGCTCTGAGCACTGGGAAGGATGAGCCAGGGCAGGATCAGGGAGGTGGCTGCCGTGGCCATGGGCAGAGGTGGCTGGTGGAACCACAGCACCATCACCAGGTGCTCAAGCGGTGCTGAGCCCAGCCCCCACTCCCCTCCCTGAGCCTCTCAGTGTCCCACTGATCCCAAAACCCACCTGGTGCCCCTGGGCTCCCCCTCCAAAAACGACTCTATAGGCAGGGTCAGCCCCATGCCCTCAACACCCAACTCCCCCCTGCAGTCAATAAAAGGCAGATGCCAACGAAGCTGAAGCCATGCTGGGTGCCGAGCCTCCTCTGCAGGGCAGAGCAAGCGCCCCAAATCGGGGTGCCCAAATGGGCCAGGGGTGCAGGCTGTGAGACCTTGCAGGCAGCACAGGGTGGTATCTTTCCTGTGCCATGGGTGCCAAAAGGAACGTGGGACCCCACACACCTCTGGAGCCATATCCTGAGGGTGACAGGGCCATCTCAGCTGAGCAAGTGCAGGGCAGGGATGCTCAGCCTGCTGCAGAGGCATGTAAGCTACCTCTGGCAGCAGCAGGCAGGGGAGACTCCCTTGGGAATCACAGCTGCTGCCCCAGGTGGAAAGGGGCAGTTGTGCTGAGGGCAGGGGGCAAACTATCCGTTTTTCTGCTGCTGTGACACCCCACCAGCAGCAGCTCAGTGCTGAGGAAGCCCAGCCTGGGCAGCAACTTTCCTTTTGAGTGTCTGTGTAGCCCCACATGGCAGTTCCTGGCTCTGGGGAGACACAGTTCATGCCCCAGACACAGCCCAGGCACCAGCTCCAGGTTGTGAAAGGGGACAGGTTACTGCAGAGCGCTGGAACACTCAGCTCACTCAGAGCATGGGCTGGAGCCAGCACCCAGCCTGCCTGCACACCAGCCTGGGCACCCCAGCTCCAGCTCAGCTCCCTGCACCTGAACATGCAGCAGGGCCAGCCCCTGGTCAGTCCTTGCCCATGGGGGGCACTGCTCCCCTCCTTTATGGTGCACAGGGGAACCAGCATCATAGTCCTCATCCCAGCCTCAACCTCCTGCCTTCCTCTTCCCTCCCTCCGGCATACACTGGAGGGCAGTGCAGGATGAACCCTCCTCTCCTTCTCCCCACAGGACACACAGACCCCCAACCCCACCCTCCAGCCCCAGTGCCAGTGACAAGGTGAGCTGCCCTGAGCACAGGGACACGTTGATGTGCAGGAGCAGCACAGGACTTTTCACTTTTATTATAAAAATATCTTGCAAGCAAAAAGAAAAAAAAAAACAAAACAAAAAAAATGTCTGTACAAGCAGTCACATTGCTCCCAAAGGACCCCAGGTGCCCCTAAGCCCCCTGCATTTCCACTGCTGCAGGAGCCAACAGAGGGTGAGACTCCACATGGCGGCCCAGGTGGGAGGCACATGGAAGACATTTGTCCCCATGGGTGGGCTGGAGGGAGCCTGCTTTGCCCCCAAGACGGAGCGGGGAGGGGGGGCATATAAGTCTCTTATAAACTCTGCAGGGTTTGGGGGATTCTTTACTGAGGCCTCGGTCTTAATTTTGCACATCTTATTCTAGTGTTAAGTACACAGCAGTACACCCACGTACAACACAAAACATTGGGGGTTTCAGCTCTAAAAATTAACAGTTACATGTCAAACAGTCAAAACATGTTACACGGTACCTGCGGGGAGCTCCCGGGGGGAGCCAGGCTTGGGGGGCCCTCGCACGCTTTGTACAAGCCCGGGGCAGCGCTGGTGGGTCCCAGTGCAGGGCAAGGCTGTGCACAGGAAGATGATGATGAGGAAGATGCTTGGTGCTGGGGGCCAGATCTGGAGCTCCCCTGGGCAGCAGGGTGGGGGCCTCAGCTCAATGGCCTTCCAGCCTCTTGGCCTTGGGGCGAGACGGAGGTCCCGCAGAAGGGACACTTGGGAAGAGAGGCGGACACTTCGGTCCTTCCTTTAAAGCCAGAGTTTGGTGTCCAGGCGTGGTGGCAGGCAGAGCCTGAGAAGGCAGTGTGGGGGCCCTGCTGGTCCTAGGGAGCCGTGAGCCGGGCAGTGGCATCCCCATGAGAGCTGGTGTGGAGGCACTGTACCTGTCCCTCAGCCCAGCTGGAGCTTCCCAAGGAGCTGCTGCCCCACTGGCTGAATCTGCTTGCGGGCAAACCCGGCACACTGAGGCTGAGCAACCCTTGATGGGGGTCCTGAAGGGACGGAGCTGGCAGCTCCAGGACCAAAATGGTTCCAAAAATCACATCCCGCTAGATGGGAGAAGAACCCCACAAGTATTGCAGGCTCCATTTCCATCCTAAAACACAGGTACTGCAGAGCATCTTCACATTGCTCCCAAGAGAACAGTCTTAGGGAGGAGCAGAGCTGCTCCCCCCAGGACAGGGGGTCCCAGCAGCCACTGCTCACTTCCTGGTGATCTGGACGCTGGCATACTCAGAGCTGACCTCCTCAGGGCGTGGGGCTGGCCGCTTGGGTGCCTTGCTGAGGTGTACCATGTCCAGGTCAGCGTAGGTGAGGTTGTCGTCGCCGTTGGGCGCCTGGTTGGTCTGGATGCAGGCGTACTCTGACTGCTGGCTCATCTCCACCATCCGGCGGATGGTCTTCCTCTCCTTCTCGAAGTTCAGGTCCGCGTAGGTCAGGTTGTTGGGGTCAGACTCCTGTGTGAGGCACCAAGAGTTCCTCCTCTGAGAAGATGCCTCTGTACCCCACAGCCCTGTTCTGGAGTCAATGCCACTGCAGCTTGGCTGGGGCACCTCAACCCTGCCTGTATGGGGGAATATGCCGGCAGCCACCACCCTGCAGCCATGCTCTACCCCATGCTACAGCTTCAAATCGTGAGCCACCCCATCACCCAGTTCTGGCTTTAAAACCACTGCCACAATTCCAGAGCTATCACTGAAGCCACTCCATCCCAGCAGGGCCAGACTGCCCAGTGATGCCCACGTGGGAGCTGGCAGAGCCTGGGTGGGATGGACAGATTGCTGCTGATCACGACTTTGCTCGTAGCTGCGTCACCAAATGCATAATAACTCCACAAATAGCCTGGCTGGCTATTGCACAGCTGGTTCTCCAGGCAGCACCAACCCAGACTTAACTGGGAGGAGAAGCAGAAGGAGGAGGAAGGCAGAAAAGATTCTGGGAAGTGGCTACCCTTTTCCAGGGGCAGCCTCTCTTCCACCTCCAGCCACAGAGTGGAGACACTGAGATGTTTCACTGGAGAACCACTACCCTCCACTGGAGACATGGAGTTCTTTCACTGGAAAACCACCACCCTCCACTCCCATCTCCAGTGGCTCCTGGCCCCCCTCTCTCCCCAGTCCCACAATGACCCACCTGGGTCGTGGCCTCGCTGCTCTTCTCTGGCTCATGTAACCTGGAAGGAGGGACACAAACAGTCAGATGGACGGAGCATCCTGTCACCCTTTCCCTGGTGTTGGAGCAGATGGGGAGGTCAGATGCAAGCCAAGGTCCTTGCAGCTGCACCCAGTAAGACAGGTCCTGAGCACTGGCTTGTGCTGGTCCAGCTGCCTCTCTGCTGGCCAGAGACCAGCTCCCACCAGCCTGCTCAGCCCCACCACAAGCAAAAAATCCCCATGAGCACAGATCCCAGCTGGGGAGATGGGCAGAGACTGTGCTCCTACCTTCCCTTTCACAAGTTTTGAGGATACAGCTCTGTCCCAGTCCTGAGGGACTCTGTGGGCTGGAGGTGTCCAGCTCAGAGTTCCCACAGGTTACCCAGTGACTAAAAGAGATCTACACTCACCTGGCAGACGGCGAGCTTTTACCTGCCGAAAGAGAAGTAGTTTAGGAAAAAATTAATTTAGGAAACAAGATATACGCCCCATTTCCCTGGGCACAGAGAACACATGCAGAGACTGCATCAAGGACAAGGACACATCTTTTCCCAGAGGCAAGTGCCTGCAATTCCCTGGAGTTTCAATCAATTTCATTCAGGACTGTTCCTGGGGGAGGACAGGAGGTGAAGGGTAGGGTTTGGACCAGCCAGAGCTTTCCTTGCAGCCTGCAAACAACCCGGGCAGCTCTATCCACCACCCCAATGGCAGGACCTGCAGCTGCACTGCCAGGAGTTATTGTCCAATGGGACAACGGGAAACCCATGGGAAAGGGAAGAAAAACACGGTTGGGAGCAGCTGCCTCCCTACCACACACTCAGCTCCCTTACCCTTGGTCTGCTTTGTCCGGATGAGGTATAGAATCGCAGCCACCAGCAGGGCCAGCACGGTGCAGACCACACCCACCACGATGTAGATGAGCATATCGTCTGAAACATCAATGAAAAGGTCACCATGGCCCAAGAACCTGGTACCTCCCAGTCCCTGCAGCCTCACAACTAGGATTGGCCCAGTGATGCATTAAGCACCAAGGAGGACAGCTTGGTGCCTGCCATCATCACAACCCCCAGTCCCCTGATATGGAGCTTTGGTCCTTCAACCAGATTTGGATGGGGCTTTGAGCTTCCTCAGGGGGTGACACCACACAGCTGCCCTGGCAGGCAGCCCACCCCAGCAGCTCTGACGCACCCTTATTCATCTGGAACCCCTTGCTCAATCCTCCCTGGCCCGGGTTGGAGATCCACAGGAAGGCTGAGTAGTTGGCAGGGGCCTGGGCATCGTGCACCACCATGCAGGTGATTGTGGACCCGTTTTTCTCCTCTGTTGCTTGCACCTCCACCTGGCTTCTCAGCTGGAACAAGCCCTGGGGAAGCTCTGATGTCCGGGAGATGTTCTCCACCTTCATCTCACTCCCATTCTCCAGCCAGGAAACAGACACATTTGCTGGGTAAAACTCCTTCACGAGGCAGGTGAAGGTCACAGTCTTGTTCACCTCAGCGAGGCTCGGCTCAGCGCGCACTTCGACGCTGGGGGGAACTGGGAAGAGAGGCAGAGCTTGGTGTTTGATGTCCCCGGCTCTGCTGCCCACAGGGTGCCCTGTTCCTGCCCCAGGGACCCCTGTCCTCCTCCCAGGGACCCCAGCTGCACAGGAGCAGGGCACCCCAGTGCGAGTCCCCTAGCCCTCACCTTGCAGGACTCTGCTGAGCTGGAACGTCCCACGCAGCGGGACCTGCAGCGTGGAGTGCTGCACCTCACAGGTGAGCTGTGAGCGGGCATCATCCTTCTGCAGGGTCACCATCACTGTGCTGGACATGTTGTAGGTGTTCACCCGCCATTCGGTGACCTGGGGCAGCTGAGCACCCATGGGGTGCTCGTTCTTGAGCCATTTTACCCCAATTGTTTTGGGAGTGAACCCTCCAGTTGTGCAGGTGAAAGGCACCGGCTGCCCCGGCCTCGCTCTCTGCTCAGGCCCAGACACGAGCGGAGGGCTGGGTTTGGCTGTGGGGAGAAGCACGGGGCCATCAAACCAGGCTCTTGCCCTGCCCAGCCCTGGGCCTGCCAGGAGCCAAGTCTCCTACAAGGGCACAGGGATGGCCCATGGGATCCTCCCCTGGACCAGCCCTGAGCCCCTTTCCCATCCCTGCTCTACCTGAACAGAGCCTGCTGGGCTGGGTCCCATCAGGAGCTGCCCCAGGAGCCCCACTCACCTTGCACAGACACCTCTGTGCCCTTGCCACGGCGAAACACCTCATCCACACCACTGTCTGACTTTGTAAACTTCACGCAGTAGTAGATGCCCGAGTCCTCAGGCTGAACATTCCTGATGTGGATGGTGAAGTCTGTGTTGGACTTATTCACTGCTCTTGTCACACGGGAGAAGGGATCCTTCATTTTCTGGTCATAGATGGTCTTGTTCTCATTGCCCCAGCCCTTCAGCCAGTTCACAGGACCTGGTCCAGCGATTCCTGACGTGGTGCAGTTCAGGGTGAGCGTCTCCCCCGCTGTCACCAACACCTTGTCCTGGGGCTGCTGCAGACTGAAGCCTTGACCTGCCTGGGCACCCACACCTAGAGAAAAAAAAGAGACCAAGTCTAGCCTGGCATTGCACATCCAGACTGCCAAGTGTTCTCCCAGCCCTGGGACAGGCTATGCACCCCAGGTGACAGGCTGTGGCCACAGGCACTGTGCTCAGCCCGCAGGGCTCGGCAGCAGAGCTGGATGGAGCTTTGCTTGGTGACTGTGCTCTACTCCGTACAGATAAATCATGGAGCACATCCCAGCTGCCCTTGTCTCCAACATGCTGGGCTGCCTCCCACAGCCACCTGGCTTTGTCAGCCAGGAGAAGAAAGCACACAAAACGAGGTGCTCCAAAGAGCCAGCTCCCATCATCAATGTGACACTGCGTTTTCTGTCCCGAATCTGTCCCATTTCTGCACGGAATCCCAGGCCCAGTGATTCCAGCAGAGCACTGCCAATCGTCCCACCAATGCCAGCCAAGCAGGCACTGTTCCTGCTCAGCAACAACCACAGGGAGACATTGCCTTTGGAGCATCTCCACACCATTGATCCCTAATCCAGTCACCTGTGCTGCACCTCCCTGCACAGACAGACAGTGACAACCCAGATAACACCCCCTACATATCCATGGGTCACCCAGGGGTTCATTTTGTCAGTGCTTCCCATGACAATATAGTTATTGCAACCAAATTCACAAAAGATTTCAATCCTGGTCACTGCTTAAAGGAACATTTTTTAAGCCACATGGGGAGAGAAGTGGGGGAACCACTTAGATCTACATGCTGGTAACAGGTGGCCGTGGCCCCCAGAACTGCTGTCATGGTCACACAGAGATCATTGCGTTTGAGCAAGTAATGCTGAGCAGCATGGGGAACACATGGACCAGCACCCCGCATCTCTCACACCAGAATCATGGAATCAAAGAATCTTTTAGGCTGGAAAAGCCCTAAGATCCCTGAGTCCAATCATTAAGCCAGCACTGCCAAACCCCTGATCAAAGTATGACCCCAAATACCTCATCCACATATCTTTTAAATCCCTCCAGAGATGGTGACCCTACCACTGCCCTGGACAGCTGTCTTACCCTTTCAGAGAAGAACTTTTCTCCAATATCCAGCCTAAACCTCCCCTGTACACCTTGAAGCCATTTCCTCCTGTCCTGTTGTTTGTTATTTGGGGGAGGAGAATGACCTCCACCTGGATACAGCCTCCTTTCAGGGAAATCCAGGACAGCAACTCATGCCAGGGCTTCCCTTGGGACACAGAAGGATAACCTCTGTCTGGATTCTCCCAGGAGGACCTGCTGTAGGACAAGCTGCTCTGATCCCTCTGGCCACAGCTGGCTCTCATAGAGAGCAGAGCTGATTTTTGGCAGCTGTTAATCCCTCCTGACTCACAGTGGTATGTGCTGTACCCACAGATGTCCTCACTGTTCCACTGTGTGTGGATATACTCAATCTCTATGGCCAGAACTACCAGAAGCAGTTTCTTCAGACTGCCCCAGTTAAAGGCTTTTTGCCCAGGACATCAGTCCACAGGATCCTCAGCCAAAACCTTCAGGCTTCAGTGTTTCCCTTCGAAGGCATGTCAGGGTTAATGTGACAGCATTTGACACCAAAACAGGTTTTTCCCACAAAACAAGTACAGAGGGACAGAGCTGGTTTGTGTCACATCCAGATGAGTCATTCACTCTGAGCCTTGGTCCTGCACCTGAGCAGTGGTGCCCTGGGCACGTGCAAGGCAACCCCATGCTTCTCAGGTGACACCCAAATTGTGGGGAACAGCCCTGGAGCAGAGGTCTCATGTACTCCATGTGCTGAACACAGAACTGACCTAGGGCAAACACCACTAGATCTGCTTCTGTGGCATCTCCTGAACTTCTCCATCTCTTGCTGCTGAGAGACCTTTTGCAAGAAATGGTTGAGAAATGCACAGAGGAAGTTCACAAGCACAGAGGCATCATCGCATCATCCATCTCTCGCCAAACTACTGCACGTGGATGTGACACAGGCAGAGAGACTGGCACTCCCAGCCAGCAACCACACAGATCCTCAGCCCTTCCACGTACCCAGGGGGGCCACAACACCGAGTACTGGCTCCACCAAGTTGGGCAAACAAAGCTCACTAGCAGGCAGCACTCAGTACAGCAAGGGACACATCCCATGTGTGGCCACAGGAGCAGGAGGCCAGGGCCACCCCCCACCGCACACTGTGTTCTGTAATGAGTGTGTTACTCACTGCTCTCCTCTGCAAAAGCAATTTCTATGGAGTGGTTACCTCCATGTCTCCTTGAGGGTCCCCTGCACTGGGTAGAACTGCCTGCACCGCCCCACACAGCCCAACCTGAGCGAGCCGAGCACCTCCTCTTCATCCTCCCTCTCTCCATCTGCCCATCTCCCCAAGAGGCACGTGGTGTGCTGAGGGGGAGAGCTGGGGAAGTGCCTGCTTTGGGGCCCCAGAGCTAACCCCAACACCAAAGAGTGGCAGGGTGGGCACTGCTCAACCCCGAAGTTCATTTCTTGGCTGCAGTGATGGATCTCACAGAAACATACACAGAAGCACTGGGACATGGAGCTGAGCATGGCTGGGTGCCCTGCCTGTGGTTGGCTGCCATGCCTGGTGTGCAGCAAGGGCTCCCCACTGTCTTGGCACAAGGGTCCTGCCTTGCTGCAACCGCAGGGATTTATCCCTGCGAGCAGCAGGGATCTCTCCCAGGGTCCAGATTTGCAGCCAAATGTGGATGGTGTGTATGCATTCCACAGCACCAAGCCCACATTCCCTCCTCACCGGGGCAGCAGCGTGCCTGCCTCCCGTGCCCAGGGATTAGCAGGCACAGAGCATGCTGTTGTCCAGGGATGGGATGCAAGGTGCTTTCCTGCTCTCCTGACTGCTACTGCTCCCAGAGGATTGAGGGAAAAACGGAATTCACACTGCCAGCAGCACTGCCTGTCCAGAGGCTTCACTGGCAGCTCTTGGTCACCACGGGAAACACTGAGGCTCCAGGCAGCCCCTCAGATAGGATTGAAATGGGGCTTCGGGGTATTTTTCCATGTGTTTTGCTCTGCTACCTCAGAGAACCTCTCCCAGCTCTGCTCAGATCACCCTATTCAGGGATTTCTGATCTATGACACACAGCCTCTAGCCATGATCCAGCACAGGAACACCACAACAAACACCAGCTCATACCTCCTGGCTGGGAAGCAGGAGCCCCACTCAGACCTGGCTTCTCCACTTCCTGCCTGCATCCAACACCCCACACCAGGACCAACCTGACCCCTTCCTGCTCAGAATGACCCCAACCCCCCACAGCAGTTCACAGCCCCCCCTTCCACACCTCAAAGGGAAACACAAAGGGGAAGTTGGCAGAAAACCCCAGAATACACAAGTCAGAAAATGCAAAGTTTCCACCAAAGCTTCTTTCCTCTTTCTCCCTGAACACAGCTTCTCCTTACACGCAGCCAAAGCCTCCCTTTCTCCTTCCCCTTTTGAGGTGCTCACCCAGTGGGAGAGAGCCCAGCCAAGCTCCCTCCCGGTAGCTCATGATGTGCTTGTGCACCAGGAGTGGGATGTTGGGGGCTTCAGGCTACGAACACATGGGACACAAGTTCTCACTGTTTCCCTGACACTTTTTTTCTTAGACTTGGATTTCAAACCACTTGGAATTGGAACACGATCCTCTTGCCCCCAAGATCATGGGGAATTTAGGTGCTCTGACCCTATAATCTGTTCTATCCTACACTCCAGAATTAGCCAAGGGTTTTAGAGCCCTGAAAAGCATCACCTGACAGTTCCCACGTAGGTGGGAGCACCCTTGCAGTGCAGACCCGGAGCACTTCTAGCCCAGAGAAGAGGCAGGAGCACGATCTGGCAGAGCCTGCCTCCTTCCCGTTATTCAGTTTAATTTGGGAGCAAAATAATCCCAGCTCTTGCTGCAGTGCAAGTTTTCCATGTTGGTGACATTTTTTTCTATATTCCACCTTTTGAAGTATTTGATATTGAACAGATTGCAAGAGGCTGGGGTTTAATTCAGGAGAGGCTGCTTGGATGCTTCCTGGTAAAAATAGATTTTTTTTTCCTCTGAAGGAGCTGGGTAAGGAGCTCTGGGATGGCTGTGTGCTCCAGAAAGGATGTGCAGCTGGTCACCGGCATCTGAAGCCCCACAGTCACTCACTGAAGGAACAGGCCAGTGGGCAAGGGAACCCCAAAATAATCCTGCTGGAATTTCACCTGCAGCAGGGCTGCCAGGGGCGGAAACTAACAGGTGCTGCCTATAAAAGGCCTGGAATCTGCTGTTTAGGGAAGGCAAGAAGAGCCCTGGGGATAGCTGCCGAGCCCTGAGCAGACCCCCAGGGTGCTCAGGGAGGGTTGCAGTAAAGGCTGGGTTTTACATCTGTGACATCAGAGGAAGCCTCGGCTCACACGCAGCCACCATTTCCAAGCTCCCCTCCTCCAGCATCAGCAGAAATTCATCCCAAGAGCCAGAGCCCCAGCAGGAAACAGAATTCCCTTTTGGAAGAGGCTCTGTGAAGTGCAGCTGAAATCCTCTGTGGAGACAGACCAGCTCTGCAGGACAGTTTCTCAATGGGGCTTTGCTGTTTGGTTTCCCACATCCCACTGCCTTTGCCCCACAGGAAGGTCTCCTCCAGGACCTCTCCTTTTCCCCTTCACTTGTGCAGAAGCTGTCAGAACAGCCGGCAGTGGGAGCGTGGGCCAACTCTGCTGGAGTTCAGCTTAGTTTGAGCCATGGCCCAGGAGGGATTCGCCATATGGAAAAAAAAGACGCGCACGTTTGCACCTAAAATCAGGGATGCAAATCACTTCACAACCTCGAGGTGGTTTTTTCCCATGGTCGGCTCAAAGAAATGGGGCTCTTACTCCAAGACCACATTTAATTAAGTTCAGGAGCTTTGCTGCAGCTATTCTTTCATGCAGGAAATCGCAGTGGCTCACTGGGAAGCTGCGCTCACCGCCAAAGCCTTCTTGGCTCTCAGCAGCCGGAGTTTTCAGTTTGGGGCCAACACTTCTCAGTTGTGATCAGGCGACTCAAAGCAAGGAGTGTTGTGCTGAAAGCATTTGCTTTCTACCCAAGTTTGCATCCAACTCTTTGCCCAAGTAAAGCTTTGATGGTAAATATTTCAATGGGCTTGGGAGAATGTGGGTTTCCCCCGTGAAACCTGGGCTAGGCTGTTTGTAGTGGCATCTGGCTGGAAGGGGTGGGATTGGAATAGAGCAAAAAGCTCAGCAGCGAGATGTTCCTCAAGATGAATCATGATTGCCGCAAGTTTGCCTCAAAAACCCCGTCCCTCCCTTGGCAGGGGGAGCAATTCCTTCAAAATCACCCAAAACGAAACTCCCTAGAAAGGAAACATCCTTGAAAGCAGCAGTCACCACAGGGCTTCGTTCCTGGTGGGATGAGAGACTTCCCGCTGCCGGTAAGGGAAACAGCCGAGAGTGGCACACTTCGACTGGTCCTTTGCTGTGTCCCCCCAGCTTTTATAAGGGACTGGTGGAGCCATGAGCTCCTGGGAGGCCTGGGGCACCCTGAGCTTGAGGCGACACAGAGCTACACCGCTCAGGGTGCCCGGAGGTGTTGCAATTCCACCGCTTCAGTGCCCAACAGTTGAGTCGAGAAGGAGCCCACAGTGGGGTGAAGCAGGAGGGTAGCAAGAAAAACAAGTTCTTGGCCGAGAAGACAGACAGCCCTCACCAGAGCCTCCCCATGCCTTCTCCACTACCATCTCCAAGTGGGAATTCGGACGGCTCGCCGAGATTTGCCTCACCCATAGCTAGCAGGGGGTGCTCGCAAATGGGTGGGAACAACATGCCTCTTCATGCCCCTGCCGAATTCCCTGCCTCGCTGGGAAGGGGAATGCCTGCCTGCCTGCCTTGAAGTTTGGTTTGAGAAGAACTGCCGGGCGAGGGCCCCGCGGGAGCCCCTCGGCCACCGCCGCTCTCTAGGTCACCGCAGGAAAGGTCAAAGCAACCGTGCGCGGAGAGGCGGCGTCATGTCGGTACCGGAGGTGTGCGGGAGCGGCGAGAGGCGGCGACCGGGGGAAACGGGGAACAGGGCAGAGGAGAGGAGCAGGGCGGGAAAAGGAGGGAAACAGGGCAGAGCAGGGAGAGGAGCTGGGTGGGAGGGAAAAGTGGAAAACAGGACAGAGGAGGCAGGAGCAGGATGGGAAAAGGGGAAAACAGGGCAAAGCAGAGGAGAGGAGTAGTGTGAGAAAGGGGAGAACAGAGCAGGGCAGCAGTGTGGGAGGGAAAGGGAGGAATGAGGCAAGGACAGGAGCAGGGAGGCAGGCAGAAGCCATGGCTTACCGGGCAGGGCGAGCAGCAGCAGGCAGGGCAGTGCCCAGGTGGTGCGGCCGGGATCCCGGAGATGCGGCTCCATCGGTGCGGGGAGCGGAGCCCGCGGCTTCACAGCGCGGCCCCGCGCCCGGCTCGCCGGCTGGGTTTGATAAATAAGACGAATTAAAANCGCTTCCCCCCGTGGCGGGGGCGATGCCAGCCCCGCCCGCCCCGGGGCAGAGTCCTCCGGTCAACCCGGTGTGCGGCTGCCTTAAGGTGGGCTGGGAGGGGACCCCCGGGACCGGCCGCCGGGAGCCCCGGGGTGCCCGGTGCCTGGCGGCCGCGGCAGAAAGAGGCAGCTTCATGGCCCCAGGCTGCGGGGATGGGGATCGCCTCACTCGCCGCAGGCTGCCGGTGTAACCACCGCTCCTGCACGGCCGCAATACACAGCCCAACATCCCTGAGCGGAGATTGGGGTGCTGGAGCACACAGCCTTCGAGGTCCTGAACAGCCAGGGACCGCCTGGGGCTGAGCCAGGACAGCCTGTGGCAGAGGCACAAACAGCACGCAGCCTTGGGGGTCCCAAATGCCCAGGGACCTCCCAAGGGACCAGGCTGGGCTGAGCTGTGAACCCGTGGCAGAGGCACGTGTGGTGTTTTGCCCGTGCCACAGGGACAGGTGAGCTTGGCCCACGGGGGTCAGAGCTAGGAGGGGACACTGGTGCAGCACAGAGAGAGGCAGAGGGTGGATGGGGAGGGAGAGGAAATTCCTGCACAGCACGCTGGGAGCATGGGGACATCCCCGTGATGTCCCCGCAGCGAGAGCCCGAAGCACGGAGAAGGGAGAGCTTGAGGACAAGGCAGCTGTAATGGTAGGCAGGGCTGAGGAAGAGGAGGAGGGCGTCGGGGTGTCAGCATCCATGGGATTCATGTTCCTGCACTGCCCTGCTTCTCCCTGACACAAAGTCCTTCCCAGGGGAGTCGCAAGGACACGTTCTCCACTGCCTGCACCTGTCACAGCTTCTCACACTGCCCAAGGGCACTTCAGCCAGGCCAGGCCAGGTACCTGGGATGCCAGGTGCAGTGCTGGCAGCTCCCAGCACCACCCCACTGTCCCCTTTGCCCTCCCAGGGATGGGGTAGACACTGCAAAGCAGGCGCTCCCAGCCCACTCAGCAGCGCCTGCAGCACCCCCAGCAGCACAGATCACACCGACTGCTCTCCCACACTGGGCCGGGTCCCCGAGGACAGCACTGGGTGCCATACTGGAGGACCTGCTGCCGGCTCCCCCCTCCTCCCCTCCCTCCCCAGGCAGCCGCCAGGGCTGTCGGTTTTATTTAGAGCCTCGCACAAACACAGCCGAGATATCTGAAGTGATTTGGCACCATCAATCTGCGCACGGCGTCCGCCCGCGCATCCCCGGCCCCGCCAGCCTCCCCCTCAGCCCCAGCTACGCCCATGGGGCACATCCAGCCTTAATTTAGCCCTGCTGGGAGCCAGGACCAGCTCCCCAGCTTCTGCACACACCTTCCTCTGCGATCCCCTGGCAGCAGCAGGCTGCACTCAAGGGTTGTGGCCAGTACTGCTCCCACTGGAAAAACTTTTGTGGCCAGCAGCACTGGTCCTGGGAAGCCCAGTAAAGCTATCATTTCCCTTCACAGAGCTGACCAGATGGCCAGCGAGGAGCAGGGATCCAGAGGAGCCCTTGGATTTGGCCTTTTGCTCATAGTGATAATTTCTTTGCGCAGGGATGGGACACAGGCACACATTACTGTAGTCCACAGGCACCTCACAAGAGGAAGCAAAGGGACAGGCGCTGAGCTCTGCTCTCTGGTGACCAGCGATAAGACCTGAAGGAACTGCATGAAGCTCTGTCAGGGAGGTTTGCAGTTGGATTTTAGGAAAAGGTTCTTTTACCAGAGGGTGTTTGAGTGCTGGAATAGGCTCCCTAGGGCACTGGTCACAGCGCCAAGCCTGCTAGAGCTCAAAGTGTTTGGACAATGCTCTCGGGCACAGGGTGGGATTACTGGAGTGTCCTGTGCCAGGACAGGAGCTGGACTCGATGATCCTTGTGGGTCACTTTCTGCTCTGAATATTCCATGGGATTAGCAGTGGTTTGTGGAAACCCTGCAGCTACACCACTGTGGGCAGTGCATCCCACCCAGCCCAAGTCCAGAAGCAGGGACCCTCAGGGCAAGTGGGTGCCCAGCAGGAGGGCAAATGCCAGGGACACACTGCTGCATTCACAGTCACCTTTCCTGGTTATTTTTACATGGAAGCACAGATCCTGGAGGCCTGGTTGGCTTCAGCCTGTCTGGGATGTTCTGCTCGGTGTTGAAGGTTCAGACAACCTGTTCAGAGGCAATTGCAGAGCAGAGCCAGCCCGCACACAAGCAGCAGCCACCGCAGAGTGCTCGGGAAGGGAAGTTAGAGCTTAAAAAAAGCTCTGTAAGAGAAGGTACTGCACAGAGCAGATGGTGCGGCGCGAGCTTCCCGGGAAGAGCTGCTATTGCTCCCCATTAGGAAGCATATGGGCAGGCTCAGCTGCCTCCCCTCCTACCCATGGCCCTTCCACTCGGCATCACAGGGGCCCTGCTCCAACACGAGAGCTTGCGAGGATACATCCTGCCAGGGCAGCCCCTGCCCAGCACTGGGCAGGGAACCAGGGGGAGAGGAGCATTCGGCTCCTTGTGTGTCTGAGAAAGAGGGACAATGCAAAGTTTTGGGAGTGCAACTCCACCATCGTCATCATCCTCCTGCACAGAACACCCACAGTGAGCAGGAGGCTGCAGCGCTGCTTGGCAGGGCGGGCAGTACTGCCAGGCTCTCTGTGCTGCCAGCGGGCACCCAGGCTGCACTCGCTCTGCAGCATCTCCATGCTTCAGCTCAAAACCCCTACTCCAGCAGGGAGGATTCCAGAGACCACAGAGGATTCCAGAGCTTGGTTCTCCCTGGCCCCAGGAGCTGGGCAGCAGCCAGCATGGGGACAGGCCAGTGTTTCAGGGGAGCTTTTAAAGAATAAGTTAATTTTCACAGCTTTGAGGCACAGTGAGGAACTCGCATCATGCTGCTAGCACCTGTTTGGGGAAGGCACGTGCTCTGTGTGGCAGGGCTCAGCCACCTCTATAGGTTTGGGTGCTGGACAGGCAGGGGTCTGCTCCCCTCCCCTATTCCCAGCAAGGACCACAGGCTCAATGTCCTTTTTGCATTCCCTTGTTCCCAGCCGGGCAGCTCTGCAGGGTCTGCTCCCTCCCCAGGAGAAGGTGGGGACCCATCCACACACACACCCCCAGCCAGGGCAACAGCACCCCATCTCTTGTCAGAGTCTGGCAGCATCCAATGGGAACAATTGCAGCCTTGCCAGAGCAATCCCAGTGGAAAGTCTTGCAGCACTGGTTTTGCCCAGACTGTTCTTTCATGCCTTAATCAGCTGCCTGTCTGATCCTCTCCCAGCCCGATGGGCCCCAGGGAGCAGCGGTGCCTCACTTGGCTGGAGGGGATTCACAGGGGATGGAGAAGGGAGAGGTTCCAGTCTCTGCCCTGCAGGGCCAAACCTGGGCCTGTTAATGAATCACATTTCACTGATGGAGGTGACTGCAGTTTTTCCTTGCCTGGGACTTCATCCCTCATGATCCCCACTCCAGCAATGGGGTGGCACAGTGGGAGAAGTACCAATAGCCTGAGTGCCCGTATCACACCAGGACAAAGTAGTTGTCCCAAAATTCTCAGTCCACCCTTCAAAACTCAAACCAGCTTGAGGATACAGAAAAAAACCCCCATGAATACTTTGTATATCAGCCTGGAAAACACCCCAAATTCAGCATCCAGAGGTGCTGTTTTCAGGCTGTGGGCACAGAACCACGCCCAAGCACCAGTGAGCAGCCAGCATTTGTGGAAGCCCTCCACAATAACGACTCAATGATCTTAGAGGACTTTTCCAACCTCGAAGATTCCTTGATAAACCAAAAAATGCAGCACTGAGCACATGGAGCTGCAGGGACTCACCACCCTGGGGAAACTCAGAGCCATCCTGGCCCAGTCCCAGCCCCAAATGTGTCCCAGCCCGGCCCCACAAGAGGCGCTACTTTCACAGCTCACCACAACAAAACACTTTGTGGGACCACATCAGAACACCAGGCCCACACAAGGTCTGTGCTGGTACCCACAAGACAGTGCAGCCTCCATAAAACCAGAGAGCAGCACGTTCCCCCATCAATCCTCCAGCTTCAAAAACACATTTCAAGACCCCTCCAGCTTAAGATCCAGGTGGACACATCCAACAGCCCCCACCCCCACCTCTCAGGCTTCAGTCAGCACCCGAAGAGGGCTTTCAGCTGGGAGAGAAACACAAATGTCTCTTGAAGCGGGGAGCACCAATTATACTGCTGATATTTAGGGCTTCCAGCACAACAAACGGAGCTGCAGCTTCATTAGGTACCTTGCCAATTTAATCCGAGACATGCAGTACAGGGGAAGCTTAAATTAGTTTATCTCATGTTAACTTATAACAAGCAATATGTTAATGTGGGCATGGTTTTCAGGGACTGTGACCCAGGGAAGAGGCACCCACAGCCCTCTAAACATGGATTTAAGAAGCAGGGGTAAGTATCCTACCTGTCTCCTCATACTCCTGTGATAGCATCCACCACCATAAACACCTGAAGCTAAGGAAGGGGTGCACCAAATCACCCTTTTATATGGGAAAGACCCTGGAGAGGGTGATGAGCTACAGGGGCCTTGCTAAGGCTGTGATTGCCAGGAGAAGGGTGGGGTGGGCTGTGGAGGATGCTCTGTGCCTGGTCTTTGCCCCTCACCTTTTGAGGGGGTTCATGGGAACTACCTGTAAGTGTTTTAGCCAAGCCTTTATTGGGTGATTTAGGAGTTACAGCTGAGTTATTTCAGCTCTCTCGGGTCTTTGTTAGGGCTCTGGGGCCCAGTTGGTACAGATGGTGTGGGGGGATGAGTGGGGTGGAGGTGAGATGCTCCGTGGCATGGGGCATTTTCTGAGGAGGCTCCTCTGTACACACTGGCCAGGACCACTGGGTCTCTTTCTGCCCCCTGTTTCTGTCCCCTCCTTAGGGAGCAGGGCTTCAAATCACAGCCCTCTTAATTTTAATGTACCCCTTCCACTGAATTAATCCCCAGCACTGCCAGGATCAGCTGGTTCCCTCCAAGCCCCTGAAATGACTTTCAGGGAAGATGAGGGAGGGATACAGCACTGCCTGCCCACGCTGGACTTTGCTGGGCTGAAGCAATGCCCTCATGGCACTCACACACTGTCACCCTGGGCTTCAGCAGTGACAGCAGAGCCCAGTGTCAGACCACCCACCACCATCAGAATGTCCACCACTGTCTACCAAGAAAGAAGGAAAACCCACGGGCTACAGGAACTGTATCCACAGGGCAGCTCAGCCATCCCAGGGCTGGGCCATGCTCCCAGCCTGCTCCCACCCAGCAGAGGTGTCCCGTGGGATGCTGCAAACGGTGAACTGGCCAGGCTTCCTTAATGCAGCCCAGCATGCCAACAGTCTGGGGGAATTCCTCACGGCTGTGTCAGAGCAGGAAAGGTGGTTTATATCCTGTGCCTGGCCTGGAAATGGCCCTGGCTGACCTGAGGTGAGGGGTTTTAGGGTAAAACTGCTGACAGGCTGGGAAAACCCAGCGGGGGTGTCGGCTGGGAAGGACAGGGCTGGCAGTGCTGGCGCCTGAGCCTGCTGAGGTGCTGCGAGCGCTGGCAGGGCTGTGCTGACCTTTGCTGGCAGACAGGATCCTGCCCCTTGCCCCGGAGAAAGGTTTGCTCTGCTGTGGGTCTGCAACACGTGCACAGCCCCAGGGCTAAGCTGCACAGGAAGTGGTGCAGTGACCATCCCTGGAAGTGCTCAAAAAACATGTGGATGTGACACTTGGGGATATGGGTTAGTGGTGGGCTTGGCAGTGCTGGGGGAGTGGTTGGACTCTGTGATCTTAGGGAGTTGTTCCAATCCTAACTGATGACAGAGACGGGGGCACAAGAGAGGCCCTGCTCAGGGTAGCTCAGCAGGGACACAGGGTGGCCCCAGTCCTGTACCCTTTGTGCCAGAGGTGGCAAAACTGGGAGACATCTGTGCTGTCTGTATGGGGCATGACTGGGCTCACCCCAGCTCTGAGGGGCTCCAGAGCTACAGGGAGCCTTGGTGCCCACCCTGGGACCCTGCCCCAACCCCAGGAGAAGAAGTGCTGCGGAAGAGGAAGTGGCAGAGACAGCGGGGAGGGCAGTCAGCTCCAGCCATGCAGGGACATTTCAGAGCTGGGTGTTAATCATTGATGGGCTCCTGGGAGCTGTTTGAACTAAAGCCTCCCTCCCCGCTGTGGAGGGGGAAGTTCTGCACTGTACTGGCTCATGGGGATGTGGTGGCAGTGCCAATACCCAGATCCCCCAGCACACAGCCAGCCCCATGGAGCGATGCTGGAGAAGACCTTGATCTCCCCTTGGTGGTACCACCAGGGCTGTGGTGGAGCTCGGAGCTCCGCTGAGGGAAGAGTGATAGCATCTCACTTTCTAATGCCAGTTGTTTTTTCTGCATCCTCTCCAAATTCTTTGTTGATTGCAAATCGTTATCATGAAAGCTCATCCGAGGCTGCAGCAGAAGATAACGCTGTGCTGCCGGGCCGGCGGCTGGAGCTCATCGAGGCTGCACTGCCTGAGAGTCCTGCGGCAGCTGCGGATGGAAATAAAACTGCTAACGTGGGGGATTGATCATGTTCAGCCAGCTCAGCCCATTGCTTACTGCTTGGCAGAGCCCTTGCTGTGAAGTGCTAAAATCCAGGCTCAGGGGTGGGATTTGTGCTGTGGAACCTGGGGCGTGGGCATCGTCGGAGTGATGCCCCATGGAGGGCTGAGACTCGGCACCGTGAGGTGTAGGAGACCTGGTACAACTGGTGTCACTCTTTACTGCAGAGGAAAATGGTTTGTCCGGCAGTGGGGGCTTCATGGGGTCATTTGTGAAAGTGCTGGATCTGATTGCTCATGGTGGGAATGGCTTGATTGCTGGGATGCAGGAGGGCTGCACCCCTGGAAACAGCCAGACCAAGCCTTTGGAGGAGGATGCTGGCCAGCACTCAGCGCCATCCCCAGCCCTCCTGCCAGGCTGTCCCTGTGGCCACTGTCCCCGTGTTGTCCCCATAGCAGCCCCAAGGCTCAAGAGCTACATTCTGGACAACACATTCTAATGGCTCTTTATTTTGTCTCTGCTGAGGACAAACACATCCATACTGCCTGACTCAGCACTCTCAGCTCTGTGGGGCTGGGGTTATTCTGGCCCTGCCGCTGGACGATGGATGGAGAAAAACACTTCTCCAAGGGGTTTCTTTTGGTCTGTCTTTTTGTTGTTGTTGTTGTTGGTTTGGTGGGTTTTTTTTTTTCAAGTTGAAAGGCAACAAAAATCTGGAGGATTAACTCTGGGTTGGCAGGATCCACCATGTTCCCAGTGACTGCATCGCTCCAAGGGGCCGGCTCTGATAAGGAGCTGCAAATCCGACCTGCCAAGTGCTGCCATCCCGCTGGAGCCTTGGAGGGGGATCAGGGATTTAGAGGGTCTGTGTGATGTCTAACAGGTTTAGCAAATATTGCCTGGGATTATCCACTCGCAGCGGTGACCAGAGACCTCTGAGCCGCGGCAGACGCCGGCACCGGCTGATGTTTGCTGAGGGGGGTCCTGCGTGCTGGCAATCTGATCTGCGTGTGCCTGTTTGCAATCGTGTGCACGTTCCCTCGTGTGCACACGCGTGGATGTGCAGCAGCACCGGCTCTGAGACGGGCTGGAGCTGTGAATGGGGCTGATGGCCCCCTGACACCGCGGGGGCTGAGCCGTGTCCGGCCCCCCGTGCCTGCCAGCCCCGTGCTGGGTCTGGGGTGCCAGAGGGGTGCTCCAGCCTTCGCTGTGCTGCAGTCCTGTAAGGGCAGCTCCTGACTGCCGGCGTTAATGATATCCACCCAATTAGCCCAGCCTAGCCCCAAGGATTAGCGGATGGAATCATCATCCCAAGGCGTAAGCAGTTAACGCTGCTAATTAGTCATCGCGTGAATCCCAGCCCAGCCACAGACCGCAGCGGCCGCGGTAGCCGTGGGCAAGGGGTGATGCCCACCCAGCCGGGCTCCGGGAGACGGGAGCTGTTTACGGAGAATTTGCCGGGCTCGGGGATCCGTTATTTTTACACGTTGCCATAGCTACTGATACCATTATAAAATTAAGCCTGAACCATGTGGAAGAAATGGATCTGTCAGAAGGAATTATTTTCGGGAGCGCGTTGTGGGTCCGGGCACTGCCCACCCCAGGGCCGGCGGCGAGGGGCCGAGCCCAGCGGGGTGATGGGGATCCCCGCTGGAGGCGGCTGCATCCTGCCCACGGGCACGTCCCTGGAACGAGGCGCCGGGCAGGCTGCGGCGGTCCGGCATCGCTGGAGCCACCGGCGCCAGCACAGCCCCTCCGGGCTGGCAGCATCGCTGGGCACGTCCAGGGCGAACAAAAGCCCGCTGAGAGGGAGCTTTCAGGCCGTGCTGTGCTCCCTCCCGCAGCGCCTGCTTTCCCCCTTCTCCTGCCTCTCTCAATATTTTTCCCTTTCCCTGCACTTCTCTGCAGAGGGACACTTGTGCCGGGCTCGGGGCAGCCAGCGCTGGGGCCGCGGCCAAGCACAGCCACACTTTATGGTCGCTCGGTGCCAGGAGGAGCAAAGAATGCCAGGGACCCCACAACGTCCTGCCCTCGGGACAGGGAGCTCCCCAAAGGGTTTCCCTACCCTGAGCTCTTCTCGCTGGACAAAACCACCTGGAACATCCCCGGGAGTGTGCATGGCTCACTTCGGGTTCAATGTACATGTGGATGTTGGGAGGAACCAGGACCACTCCAGAGCGACACCAACAGCTGATCCAGCATGAAGAGCCCCGGGAACTCCAGCGCAGGCAGGACCCCTCTCCCACCCACTCTGGGACCCTCCCTTCGGGCACTGGCAGGACCCAGCAGTGCAGCTTGATCTGCCCTCCCCGTGCCGGCTCCAGAGGGTGATTGTCCTTGAGCAGTGTCCCGTCCAACACTGAAAGCACAATGTGTGTCTTTCTTAAGTACTGGATGTTACTGCTTGTCCCATGGCCCGGGAAACCCCTCTTTAAACACTGCCAGAGCCTTGGCCTCGGTGTCCTGCAGTGAAGGACCGCACGGGCCAAAGGAGTGTTGGGCACAAAGGATGTGCGTTACACTTTTCAATGTCACTGCCTACCCCCTCTCCCTGTGATTGAAGAGATGAGGAATGGCCATAGGGCAGCCCCCCATCCACTCCACACTCCTTCAGCTCCAGGGATGTAATGAAAATTATTCCAGGTTGTCCAGAGAGGTTCCCGTAGTAATAACTGCAGTAGCACAGCCTCCTACTAGACACCAGAGAATCCACAGGGAAAAGCAACATCCTCCAAAAACCTTCAGCTCTTCTCAACTTAAAGCCTTGGTCTGCAGCCTGGGGGTCCCAGTTTGCTTTGTGGGCATGGCTGGGCAGTGCCTGGGAGTCCATCTCCTCCCTGAACATCCCGAGTGTCCCGGTGCCATGGGGTGGCTGCCCTGTACCCAGCTGTACTGGGGCTGTGCCTGGGGGGCTGGAGTAACCCCCCTGCGCTGGCCAGAGCCCTCACTCTATCAGGAGGGGACAAGGCTGGCAGTGAGGCTGTGGCACAGAAACAGTTCCTATGACAACCCCAAATCCCAGACCTGTTTATCCCCTTTGGTGAAAATCCACAACAACCGTGAAACCAGGGAATAAGATTCAATAGTAAGACGTGAAATAAATCAGAACCAGTGTAAAGCATGTCACCATTTTACTCTGGCTTCATTCCTTTCCAAGGAAAAGCCTGAGAAACGGGGAGCTGTAAAGGGGTGAGCTAACAGATTTGGAATTGGAGGCAGCAGGTTCCAACTGTGCAGCATCCCAGGACTTCTCCCTCCTCTTGTCTCTTCTGGCAGGAACCCAGCCCAGGCCAGCCAGCAGGCACAAACAAGACCCATGAGGCATTTTGGAGGAACAATAAAGTGTCTCTGAGACCCTCTCACTCTTTCCAACCTCTTCAAAACACCCAGCTGCTCCTCCAGCTTCTCCAGCTGCTTCCTGCTGGCATGCTGGCACAGTGTCCCCATGGCATTGCCTGGTCCTCTTGGTATCATGGGGTCCCTAGGGCATCACAGGATCCCCAAACCATCACTGGATGTCTGTGGCATTGTGAGGGCCCTGTGGGGGCCCTGTGGCATCAGATGCTCTTAGACCTGTGGCTATTTGGGTGATGCTGATGTGCAAAGGGACTGGCCTGTCCTCCCTGAGGATGGACTTGTGGCCACCATGGTCTCACGGGAGCTAGGACAGGGATGGGGACAGAGCAGGGGCACAAGGGTGTCTTGGACAGAGATAGCCACAAACCAGGCCCTTGGCTGGAGCTGCTGCCCTGTCAGACACTGGAGGAGACCAGCTGGAGTGATGACTGCTCCTGGAGACACACTCACCCACCCCTGTCAGTGACAGATACTGACACTGTGGAGTGCCTCTGCTTCTCATCGCTGAGCTAGAGCACCCCAGGACAGGGCACAAGACATTTATCCCTGTCTCTCCCCTTTTCTCCTTGCCTAGCCCTGGCACCAGCACAGCTCAGCAATGTCCCATTCCCCATGAGTGCAGCCAGCTCTCTCCTGTCCCCCAGGACACAGACACCTGCATCCCCCCATTTCAGCCAGCCCATGCACTGAGACCATGCTCTTCCTCAGTGTTAATTAAATCACTGCTCCCCTCCCGTCACTGCCAGGACCAGCCCCTTCCATCAGCCGCTCTCCAGGCCAATTGCTCTCTGTTACTCTGTGCTTTCTGTTGGGGGCTGATGCTCCCCCTGGGCTCCTGGCACAGCCCACGCTTTCCACTCTGGCTCCCTGGCACAGCATGGAACAACACACACCACGGCACACACCATGGCTCACACCACGCCACACACCACTGCCTGCCCAGCCCTGCCAGCCCTCTCACCTTGGCACCTCCAGATGTTTCCCACCTCCCAGCATCAGGAGTGGATCAGATGCCAGAGCAGCCCCTGAGCATCCCCTGGCTGCCCAGAAACCCATCTCAGTGCAGCCTAGACCAGCCTCCCCAGCCCTTTTCCTTGTCCTTGTCATTACATGAGGTTCTGGCACCAGGCTCACACACCATGCTGAGGAACAGCCGACATAGACCTGGCAGGGCAGCACTCTGGATTGTCCATGCACAGGGACACAGCCCAAAACCTGCTTGGAGTCAGCATGTCCTCTCCTCTGGAACACCAACACTCTCCCAGTACCCATCCACCACCTCTGCTCTGCACTGAAGTCCCCAGCTGTGGCAGGAGGAGCCTGGTGGGTGCCAGCCTCCACCCCAGCACTGCCCTGTGCCACCCTCCAGCAATGGCAGCTCCCGACCTCCCCCACACACCCACCAACCAAGCAGGTCACTTAGCGGGGTGTGACAGCCAGCAGCACTAGGAAGACAGCACGGATGAGCAGAGAATCCATGACCCCAGCACTGCCCAGTGCTGCCCCCCGAGCGAGGTTCTGCTCCCCAGCACGCTCCTACCTTGTGTCCGTGCCCAGGCGCTTGTTTGTGCTTTCACTGCCGGCACACCCCAGGCTGGTGGCTTAAAGGATTTTCCTTTAATAACTACCAAATCCCTCCCCAGGGCAGTAAGCCGCAGACCTGGGCCCTTTCCTAGGTGCAGAGCATTCTGCCGGTGCTCTGCTCACTCCCTGCTTTGCATATGCTCATATCAAACAGGATTTCCCCCCTCCTGATTCAGCCCAGTGCTTAAAAAGCCCTAAATCCCCTTGAATTTCATTTCCTCTGGTCCTCGAGGTCTATCCCCAGTTTCGGGCTCACCCATGTATTTTACATACTTGTGTTCACAGCCTTGATGTGAGATTTATGCCAGTTTTGATGTTGTCCCTGCAAAGAGCCTGGGCAGCCCAACTCCTGCTCAGAGCAGCCACTGCCTCAGCTGGGAAATGATCCATGGCATGGTCATGGCTCTACTCAGGAAACAATGCTGCGAGAGGCTTCATCCCAACACCCCAACCCCACAGCCCCCCACTGAGGAAGCCAGGCTGAGACCCAGTGCTGGACCCCTGATCTGGCAAACACATCACAACCACCATGCCTATGAGGTGCTGAGTGTCCTCAAGTTGTTCCTGAGCAAGGACTGACCCCAAACTGTCCCACTTCACATCCCCAGAGCAGGGGTCTCTTATTCAGTCGTGCAAGTGAATTTCTGTTGGGGCTTTTCTCCCCACAGTGACAATTCTGTCCCCTCAAGGATCTTCCTGCCAGCTCCACTCCCCTGGGTCACACTGTCTTGTTTCACTTCTCTTTTCTCATTTCACAGAAAAAAGTAGATAAAGCTGAAAACTGGTGACTGTATCAACTTTCAAGGTCACAGGCAGTGGTGCTGGCTGGTTCCTCTGCCTGGAAAGCCTTTTTTGACCGCAGTTCCTCCTGACAAGGGTGCTGCTGGGACCACACGTGGTGGGAGCTCAGCTGCCACAGCTGGGGAGACCGTGGCTGGGGACCTGTATGTGGTGACTGGGTGTTGCTGGAGGCTGCAGCAGTGCCCAGTGTGGAGCAGGATCTGCAGCTTCCTGCCATTGCCACCTCTGCTCTCTGGCTTCTAGCCACTGGCTCACTTCCCTTGGAGGTGGGCACTGAACACATGGACACAAAGCAGGGAATGTGCACAGGGCAGACGTGCATTGAGCCATGGTTAGCATGGAGCAGATGTGCAGGAGCAGATGTGCAGGAGCAGAAGATGTGCATGAGGCAGATGCGCACGGATTGGCTGGGACTGGAGCTGAAGATGTGCACAGACCAGGGGAACGGGCAGAAGGGCCAGGTGGTACCAGCTGCCCTGGCCTTAACAGCATCATGAACCCCTTGAGGAGGGCAGGGAAAGGTGGGCAAGGGCTGGGCCTCAGCCTGGAGAAGAAGCACCAGGGGCCGTTCCTGAGAGCTTCCTGCTGCCTTGCCAGGAGATGCAGGTTTCATGACAACTGAGCAGGTTCTCTGCCTGGGGCAGGTGGGAGTTGGGAGCTGACCAGGGGGCTCAGCAGTAGCACAGGGGGGGCTGTGTGGGGCACACATCACCCCCAGGACCCTATGGGACCGGCACTATTGCTCTTGCTCTGAGCACAGCAGGACTGGACAGAAGGCTGTTTGCTGGCTTTAATGAGGGTGGTGAAAAGATAACACAAATTATGGACCTGCGGGCTGGGAAAAGGCCAGTGGAGGCCCATGCTGGTGAACAGAACTGTGTGAGGTCCTCCTGGTGTCGTCAGCGCCAAACAGCTTGCACAGGGCAGAGGTGCTTGGCCTTGTGGTCTGATCCTGTGGTCGAGATGGCTTCCAGGTCCTGGGAGAGCTCCTGAGATGCAAGCATGGTGAGCACAGTGTGCTGAACTGAGATCGGAGTGTGCTGAGCTGAGATCGGAGTGTGCTGAGCTGAGGTCGGGGTGTGCTGAGCTGAGATCAGGGTGCGCCATGCAAACATGCAAACAGCTCCACTTCTTCTTTATTGTGCCCTGCAGAAACGTCCCTTCTTCCACCCTGACATGGCTTGGCCGCGCAGGCAGCAGTGCCATGCGTCACTTGGCAGCTACCCTGAGGCTGGCATACTCGGTGGGGGCTGTGCCCGGGCTCCTGCTGCACCATGGGGCCGGGGGCAGGGGCTGCAGGTCGGCATAGTGGATGTCGTTCTCTTCCTTGCTGCTCTGCTGCAAAAGTGCACACAAACAGGGATGCTGCTGCAAGGAAAATCTTGCAAAAATAACCCTAAATCAGAATGTCAAGAGTTGGAAGTGACCCACAAAGATCACTGAGACCACCTCAAGGCCCTGCACAGGACAACCCCAAGAACCAAGTTCAAGCCAGGCTGGTGATGCCACAGCTGCAGGGGTGGCCCTGTGCTATGGTGCAGAGTGTGCAGGGAGCACATGAAGGCAGCTGCTGCCCACCCGATGTCCCCCCTGACCCCAGAGTCTTGCATGGCTCCTGCAAGCCAGGGCATCAGCATGGGTTGTGCTTCCCCATACTCACAGCTCACTCTTACCTGGCTGGGCTGGTGGGAGCTCTCTGCATCCAGGACTTCACTGCAGGGGGAAGGATAAGGATGGCCAACAGAACTAAAGGAAGCCGGGTCTTTTCCCCACCCAGCACAGCCCTCAATTCCCCTCCTGAATTTCAGCAGGATGCTCCCATTGAAGGCAGAGAACAGGGACAAAGGGCTGTCTGCACTTCTGGGCTGGGTTCAGACACATGGTCAGGGGCTGCAGGGACCTCCCTGGTACTGTGCGCTCCCTACCATGAAACGCAGAGAGAACCAACAGAACAGTGCACCTGTGAGTAAAGGACCTTTTCTGGGGCAAGTTTCAGCTCCAGACAAGAAAGGAAGCCAAGATAAAGCAGGTGGATAAGACAGTTTGCCATTTAGGTGTGCAGAAGGAAGAGATGCTGAGTACAAACCTGGGGGTCCCTGCACAGCACCACAGAGGGACAGATGAGAAGCTGCCCGTGGCCACTGTCCTGGCCAGGCACGGGCTGCCCACCCCACCTTGGCGCTTCCTCCTGTACATGCAAAGGGCAATGAAGAGGCCGAGGAGGAGGAGGAAGCAGAGCACTACAGCTGCAGCCACCATTCCGGGAACCAGGGATGTCTCTGTGGAGACAAAGGCAGAGCAGGAGAGGGTGGTGGGTGTGGGGCAGAGCAGGACCTCACTGGTGGCGGGGATGGGGTCCCTGGGAGCAGTGTCCCACTGGGCTGCACTCACCATGCATGGACACCTCTGTGCCATTGCCACGGCGAAACACCTCATCCTCATTAGTCTTCCCCTTGACAAACTTCACGCAGTAATAGGTGCCAGCATCATCGGGCTGAAGGTTCCTGATGTGGATGGTGAAGTCTGTGTTGGACTCACCCACTGCTCTTGTCACACGGGAGAAGGGATCCTTCATTCTCTGGTCATAGATGGTCTTGTTCCCACTGCCCCAGCCCTTCAGCCACCTCACAGGACCCACTGGAGCATGTCCAGACGTGGTGCACCTGAGGGTGAGCGTCTCCCCCACTGCCACCGACACCTTGTCCTGGGGCTGCTGCAGACTGAAGCCCTGATCCGCCTGGGCACCCACATCTGAGCACAAAGACAGGAGGGTTCAGGGATGAGCAATGGGGCAAGGCAAGGCTGCCTCACAGGCAGAGAAGCCCCAGTATCCCCCAGCTTGCAGCTAAGAGATATCCTGGGATGTGGCAGAGACAACATGCAGGCACCAGGAGGGAGTAAACTCTTCAAAAACCAGTTCAAAATGAACAAAGGCCAAATCTGAAAAATGAGCAGGCTGCCCAGGCCAGTGGTGGAGCACCACCCCTGGAGGGATTTAAATGACATGTAGATGTGGCACTTGGGGACATGGTTTAGTAGTGGCCTTTGCAGTGCTGAGTTAATGGTTGGACACGAGGATCTCAGAGGGCTTTTGCAACCCAAACAGTTCTGCGATTCTATGAACTGATAAATCTGCATCCTGTTCTGTCATTTGCAGGAGGTGCTGCAGCTGCCTGGAGGCCAGAGAGGTGCAGAGGGAGCCAAGGGGAACTCCTGGCAACAAAATCTCCTAAGTGCTGTTGAACATTAACACTGTGGCTCTGTTCCACACCAGCCAGGATCACGGGGGCTCTGCGAGGAATTGGGGTTCACAGCCAGAAACCAGCCAGGACCCAGTGTTCTAGGTAGTGACGTGCAGCTATGTAGCCCAGAGCAGGGCCCCTACCCCTCCTTGTCCCCAAATCCCTACTGCTCCCCAAAACCCCTCCGGTCCCCAGATCTCTCCTGCCCAAAGTCCCCGACGTGTATGGCAGCGCCTCGACAGGGTTCGACTCGGCTCTGCCCATCGCCGGGGCTGGGGATGCTCTGCACCCCCGGGGATGGTTTGACACCAGAAGGTGTTCGGGGAAGGACCACCCTCCGCCCCGCCCGGTGTTTAAGTTTGCCGCCCAGTCGCGTTTATGTGGCAGACCGGGCAGGGGAGCCCCGA
Organism: Donacobius atricapilla; assembly: GCA_013397315.1. NCBI lineage: Eukaryota > Metazoa > Chordata > Aves > Passeriformes > Mimidae > Donacobius > Donacobius atricapilla. Next base: position 139,665 of record WBMY01006696.1, read on the forward strand.
AAGGTTCTGGGGGGACCCCACTTCCAACTCACCCAGGAGCTGCCGCTGGACGGGGCTTCGCTGCCCGGACAGGAGCGGAGCTGCTGCCGCTGCCATGGGTTCTTCTCAAACCTTGGGAATGCAAGGGGGAAGCGGGACAGGAAATGGAGGCGAGCGGGTGATTAACGCTTTGGTGTCTGCCCGGGGCGGGGAGGGCCGGCAGAGCCGCCGGGCATCACCCTCGGTGGGCATCACCCCCGGTGGGCATCACCCCCGGTGGGCATCACCCGGCCGAGACCCCGCCGGGCATCACTCCCGGGCCGCCTGGCACCGAGCGGCTGCTCTGGGCTCGGGACACGGAGCGGCTTTGCGTCCTCCCTGGTTCGGTGAGGGGCAGGAGCACCAGGGCTTCGGGATGTGGCATGCTCGGTGTATCCCGGCACTGCTCGCACCACCAACCCATGGGAGACACCATCCCGCACCCTGATCCTGCTAGCAGGGGCTGGGCGACCCCTTGGTACCCCGGGTGCTGAGCCACAGGCTGGCCATGTGTGGGGGAGCATGCTGGATCCCGGGTCCCTCTTGCTGGCTGCTCGGTGCCTGTGCCCATGGCTGTGGCACACATCTGAGGGGAAAGTGAGGTGGACATTGCCGTTATGGACCAGTGTTGTGACAGGAGGTGATGTGGCCATTGAGAAGCAAATGGGACATGATTGCATGGAGGAACTGGGCTGGGGGTGGCCCCTTTCCTTCCCCTTTTCTGGGTAGGAGTCCAGCACCATGATAAGCTAAGCCCAGCCCAGCTGAGTCAGCAGGGCCCAGTCCAGCAGAGTCCAACGGAGCCGAATCCCAGCCATCAGGGAGCAAGACCTGGAATAGCCCTGGTTCCAGTGATGCAGGAACTGCCTCTCATGTGCCTGACACTGCTCCTGCTGTGCAAAGACTCAGGTAAGTCTAGGTCTATCAGACTCCAGGCACAGCTCTATCACATTTCCCAAGCATGCTTTCCCACACTGCTGGCCTGGCAGTCCTTCCCTGTGCCCATGGGTATCCAGGGATCTCCTCTTACTGCCTCCCTTCCAGCTTGCTTTTGTCTCCAGATGAAATTCAGTTTACTCCAGCAAGAGCTGAGCTCTTCTCACCCTGCAGTCCCCAGCAGCCTGGAGGACAAGGGACAGGAATATCTCTCTGTGCCCTTGCTCCAGGCTCAGGGCTGGGGACTGATGATACCTCATGCTGTGCCTCAGCCCTGGAGCCCCGTGTCAATTCTGAACCTACCGGCTGCTCTGTCCAGGTGTGGGTGCCCAGGCGGGTCAAGGCTTCAGTCTGCAGCAGCCCCAGGACAAGGTGTTGGCGACAGCAGGGGAGACGCTCACCCTGAACTGCACCACGTCAGGAGTCGCTGGACCAGGTCCTGTGAGGTGGCTGAAGGGCTGGGGCAGTGGGAACAAGACCATCTATGACCAGAGAATGAAGGATCCCTTCTCCCGTGTGACAAGAGCAGTGGGTGAGTCCAACACAGACTTCACCATCCACATCAAGAATGTTCAGCCTGAGGACATGGGCACCTACTACTGCGTGAAGTTTGTCAGGTCAATCAGTGGTGTGGATGAGGTGTTTCGCCGTGGCAAGGGCACAGAGGTGTCTGTGCAAGGTGAGTGGGGCTCCTGGGGCAGCTCCTGATGGGACCCAGCCCAGCAGGCTCTGTTCAGGTAGAGCAGGGATGGGAAAGGGGCTCAGGGCTGGTCCAGGAGAGGATCCCATGGGCCATCCCTCTGCCCTTGTAGGAGACTTGGCTCCTGGCAGACCCAGGGCTGGGCAGGGCAAGAGCCTGGTTTGATGGCCCCGTGCTTCTCCCCACAGCCAAACCCAGCCCTCCGCTCGTGTCTGGGCCTGAGCAGAGAGCGAGGCCGGGGCAGCCGGTGCCTTTCACCTGCACAACTGGAGGGTTCACTCCCAAAACAATTGGGGTAAAATGGCTCAAGAACGAGCACCCCATGGGTGCTCAGCTGCCCCAGGTCACCGAATGGCGGGTGAACACCTACAACATGTCCAGCACAGTGATGGTGACCCTGCAGAAGGATGATGCCCGCTCACAGCTCACCTGTGAGGTGCAGCACTCCACGCTGCAGGTCCCGCTGCGTGGGACGTTCCAGCTCAGCAGAGTCCTGCAAGGTGAGGGCTAGGGGACTCGCACTGGGGTGCCCTGCTCCTGTGGGGCTGGGGTCCCTGGGAGGAGGACAGGGGTCCCTGGGGCAGGAACAGGGCACCCTGTGGGCAGCAGAGCCGGGGACATCAAACACCAAGCTCTGCCTCTCTTCCCAGTTCCCCCCAGCGTCGAAGTGCGCGCTGAACCGAGCCCTGTTGAGGAGAACAAGACTGTGACCTTCACCTGCCTCGTGAAGGAGTTTTACCCAGCAAATGTGTCTGTTTCCTGGCTGGAGAATGGGAGTGAGATGAAGGTGGAGAACATCTCCCGGACATCAGAGCTTCCCCAGGGCTTGTTCCAGCTGAGAAGCCAGGTGGAGGTGCAAGCAACAGAGGAGAAAAATGGGTCCACAATCACCTGCATGGTGGTGCACGATGCCCAGGCCCCTGCCAACTACTCAGCCTTCCTGTGGATCTCCAACCCGGGCCAGGGAGGATTGAGCAAGGGGTTCCAGGTGGATAAGGGTGCGTCAGAGCTGCTGGGATGGGCTGCCTGCCAGGGCAGCTGTGTGGAAGCTTGCAGTCCCAGGCTCTCTGTGGGGCATTGGGATGCCTCTCCCTGAGCCCTGATCACTCACATCCTCTGTCCCCATTGTAGGTGAGAACCTTCTGTCCAGCCTCCTCCTCCTGTGGCTTGGTATCCTGCTGGAGAAGGGGCTCCTTGGTGGGCTCCTGTTCTTCCTCTTTGGGCGCATGAAGAGAAAAGCACAGGAGATGTTGCCCTATCTTGCTCCGTCTCAGTCCCTGGCTCCTCGAGCCAGCTTCCAGGGCTTGGCCACTGCCGGCAGTGATGTGTGAACCTGGAAATAAATGAACCAGGATGCAGAGTCTGCTGTGGGCTGCCCCACTCCACCAGTCCCAGCCCTGCATGTGGCCTTACACCCGCCCTGCTCTGGGGCCTGGCACTGCCTCAACCCTGTCCCAGTGCTCAGTACCCAATGCTACACACACGGCGCTCGGTGCCCAGTGCTGCCCACTCTAGTGCTCAGTGCTGCCCAGCCCGGTGCCTGTTTCTCGGTGCTTGATTCCCGGTACTCGGTGCTGCCCAGCCCGGTGCCCAGTACCCCGTGCTCGGTGCTCGTTACCCCGTGCTCGGTACCCCGTGCCCGGTGCCCTGTGTTCGATGCCCGGTACTCGATGTCCGGTGCTCAGTACCCAGTGCCCGGTGCTCGGTGCCCAGTGCTCGGTACCCCGTGTTCGGTGCCCGGTGCTCGATGTCCAGTGCCCGGTGCTCGGTACCCTGTGCCCGGTGCTCGGTACCCCGTGCCCGGTGCCGGTGCCCGGTGCTCGGTACNGGGCGGGTTTGGCGGCGCACGCGGGGGCGGTGCGGGGCGGCCCGGCGGGGTTTGTGCGCTGCACCGCGGCAAGATGGCGGACAGGGAGGAGGCGCTGAGGGAGTTCGTGGCCGTGACCGGCGCTGAGGAGGAGCGAGCGCGGTTCTTCCTCGAGTCCGCCGGCTGGGACCTCCAGGTAGCTTTGCCGCTGCCCTGCGCTCTCCCCGGCCCAGTGCGGGGATCGGCGGGGCCGCGGCCCCGGATGGCGGT